>PVKZ01000363.1:0-422234 GCA_004027375.1 Macroglossus sobrinus | reverse complement strand
ACTATGAAGCCAAAAGTCAGTCCTTCTTTTTCCCAAACCTAATATATACATAGACACATATGGCACATGAATCTAAAATATATGATGTATGGATATTTTTGGAGGTACATTATTTCTTAACAACCCTTAATATGACAAGCAGGAAAATTCCCAAATAATGAAAGACAATTTCCCAACATCTGTACCTAATCTCTCCTATTCAGCCTCTTGAAACAACGGCACATGCCAGTACAGCTAACATTTAAAAATATTTTTTATTGTTCCTATCACAATCTACTACCTTAGACTTTAAAATAGCATATCTATTACAATTTCTAAAGTCTCTTCTCATATGCTTATAACTTAATCCCATTTGCAGAGAATACTTTTTAAACTAACTTGCCATAAATTTTCTCTACAAATCCATATCACTAAAGTACCCCCCAAAACAGTTGTCAGCAAGCAACATACAATAAAAACTCACCCTCCTTACTTTATGTTTGGTTTTCTCTCACTCTTCACATGTTGTTCGTGGGTATAGAAGTTCTTCCTCCACCCATTTTCTCTCAGATTAGGTCTCTATGCCTGCTCCCCAAGGGAAGAAGGCTACTTCCCAAAGAGTGGGACAACTGGCTCTGCTCTGTCCCCTCCCCCCAACCCCTTCCAGGGTTCATGGTGTTCAGTCCTTCAGCTCAAAAGGTGGGGAGAAGTTTTGAGAAATCAGTCCAGTGACTTACCCCAGTAGCAAATCCCAAGTGGATACAGATTGGGCAAAGGAAGAATTGGGAGGTATTTTAAAGGATTTGGTTCGTCCTGTGCCCCAACAAACTAATTCCTAAAGCTTGGTTGGTGTTCATTGGTCAGAGGAAAAAAGAATATTCACTTTAGTGTGTTTCTTCACAATATGGCTGAGAAGGGGTAGAGTTTTTAAAAGATGTTGCTGGCAATTTCCCTCTGGAGAGGAAAAGGGAACTAAATGAGAAGGAAAAATAAGAAGGATAGTTTCTTCATGTCACTCTCCCTTCCACCCCCAGATGCTATCAATAGGGACTCTAAGGAAACATGAGAAAAAATTTTAAAAGCTATCCCCACAGAAACTAAGATAAGTGGAATTTTAGCTGGTAGCCAAAAGTCTAAAGGTTAGATATGCAGCTCCTTACCCCCTGCAGGGGGAAAGGCGGGAAGAAAAAAGTGGCTCTTGACTGAGTGGAGGATTGTAAGTGACTGAATTTGCTGTTCCCCTTCTTGGCTCTTTTCTCAGAATCACAGACTGCCCCCCTCCCTGAAAAGCAGACTCCAGCACCTGGTGGGGGTAAGAGAAGACAAGAGAGAAAAAAAAGGAGACAGAAAAAGGTAAAAACATCAACAGCCATGTTGCCAAACTAACAACTAAATCTATGACATGAAAGAAGGAAATTAATAGCACTAAGATAGAAAGGAATAAACAAGATTATCTCAAAACAAAATAGGTCTCCTCCCCTTTGACACACTAACCAAATAACACACAGTAACCATTAGAAAAAAATTTTTAACTATGACTGTTAATATTTTAAATTAGTTTTTTGTTCTAAAATATAAATGTTAAATCTCCATGATTGGAATTTCAGAGAGTGTTTTATTCCAAATGAATAACTTAAAGTATATTGACAATGAATTCTTTTTTAAAAAAACAAAAATCACCTTTAAACTACCTGTTGTGAAAGAATTAAAATGAGATTTAAATATGTAAATTTTAATTAGTTTTTAAAATGTCCATAAATATAACCTGTCAAGCCCACAAAAAAAGGAATACTTCCATACTAAGCTTCACATGTACTTTCCATACAGATTTAGAATTTAATCCAACTCAGCAAAGATGTGGGAACAATTTCGTAATTAATGGGAAAATAAAAGCACACAAAGAATTTACATCGAAAGTATATTCAACGCGGTTAGTGTAACTTCACTTACAGAACAGAATTAAAGACCCATCTCTATTCATAAACACAAATGGGATAAAATACTTGGATTACAAATCTGCTATCAAACATAAGGATAAAACAGGAAATCTGAAATTACCCCCTTTTTGGCTTTTTTAAAGGGGAGCAGGGGGAGGTAAGAGTTGCAACAGGGTCAAATGTGTGTTTTTTTTTTTTAATCAACCAAAATAGGCAATGATTTTGTCACCCCATTCTTATTCAAAGGATGTCAAAGGAAAGAGGAATGACTGTCACACTCTCTAAAATTTACACGTAAGGGGGAAAACATGGAATTAAAAACATCATGACTGCAGAAGGAACACCACATCCTCCTCCCTCGGTCACACCACAGGAATTTGTCTGATGGAAACAGGGGCAGCAGAGATTACCACACTCTTGGGGACAGGTTAGCACAGCGCATTCCCAGGGCTACCACACCCCCTCACAACAGGAAAACCGTACTTCAACGCCCGAGGTTGCTGCCTCTCCAACAGGGTCCTCCCAGCCACAGGCACACGGCACCGTCGACCCCTCCCAGCAAACCCGACGAGCCTCGGTTCTGCCTCGCTCCCCACCGCCACAGCTCTGAAACGACCCCGGCCTTTCCCGGCACGGGGCGGATGAGCGCACAGCCGGGTCCCCACCCCGGCCGAGCCCCCCGCTCGGCGCCGAGTCCATTCGGCCGAACCCGCCCGCTGCGGGGAGCCCGGCACGGGGTCGGCACGTCCCTGCCTCACCCCCGACACTGGACGAGGGAAGAGAGCGGACGCTCACCTGGCTCGGGCGGCTGCTCCCTAGCTCTCGGCCAGATGAGCCCAGCTGGGGCCTCCGGGAGAAGCGCGGGCTGCGGGGCGGGCGGGCGGTCCGCGGAGAAGGGGGAGGGGGTCGGGATGCCAGGAGCCTCCTCCTTCCTCCTCCGCCACCGCGACTCCTGCAGCCAGGTCGGGCGCCCTCGCACACTCGGCCACTTTCTCACAGCTTCGCGGTCGTTCTGACTCGCCCTCACCCCACTTCCACACACACTCGTTCCCACACGCACTCACGCCCGGCCGCTCCTCGCTCCCTCAGTCGCCCGGCGTGCGCGCGCGCGCGACCCCGCTTACACACAGCGCGCGCGCCGCCGGAGGAGGCCGCCCCGCGCTGCCCCAGAGCGAGGCGCCGCGTGCAGAGCCCGGGCGCGCGCCGCGGCCCCGCCCTCCAGACGCGACCGCGCGGCCGACGCGGGGCGGCGGATGGCGGGGCGAGGGGCTCTGTCAGCCAGCAGGCCCCCGCTCAGAGTGGCTCTAACGTCTGCAACGGGACCCGCCCTCTAGGCTCCCGGTCCCCGCCGGCGGCCATCGCCGACCTCTCGGGGTGCGGCGAGGCGATGGAGCGCGCGCGCTGGGAGGGAAGCGGGAGCGCGAGAGCTCTTCGAGGACGCGCTTTCCCCACCCGCTTCCAAACCGTCCTCACGGAGGAAGGGAAACGGGTGGGGGTGAGAGGTTTGTTTCCGACTCGAAACCGCGAGACGACTCCCTTCCGTTGCACACCTTCCCCGCCCTCACATTCCCTTCTCTCGCTGCATTCATCCACACTTTGAACCCTGACGCGAGCCCACCAAGCCGCTTGGACGCAGTGTCCGCGCCTCTGCCTCCCGCCCAGCCCACCTCCCGCGTATCCTTTTGGACTGCCTCCGCCTGGATTCCGGGAGGCAAAGATTTGGGGACAAAGATTACTACTACCAATAAGGTCCTTGTCCATGGTACGAAGTATAGACAATGCTTCTGTATACTGTGAGGCAAATTTTTAAACTATATATTCTCGAAGCTTTCAAGATAGTTTTTAAAGGTATAGGGTAGTGTGGTTGGTACAGCCAGCTCTAACACTTAGAAACGAGTGTAAACCTTGGGCAGGTTACTTCGTCCGAGCCTTGAAAACAGAAGAGTATATTCCAAGGTTGCTGTGAGAATAAAATGAAATTCTATATTTAAGAGCATTGTGTAAATTCCAAAACTCTCTCTCTATAAAAAAATTATAGTCCAAAGGAGGCTAAGTATATGAATATATTCAACTACATAACCACTCTTAAATTTTTCTACATCATGAATAAAACCAAAGGCAACAGATAATGGGGCTACTTCACATGTAAGATCATTACCAAATAACCTGAGTCATTTATTACCACCAGAGACCCCAGACTTGAGATAATATCATGTCCTAACCAGTTTGCCTGTTTGCGGGTCACACATCCCTTCTCAGTAGCCTCCGCCTACAAATCCTTTTCAGCGCTCCTTTTCCAATCTTTCAGGTTTGCTTTTTCTGGAAGGGATCGGATTTCTAGTTCCACTTACATATGTCATCTTCTGAATTAACTTCTCTGAATCTTAATCTGCTCAACCATAAAGATAACTATAAAAATATTTTATAAAAACTATAGGAATAGTTACCTACTTTCAAGGAGTATGTGAATTAGAGTTTATGAAACTTAATGCCTGGCACAAAGCAAATACTATTTCTATGTTCAGTGCTCTAATTATATGTTATGCCACTGAGAGTAACCTACGATAGTGAACTATTTTCACAAAGGTCATGTTTAGAGGAATACATGTGCCAAATGATATATTACCTTCAGAAGAAAGGGGGGTAAGTTTACAAAACAAATGTTTTTGATTCACTCTGGTATTCCGTCTCCTAGAACATAAAGTACAGTATATCCAAACTAAAGACAAAGAAGAAAAGCATTTTGTAATCCAGGCAAGCTTGATCACAGAAATATTAACACTATGAGAATCTGGCAAAAGATACATAGAGAAATTGACACAGGAAAAAGGGTTCATGACCGTGCCCAGCAGAGGACCAATACCATCTAATCTATCCTTCAATCTCCCTGTTAAGAAACTCAATTCATGGTAACCATGCACTGTCCAGAAAAAGCGGATTGTATTGCTGAAACTGCAGATTGGGATTATTATCCCACTGGCCACTTGCCTTTTAAATAATGCTGTCATTCAATGTCACTAAAAAATTTATAATGTGTACAACAACATTGTTTTTCACTTAAACTAGTCTGAAACCATTTTTTTTTAAAGTCAATGATATTGCTTAGATTACTATTATTATATAACATTTACACAAACATTGATCAAATTCCTACTTCATGTTTTGTGTGAAGTAATGAGAAATTATTTTTAGCATAATGGGAAAAAGCAAGGTCCAGAGACTCAGTTTCTTAGACTCAATCCTAATCTTTGTGCTTTGATGGTTGATATGTTTAGATAGGTATGGACTCACATTTCCTTTTAAGCTACTTAAAATGCTCAAAAGTATTTTAAGTAGCTTGTCTTGATATAATCATGCACCACTCATTTTTAATCAATAAATTAATATTCTTCAGGACTTCCTGGGATCAGTTGAATCCCTTCAGAAGACCTATTATAAGTAACCTAGCATCTCTGAAGTCAGATAAAATCCCAGCTTTATTTGCCAGTAGCATGGGATTGTTGCTTAACCTCTATAAGCCTATTTTCTCATCAACAGAATGGAGATTAACTACTTCATTAAGTTACAAAGATTAATGAGGTAATTCGCATATAATGCCCTACATAGTAAGTGCTCAATAAATATTGCCAATTTCTAATAGAACAAAGAGTTATAAATATTTATTGTATGTCCCTATTTGTGTGAGACCAACCATATGGTAATATCTGTGAAATGAAGTGCATACTGTGCCTTAAAAAAACTTCCAGGTTTTTGCTCTTATTCCTAGACACATTCGAATCAATGGAGAGCTTTTAAAAACTGATCAAATCAGACTCTCTGGAATTGGGATCCAGGTATCAATATTATTTTAAAGACCTCTAGGAAATTTTAATGTGCAGCTAAGCTGAAGACCAAGGTTTAGATGAGAGATATTAGAATAATTAACTATATATGACAGTATTGAAAGAAATGTACATGTTTTATAGACATTTCAATTAACCAGATTAGCTGTTTAGAATATGATAGCTAGATTTGCAGCAAGAAGCATTTTTAAAATTTATTTGTAGACAATATGAAAATACTTGGGGAGAAAGCATATACAAGTGAGGGGTCGATGAAAACAAAATCTCCCCTATAAAGTTGCCCAGGTCCAACCAATCCTATCTCTGATTCTCCTTGTGTCACATTAGTGGATATATATATCAGCCAGAAAAGCATAACTCACCCATTATACACACCATCTGATGTAAATCTTTTTTTCCTGGATTTAAAGACAAGGAAACAAGCTGGGATTTGATCATAACTAAAGGCCTCCAAGTGGTAAAGAGGAGAATTATAAACAAGAATGAATCCTGGATAGTTATCAGTACCTAAAATAATGTTCTTTATAGAGTATCTAATGTGATTATTATAAATTCATGTGGCTGGAAAAAAAGGTAGTGAGTTTCATATCAAAACCTACACTAGTAAATAGGGACAGTAGTATGGGCAGCTGCAGTAGATCTAGCTCTCCCCACTGCTTTCTCTCCTCAAGCCAGCCGGCTAGAACCAGCCTGACAACAAACAGTTTTCACAGTTTGAATAGCTAAACACTGATCTAGCCTTTCTCCACCCACATCCCTCCTCCTTTTCCTCCAGTCCATTTCTGCACATAAAACTGTGTCCCTCTCTAACTATGCTAAGAAAATGCCAATGCCAGACACAAAGGAAGATGGGGTGGGGAAAGGGAGGAAAGACCGTACATTGGTTGCATTAGAGAGGGAAAGAATAAAAAAAAAAAAAAAAACTAAGAGGAGTGATGTAGGTTTTCTTTAACTGTTTCTGGTTGTCAGTAATACTCCTTTTCCCCTACTACATAGGATTAACCTGGTATGTTGGTTTGAAATGCAGTTTACTTGGCTGTCACTCATGACCTTCTGAATCAGCCTGTGTATCTCCATTTTTTGAGCCAAACTCAAAAGTTTATGGAATCAGTAATAAGTCTGCATTTTTAATAAGCATTCCAAGTGATTCTTACTTACGTGAAAGTTTTGAGAATAGTGTCTTACAGAGACAACCATTTGTGAAAGGCTCTTTATTTAAAGCACTCTACATTTATAAACTCATTTTAGCTTCAAGCAACCTTGTCAAGTTGAACAAATATCATTAGTACCCTCTGACAGAAGAGAAGCTTGAGGTATGGGGATAAAAATCATTGGTGGCAATTTCCTAGTCTCCTGATTCCTGGTCTACTGGAATACCTTAAAAGTATATCAAGGGGAAGAATGGAAGAAGAGAGAATGGAATAAGTAAATGTAGAAGGGCAGTGTGCTCTCTTTTTAAAAATAGAGGAACTATCCAGTAATAAAAGGAAAAAAAGAAAACAAGAGCCCCCACTCCATCCTACCCAGTGCAGGGAAACATGACTGAATTGGTAGACATTTTCAACCACAGAAATGATGACATTTAAACCACACAAGGGCTGTGTAGATCTGTCACACATCTATAGATGACACCAGTAGCACCTTGAATAATTAACAATATTTACATACTGAATGAAAGAATGCTGGAAGCATCCTAATGACCTGCACCACCATAATTGCCCTAATTTGTTTTGCTGTCTTTTGCACATTTAAGAAGTTAGACTAGAGAGCACTGTTCATTAGTCTACGTTCATTTAGTTTTCTTTAGTGCAAAGAAACAATGCAATTTATATCTAGTTGGTCCAAACTTTTTCATGCCCTAGTTTCTTATTTTGTTTTTAAATAATTCTTGCACTTTTGGTTTTCAAACCCATATTGGTCATTGAGCTAAAATTTTTTTTTAATTTTCCTTTTTTTCTTATTTAACCTTTCTTCCATCAAGTCAACCTAAAACCCCAAACTACTCTTTCCTTGATTTTTCTTCTCTCTCTCAGCACATTTGAGTTTAGGTTTCATCCTAACAGCATGATATAAAGTCAAAGGAGATAGTACAGAGAAAGACAGGAAAAATGAAAATCTACGTTAAATGACACAATTTAATTACTTGGCAAATTTTTAATATATGCTTCAGTTCTTGCTTTTTTCCCAGAATTCTTCTAGACAATTGGGGCAGACTATTTAGACCAGGATAGTGGCTTGCTTAGTGAATAAATAGTGAATGAAGAAATTACTACAGAAATATTTAAAATATATATAGTTATGTAACTGTCCCCAGTCTTACAATAAACCTAACACATCTTAGAACATAGAATGTTCTCAGAGCTTTTACATATATTAAATAGTTTAATACTACCAATAACCCTACTGAGACTGAGTATCTTTTTACAACTGAGCAAACTGAGGCACAGAAGTTAAGTAACTTGTCCAAACTCAGACAACTAGCAAGTAGCTAAATTATTATTCAAACCCAAGCAAAGTACATGCCCTTAACCACTTCTCGTAATCCATCCAAAGAGGACAAAATTGACTTTGCAGTTTCCCCCCACTTCTTAGTATATAAAGTTTTATTTAGATAGCAATGCCTGCTGTTTTCCTTATGTCTCCAATACCATATACAAACATTTGAAAAATAATAGTACATAGATAGTAGAATGTGTCAAAGGATCTAAGAGTCAATTAACCAAGTATACCTATAAAGATTCAACAAAAAGGTATCCAAATATATAGCTTCTATTTTTATTAACAAAGTACAAATCTATTTGAGTCATAAATGAATTTCTAAAATCATAGCTTTGTATGATGCTTTTCTCAAACTTCAAATACTAACAATACAACTACTATCTTGTGGGAGACTGTGAAATGTCCTGAAGTTTAAAAAAGGACCCACTGATATGTTGGGACAAAAAGGGTTGAGCAGAGAAAGCAGGGTTTAATGCCTAAAAGAGAGGACAAAAGTAGGTCAGTGTCCCTGGCAGTCACAGCTGGTAGAGAGTGATGTCATCAAGAAATGGGGTGCGGGGCAGGAGAGATGGAATTTAAGGTGGGAAAATAGCAAGATGTTGACTTGGGGAACAGTGGGGCAAGAGAGGAGGAATTTACAGAGGCAGGCTTAAGGCAGCCTTTTATAGGCTGATTACAGAAACAGCTGAAGCACCACTTCCTCCTCCCCTCTCCCAGCCTGCTCTCTTCCAGGCCTTGTTCCCTACCTCTGTATCACTATCAGACCTCTTCTGCTGGAGACAAAGACACTCAAGCAAGGAATGAGGAGGAAGACAAGCCTCAAAAAGAATTATTTCAATAACAGAGAATTTTAATCAAATCCAGGGAAAATGATGAAGAGGAACAACAATGGAGGGAGACAGGTTTTAAAAACAGTAGAAAGAAAAGGAGGCAAAGATGGCTAAATGAAACAAAAGACATTCATGAAAGGAGCAAAAGTAGTATTGGAAATATAATTCTAATAATTTCTAATTACTTAGGTTTAAAAAATGAAGTGAGCACAAGCTAAGAAAGACATGATAGTTGCGATTTGAAATCACCAAAAATATGTAGTGTTGTGGCAACAAAGCAAAACTGGGATGCTCTCAACTAAGACTTCCCTCCCCAGCTCACATCTAACTTCAAAGTTATGCTGCCTCGGTGTTTATCCATCTAGCTCTAGAAGTTCTTCATTCCAGTGATAGGGGTCTCTATTAAATTTTGTTAATAGTTATAGTAGTAAAAATAACCATCCTTGGAACACAGAGATAGTGTATCTCAACAATCACCCTTTTGAAATATGCCAGGCACGTCACATTATTTTAATCACAATAAATAAATAAATAAATAAGTAAGTAAATAAATCCTGTTGAATTAATCTGATAAAAACTGAATGTCTTTCCATTATGCTCACTAGCTCTCCTAAACAACAACAAAAAATTTTTCTCATCTAAGAACTGTTAACACTCCTTTCTAGATAATTAAGTTTTTAAGCACCCCTGGTGTAAACAAAACATGCCCGTAATATGCATATCAAGATAAATCATGTCTAGAAAGAAATAAGAAAGAAAAACTAGAAACTATCTCACCAATACATCAGAAGAAATAGGGTATTATAGTGCCTATCTCTGGAAATTGTTGCTTTTCTTTCCCTCCTCTCAAATTTCTTCCTTTTCTAAGGAAGGAATTTCTATTGTTTATCTTCTGTTTTCTCTTTTCCCCTTTCTCCAAATCTTTTTCTTTTCTCTTCTTGCAACGGCTTCTCTCTTTATTTTCATCTGATGTTGCCCTCGTATTTCCTTCTGACTTTGTTGTGTCTTGACTCAGTCAGCCAGACTTCCACTAAACTTTCAGAGCTGGAATCGGAACAGTGCATTTGGCAAAAAGTCAGTCACACATACCACGCAACCACAAACAAACACTCTGACTGCAAAATCCTTTCAACGATACAGTCCCGTTTCTCACAGTCAGCAGTTCACACAGACCCATAATCTGAAATAAGCAACACATATATTCACATACATTCTGCATGCACATGGCCTCTGCAGTCAGCTCACAAAGACACAGTATCTGCAGCATGCACAGACTGCATTCTCCACCCCTTTCATAAGCTCTTCCTGACTGGCTCTCTCTCCCAGCTACCTCCTCCCCTCATGCTGCCTGGCAATGACTCCCCTCCTTTTCCTGCAGCTCTTGAAGTCGTAACTGCAGTGCCATCCATCACCCTCCCAACAGACTGTCAGGCAAAGCAATTGTTTCTTGAATCTCTCTTTCCTCCTGACGGGGAACTTGTTCTAGCCAAAGGACAGTCAGAATAGAATCTCCTCCTGGAACAGAATAACGTAGGTTGGTCTCTTTTGCCCTAACCTGATCCTGCAGATTTTAATTTTGACATGGAAGGCTTGGGGAGAAGGCAGGAAAGAAGGCAAGAGAAGAGAGGGGAGGAAAAATGGAGGGAAAGAAGGAAGGAAGGAAGGAAGGAAGGAAGGAAGGAAGGAAGGAAGGAAGGAAGGAAGGAAAGAAAAAAAGAAAGGAAGGCAGAAAATGGAGCAGGAGGAATGAAAGTAAAAGAGAAACAAAGATAATAAAATAATGAAAGATTAGTTATAAAAGATTCTTGAGTTTTTTGTTACCCAATAAGTTACTGAAGTGACCCTAGAAGTAGGACAGAACATTCTTTGAGAAGGTTAATGGGAGAATCAGTGATAAAGAGAATAATCTGGTAAGATTGTACATTTTGAAATTTCCTAAAGACTAGACATCTCAAATATCTGCCACAAAGATTTAAACTAATTTGTATTTAATGACACATGGAGAGAAAGTACATTGGACTTTCAGTTAAAACAACAGATGATTTGTTCCAAATATTGCAATATGAGATATACTAAAAATTTATTTGTTGTTTATCTGAAATTCAAATTTATTTGACCATCCAGTATTTTATCTGGCAATCATGTCCTCAGGGAATTCTAATGCATGCTCAATTTTGAGAAATACTGGTATAAAGTAAGAAAGATTACATTTAGTTTAAGACCTACTAGAGGTGGTTTCAAAGTAGAGATTCTTACCCCAGCCACAAGCATATCAAACTGAAATCCACAAAGAAGGAGCTCAGGAATTTTCATTTGATATACATTGGATGGTTTTGATGTGCTAAAGTTTGATGCCCACTGACTTTCTCACAATTTTTTCATGGAATCCTCCCTAAATCTACATTAAAAATTGTTTCATTAGGACATGGTTCCATAGTGTAGCAGTGAGCACTTCTGCTCTACATGAAGAAGGTCCTGGGTTCACTCCCCAGTGGAGCCATAGTCCATGGTCTATGGCCATACCACCCTGAACAAGCTTTATCCTATCTGATCACAGAAGCTAAGCAGAGTCAGGCCTGGTTAGTACTTGGATGGGAGACCACCTAGGAAGACCAGGTACTGTAGGCATAAATAATAATAATAAATAAAATAAAAATTGTTTAATTAAACAGGGAACCATTAGACTGAGGTGGCTCTGAAGCTATGGTGGTCTACAATAAGCAAACCCAAATCTAAGCCTATAAATGACTCGAGGTTAGGAAATCAAAAACTAAAGACAACCAATCACAAACAGCCAACTAGGCTGTAAGCTATAGCCAAACAAACAACTTCCTTGCTTTTGACTTTTGTCTATAAAAGTCTACCTCTGAGCTCCAGTGGATAGAATACTCCTAACCAGTTCCAATTTGGTGCCGCCCAATTCTAATAGATTTTTGTTCAAATAAATTAAAAATTTTTAACATGTCTCAGCTTATCTTTTAACAGTTCTAGTGTCAGGAGAAGGACTAGGAGAGGCCCCCGCAATAACCCTGAGAAAGGAGCAACCAGGTATAGGTACCAACATTGTTACATCTGATGGTTTGGGGTAAGTTCCTCTTGTTTTCTTGTTACATCTGATTGTTTGGGGTAAGTTCCTCTTGGATCCTAGCCCCCCAGCTTTTGTTACAAGCTGACCAACTTTATTTGAGCATTTCTTTTTTGACCCAGAGTCCAACTCAGAAACCAAACTAAAAAAAAAAAAAAAAAAAAAGTAAGTAAGCCAAATTAGGTTGTGGGTCAGGGTCAGACTGAGTCTGACTTAAACTGGATTGGGTTCAGTGTGAGGCCTCAGGTGAGTAAAATTTTGTATTAAGGCTGAACAAGTAGGTTAACTCTACAAAAGATAAATTTGAATTACAATGGCCACAGTGGGAAACTTTTAACTTGAATCCATTTTTGAGGTGCTCTACAGAAAAGGGGGTCTTAGCCAAATACTCACTATAAAAGCAGAGGGAAAATTATGTTTTTTTCCTCTACAGTTTCTAGTGACCAGAATGAAATTCCCTGGGACACTTCATTCTCTCTAGAGACTGCAGATGAGATGGGATCCTGGGAAAACTGGCAATGAGCTGGCAAAGGGTGAGAATTCGTACCAAAGTCAGTTCTCCTAGATTTCTATTTGAAGTCCCTAGTTGAGAGAGGAGAGTAAAATTTCATGTTGCCTTTTCTGTAGGAGTACAGAGCAAGTCACAAGACGTGCCTCTGTGGTATGCGGGCTCAAGAGAAACTTGAGTAATTTCTAAAATAACTTAAATCAGGTGCCTTATCCATAATGAGATTATCACATAATGCTTTGGCTTATCCATAAGGGCAGGGTAAATGAACATCTGATCTTCCTGCAATGACCTTCCTTTCTGAAGCCCTAAGGTGCTTTACCTCATCCTTAGCATGTTATGTACCTCATTTTAACTCTATCTGTCCATGAACTTCTCATGCATGTGGGGTTCCCATATATACATATGTAATTAAATATGGTTATTTTTCTCGTTAATTTTTGTCACGTAGATTTAATTATCACATCAGCTAAAGGAACCTTGAAGTGTAGAGGAGAGCTTCTTCCTCCCACACACCTCCTATCCAAGTTCAAACTCTTTTAAGAATTTGTTTTTGGAATACGAATTCATTATGAATTCTTTCTGCCCCGGGGACAGCTATTGCCTTCTTCTCTGTCTTATTTTTTGTCCTGAGACCTTGGCTTGGCCTTCTGCTTGCTTGGGCCATGTAGGTTGTCAATTCGGAAGCCCCAAAAATATAACTGAACAGAGATGTAGGCTGCATGTATTTGCAACTAGATATGGGTTATACTCAGTTTGTAGCTTGGGTGCTACTAACTGTTGCCAGCATCTCAAGAGAATTGTCTAAATCGTTCTTTGGCTGTCTTTGGGAGTGCTTCTGGATCTTGGGAGAATAGTATCTTTTGCACCCTCTGTTGGGATGCCTCTGGCATTCATGGGGTTGTTCAGTATTGCCAAAAAATATTTACTATTTTTTGTGGCTAAAATCTAACAAGATATGTGAAAATATATTTTTTAAAGGTTGTCTAAAGTCATAAGTTGGCTCAATTGAAAGCTGGTGTTCAGAGCCTGATAGGAACTTTTTTAAAGGCATTCTCCCCTAAGCAAAATGAAACTATGTACTCAGAGGAAAGAATAACATTCTGAAGCCATTATGAAGCACTTATGAAAAAAAACCCCAACATTTTAAAGACACACATCTCTAAATCTAGGACATGGAAATCATGATTTCCATCTTCATTGGCAACCGCCCTGATATAAAGAAACAAATTGAAAATAATGTAGTTGGAGTGGTGGGTTAGCCTCTTGATATCATTTAGGTTACAGCCCAGTTCTTGAAGGGATCAAAAACAGCTGTATTTCCCTTATAATTTGAATTCTTACAAGAACATAAATGCAGCTTTAGAAGCAATGCAAAGCCACTCATTCTTTTCACCAATCCCTAAACTTCCCTATTCATCTCCAAAGGCTTGCAGATATTATAAAAGGTCAAGATTTAGGAAACAAAAACTCTTCTTGGAGAAAATTATATCTTTTCTCTATGGCTTTTAAATGTAAAAGTTCCACCTGGGCTTCTCTAGAAAACCAGATCCATCTCTTTGAAAGACTTCTGACCAGCTGGCTACAAATCTGGGATTCTGACCAACCCTCCTCCTTGAGTTTGATAGTTTGTTAGGACAGCTCACAAAACTCAGGAGAGTACTTATTATTACCCATTTATTATAACAACCAAGTGCTAGAGATGCATAGGGCAAGGTATGAAAAACTCTACTACATACTGTATGATTCCAACCATATATATTGTGTAAAAAGAAACACTGTGAAGCAGTAAAGAGGTCAGTCCTTGTCAGGACTTAAAGTGGAGGGCAAAGCACAGAGTATTTTTAGAGCATTAAAACTAATATGATACTGTAATGATACATGTCATTATACGTTTGTCAAAATCCATAGAATGTACAACAGGGTGTACAGAGAGATGCATTTGTTACAACTGATAAACCTACACTGACGCATCATTATCACCCAAAACCCAGCATTTGCATTAGGGTTCACTTTGCTTTTGTACATTGTATAGAGGAGACTATGGGTGTGTGGGGCAGGAGGAATATGAGAATTCTCTGTACTTTTCACTCAATTTAGCTATGAACATAAAACTGCTCTAAAAAATAAAATCTATTTAAAATTTTTTTTAAAAAATGGGCTTAAGTAGGCATATGCTTCTCCAGCCATTCTAGAATTACTTGGGATAGAATCTGCTAGGTTGGTGATGATCACTTAGGAAATCCTTAGTTTTTATCTTACTTGCACCAATAGCTAATCTTTCCACCAACTTAAACAGCCATTGCTACTGATGAAAATGGGTTAAATCCCTCATTTCTTTACATATCAGGGGGAAAAAATTTCAGAATTATTTCTCCCATTAAATTCTTGATTTCTTGAATGTAGAAGTTGTCTTATTCATCTTTTTTAAAATTACCAAGACCTAGTGAATTGCCTGGCCCTGATAAGGCAACCAAAATATAAATGAAATACAGTTCTGAGTCATTAGGAATCTTCCACCCTGTCAGGCACAGCTCAAGAGTCATGCCATGTGAACTACATCAACAGTCAATTGGAACAGTAAATGGGATGTAGGAAAAAGCAACTAACCGCAAAACTTGACTAGAAGTTGTTTGTTGCCCTCTTGTGTCCAGTTTTAGGAAATACAGCCTCTCCCCTCCACAAAACAAACACAATGTGTGAGTCCCAGTGCTTGCTTTTGGGCATGCAACAGTAAACAAAGCATCTGTCCACCATGAGCCACTCGTTGTGCTGGAGACAATTGGGAAAGTAATCCAAAGGGGATATTACCCAAACTGGATTATAAAGGATGAGTAGAAACTAGGTGGCTGAACAATAAGGATTGTGGAAAAATAAAAATTATGTTGGAGGTATTGCAAATGGAATGCAGTATGTGCAATAATATCTTAGAAGAAAGAGAGAGCTCGGACTTTCTATGGAACTGCAAGTAATTCAGTATGGCTTGAAAACAGTAGAGTCTCTTGGTGGTCACTCCAGGAAGCTCAACCTAGAGTTTGTTAGCTTTTCCCACTTCTGATTAATTGACTCTGATCTCTATAATTAAAGCCTGACTGACTCAAGGTGCCAATAGGACTTCCAGATAGAAATATGCTCTTGCATATTCAGAAGTATAGCTCAGAAAATGGTTGTAGATTAGACTGAGGTATAGATCCAGGAACATAAACAAATAGATGGTAAACAAAGACATGGAGTGGATGTGATTAATGAGGAAGAGAGCACAGTCAAAGGGAGGGTGGCTGGGGTGAGAACCTTGAAAACTACCAGCTAAGTGTAAACAGAAAAAGAAAAAGAATATAAATGAACACTGAGTGCAGCTAAGAGAAAAACAAGAGATGTAATGTCATAGATATCCAGGGAAGAGAACATTTAACAACGGAGAGAAATGGTCAACAGGGCCTAAGGTTGCAGAAAACAAGAAAATAAGACTGAAATTTATAATGCTAAGCATCAAACAAACAGGTCTTTGTGTGACAGCTTTTCTTAGAATTGTGAAGAGAGATGTATCAGGTTTCAGGGAAAAGACAAGATACAAATGTTCCTTGTTTGGCACTTATCTAGTCTGTTGAAAAGATTCAACAGGCATTGTGCTAAATTAAAAATGGCTACACATTTTTTGCCACTCCTCCCATCAAGAGGTGGAGTCTATTTGTCTTGCCCTTAAATTGAAAGGGGCCCTGTTGACTTATTTTGACCAATAGAACATGGTAGGAGTTGTGATGTTTGCCTCCTAAGGCTGAATCTTCAGAGATCTGCAGTTTCTTCCTTTGCTTCTTGGAATGTTCCTCTCAATCCACAGCCACACTGTCAGAAGTCCAAGTGAGTCTGGTGTGGATACTACATGGAAGAGAATCAGAGATTCCTGCTAGCAGGTAGCACCATCTGAATAAGGTCATTCTGGCTCTTTCAGCCAACACTACATAAAGCAGAATTACTGCCTGATTGACATACAAAGTCATGGAAAATAATAAAGTGTTATTCTTTCAAATCAGTAAGCTTTGGTATGGTTTGTTAAAACACTCTTAAGGGAACTAGGAGTGGAAAGATATCAAAGTTTTATAATAATCAATCAGTACATAGTGTTTGAAAGAGTAGCACTGGGCTTCTGCCTCGCCATTCTCAGGACAACTACAAAAGCTTCCTTCAGTCTTATATCAGAGAATTTTAAAGGTGCAGGTGACTTCACTAAACAACAAGCAAATTCCAATTTCCCTGTGATGAAACCCAGTTCTAACTTTTATTCATCATACAATCTTTTATTCTGTTTCTAGAACATATCACTGCCAAGGTACTAGAGAAGGAAGGTTTATCTCTAAATAATTTCTACAGCTTTCCTTAGAAAACATAAGCAATATAAAGAAAAAATGTTGTCTGTTTTATTTTTGCTACATTCCAAATGCCTATAACAGAATGGCTGAAGTATAGAAAGTGTTTCATGTTTACTGAATGAAAAAATAAATTTTAATTATTCATGGTCATTTATTCAGGCAGTCACTCCAAGATATAATATAAACTAAGCTCCAAGTTAAATTTTTTTATTTTGTATTAATTTATGTGGAAATGGTAAATATAAAGTTACCGAAATCTTCAAAATATTAAAATTATTAAATTCCTCATTCAGATTTTCTTCTGCAGGCAAAATAACTTAAATTTCTTTAGTTTCTTCTTACAAACTAGACTTTATAATTGTTTAATTCTATGGTCCCTTGACATATTTTCTACATTTCAAGTAAGCTGTAGTACGAAATTATATAAAAGTTTAATTCATAGTATTAAAGGATCACTCTGTGGCTTTACCTGAATTCTCATGCTTTCTTCTACCCTTTCTGTTTCTCCTTTCCTCTTTTTTCCTTCTTATTTTATTGTCCATCTCTCCTTTCTCCCTTATCTCTTCTTTCTTTTCATCTCTTTCTTCTTTATGCTTTCCCATGAATTTACTAATTTAAAAAAAATCATACTTCTTTTTTAGCACAGTGCCTAGCATATTTTAAGTATTCCATAAACATTTTATATTATTAACTACCGTTAATAATATAATAGGTAATGTATAATAGCTAATTTATAGTCATATTAATATCCTTATAGTAATATCATAACATTATTATACACTGTATAGTTATAAATGTTATTATGTTCATATAATAGATAACATATATAGTATTGTAGTTATAGGACATATTAGTTATCTAGCAGCTTAAGACAACCCCTTTCCAAGGTTTCTGTTCTTTAGAAATCCAAGCACATCTTAACTACATACCTCTGGCTCAGGGTGTGTCACGAGCTATATAGTCAAGGTGTTGGCTGGGACTGCTGTCCTCTCAAGGCCCCACTGATAGAGGATCCACTCCCAAGTTCATTCACACGACTTTTGGCAGGCCTTAGGTTGCTAGTTGTTCTTGCCACATGAGCATTTCTATAGAGTAGCTCACATCATGGCAGCTGGCTTTGTTCAGAGCAAACAAGCAAGCAAGAGATTAGGAGAGAAGCCCAGAACTAGAAGCCAGAGTCTTTGTTATCTAATCTGGGAAGATACACCCCATTGTCTCTGCTGCATTCTATTTGCTAGTAGTCCCTAAATTCATCCCACACTCAAGGGGAGAGGATTACACAAGGGGATCACTCAGGGCCATTTTGCAGCCTGCCTAGACACATATAATCTATAAAAATATAAATATGTATTAATTATATAAAGGTACTAAATTGAATAGCTATATTAGCTATTATGTACATTTGCTAATAATTGTGTAAATATAAATTTCTCTGTTTTTTTTTTCCATATTTACAAATTTTAGACTTTCTCTGTTTTTGTTTGTTTAAAGGCAGATTGGGCAGATAGAGATTTCCTAATTTCTAATGAATTTCTAGTATTTGTTCTATTTTGTTAGTGTGTAGCCCATTTTATTGGTTATTCAAAATTTTATTGTGGGTTCTAGTTGAGGAACCTTAACAGAATCTTGAACTCATATCAAGCATTTTACATTTGCATGGTCAAGAGAATGTGTGTGTGTGACAATGCAAGACCACTAGCGCTATCAGAAAATTGACATAAAGCAGAATGATGAAACAAAAGGACTAATTATTGTAGGTATAAGTTACATATGTTTTATATGCACTCACTTTAATTACAGCCTTCCTGCTAAAATTCTTCCCTTTCTGAGATAACTATTGCCTACTTCTTTTCTGTTACCCTCCTATTGCTTCAATACATTGGCCTAGTTGTTCTACTAGCTATACTACCTTCTCTAGAACTTTATCTCCTACTTCTTTGAATTTGACTGTTTTTCAATGTTTAATCTCGAAACAGAAAGTTACTATTTCAAATCTTCATCTCAACTCAATTCAAATGGCCCAGTTTTGAATTATGTGCTAATCATACATCAGCTGGAGATGAGTAAGACTTAGCCTTTGTGATCAGGAACTCTCAGTCTAATTTGGAATATGAACATGTAAAAGAAAGAACTTAATAAAATTAATGACATCATTATAAAAATAAAGAGGTAGCTCAGTAGAGGAAAAGATTAACTCTTTGCAAACAGAGGGGACCAGGAAAGTTCTCTGGGAAGAGGCAACTTCTAAGCTGGGTTTTGATGTACATATCAATGTTTATTTACTGAAATGGGGATGAGGATATCTCAGGGGGGAAAAAAGGAACAGGAAAAGTCATGCACAGAGGGATGAAGAACAGTGTGTTATAGCAGGTATGGGGTACTAAGAAGCAGAAAGTTCTCCCTGGCCCAGGTTTTCTGAGGACGTGCGTTGGCTGGCTCCTAAGTCCTGCACTGAATCCAACTTTTAGGTTTGACTGTCACTACTTTATTGCTTCATTCCACTATACACACTGCTCTCTCTCTCTCCCTTCCCCCTCCCCCAGTTCATATAACCCTCCTCCCTTCTTTTCCTTCCTTTTATGGAAATTTTGTGTGTGTGCATGTGTTTAGGCCCTGGATTTAATTTAGTTGGATTGGACTGTAGTAATAATGTTTCTGTACATTTGCCCAGAGGCTGTCAGCTAATGGGTGTATTCTTTACAGGCCAATAAACAGATGAATAAACCCAGTGTGCTGTCTCCAATCACTGCCTCCCTTCCCTTTATTTGCACTTTGCCTATCTTTGCCTACTTTGCTTGGAGACCTTTTTTGACAACTAAAACTTTCCTAGGTAACTCCAACATTAGGTTGCCTTCATTAAGTTTATTCTGCACCTGCCACTCATTTCCATGGAGGACCTTCCTACTGTTGGAGAAGGTGTTCTCCACCCACAGGAGATCCAGCCTGTGTCCGATGGGAGTTCTGTGGACCCAAGAGTTCTTCCTCACTGTTAGGGAGAACCTCCAGAAATTATATGCCTCACGTTTGTGGATGACGGTTGTTCATTTTTAACTATTGGTGGTGCTGATTATGACTTCAATGATAATTCAGTAATAAACTGATAGTGTAATAGAACAGAGGCTGACCAAATCGCCTTGAGCAAAGTCAATCTGAGTTTCTCTAAACCTAGGGATCTAAAACAAATGGGGAGCTACACTAGAAGAAAAGGGGCCACCATAGCTGTCAAGAAGGAAAAAAATTAACCAAATTACTTTGAAACTAACTACATTCTTGTATGTTCATTAAGCTCAATGAGAATTGATGGTGGTTACTACTCTTACAATCAGTTCCTGCCTTGCTTCCTCTCCTTTCTCCTTCACTCTATGCCTGCCTTCTTCTCCCCCTGCCTTGCTCTGAACATTCTGTTCCATTTTCACTGCCTTAACTTCAGACTCCCTCCCAGGACCCCAGGAGAGCGCCCCCTCCTACTGCCTGGGGAGGCTTTCCTACACCACAGCTCCAGCTAGGCCAGCACATTGAGGTCATTGCTCTCCCTGCCAAACGACTGGCCTGAGTTCAGTTTCTCCATCTGTCTGAGTTTCATGGAAAACATGATTGTTGCTCTAGGCTCTTTGTTATACGTCCTGCCTTAGGTCTGCTTTGCATCTGCTTTTTTTTCAGTTGTTTCTCTCCCACCCCCCACTCCCTGACTTTTCTTTCCTCAGATTCTCCCCAGACTGGAATCACATCTGTTTTCCAGCCTTTGCATTCTTGCTGCAGAGCAGATGGGAGAAGAGCAAGTTCTGGGCCAAGCAGATCAGGAAGAGCTGGTCTTTGTACTCAGATTTGTTCTAGGGACTGACCAGAATCCATGTATCTCAGAAATGAAACACTGAGAGCTCCCTCAGAAGAACCAGGTGTTATTCCCTTATTTCTTATTATGTTCACTAATCTCCCTTCCTCCCAACTAGACAGCCAGCTAGTTTTCTTTCTTCTTTCCTTCCTTCTCCTCTTCCTTCTTCCTTTCCTTCCACCATTTACTCTTCTTTCTTCTACTCTGTAATTTATTAATATTATCTGTGCTCTCTGTCTACCTTGTACTCTTTTCTAATTTAGCTCATCAGAGAGATATACAATGTAGACTACAGGAGCTAACAAGTAACTTGAAACTTACACACTTCTAATGCATATAAGGTCAACTGCTTCTCAGATTTGAAATTTCTCTAATTCACGTTGACTCTCTCCGAAGTGGAGATATTTTAATAATCTAACTACTAGGGTTTCTATGAATAAGAGCAAATACAAAATCTTTAAAACTCTTGGAATCCCAGAAGGTGTTATCTACATATTACATGATATGAGGAAAAGAACTGGTGGAAAATAAGTCACGCAGAATAACGTTGGCTCTCAGTTTTCTCTGGGCCTTATGGCATTTTATCTTTATGAAACCAAGATTCTTAGCATAAGCTTAAATGAAGCCAAGAGACAGAATACAACCAGTGTGAAGTGTGACTCCTCTACACTTCAAAAGGATTTCAAGGGTACTGTATTCATCAACTTTTTCTAACCCTAAAACAGACAGGCCTCCTTTTAGACAAAATTCATATGATATCTGTGTTTACTTGGATTTGGAAATAAATAGTATTTCTAGGGGAAGAAAAAAAGCAAGAGTCAAAGCATGGGTCAATAAAAAATGGAAGGCAATAAGAGATAGGAACAGATTCTGGGGATGTGCAGAAAAACATCCCAAGGATGAGACTGAACTATTTAAGTAAGAAGGAACCCCCAGAAAAGGGGGGCATTGCTGGAGCCAGATTTCGAGTGAGAAAATAGGCTCATGGAAGAAAGGCATACATGAGCTTGGACCAGTCCTTCTAGGGAGCAACAGTATCTTTCACCAGTGTGGTCACAACCTTTGGAATGAGGGTGTGAGTGACTGCAAATTCCCATCCCCCTTCTCATTTCAGCCTCATTGCACTCCTCTAGCCTGCCTGGCTTTCTCTCTCTCCCGTGCTCTCTCTCTCTCTCTCTTGCTCTCTCCCTCGCTCTCCCTCATCTCATTGTTTCAGAAGGCCAAATTTGAAGTCCTTCCCAGGGAGTGGCCCTGTTCATCTTAATCTCCAGCCAAAGTAGTAATAGCGTGAGAAGGGGAGAGACACAGTCAGCAGCCAAAGGACTCGGTGGAAAGAGCAGAGGACCATAGACAGTGAGTTGTTTGATTGTATAAAACCCTAAATAAACAAAGAGAGTGTGTATATGCGTACATGTGTGTGTGTGTATGTGTGCATTGAAGGGCTGGAGTGGGGCAATGGGGCACGTCATTAAACTTAGAATTGAGCAAATATCCCAACTATTTATGAAATTCAAATGAAAAAAAGACACCAAAATGAGCAAATGATATAAACAAGTCACAGGTATCAAAAAAAAAAAAAAAAAGATTAGACCCTAGGACAATGTGGGGATAAAGATGGACCATTTACAATATAAAAGTTCCTCCAACTTGGTAGAAGAGTAATGAGAGTAAGAATAATGTTGTGATCGAATAATAGAATTTGAAGGAGAAATAAATGTTGAGCGAAAAGTAAGTAGAGAGAAAGGATTTGAGCCATATGAAGGATCAGAAAAGTTCCTGGGAAGACAAAGTGATGGGCCACAAACATCTTTTCTGGACCTGAAATGCTGATTGTCCCTGACCATTACAATCTCTGCTCTCCCCTCTACCTGTCAGATATGCTGCTCTTGGAACCCAAGGTGCTGCTGTTTCTCACCGCACTCATCATTCCTTCGGGTGAGTCTCTACCTTTATTCTTTTCTCCCTAAAATGACACTTCTCAGCTATACATGTGTGTGGAGGTATATGTTAGAAAGTGGAATAGAAGGATGTTGAAGGGGAATTGAGGGAGAGATGCTTGCTGTTGAATTCTAGAATTGCTATTGAAAGAGAAGAAATAGATTTTGTTAAAAAAGAAAAAGACAGGGATGTGGTTAGGGATGACCTCGGACTTGAGAAAAGGTATCCTGAGAGTTATAAAACCAGGGAGAAACGAAGATACACACAAATACGTATTAACCAATAGAAGATTACACACATAAATATTCAAGTAAACAAATAACAAAGAAAAAGAAGCTGATATACAAATCCATACACAAACATAGAGAAACCACCTAATAAGAAAATGGACCAAAATTTAAATACTATGGGGAAACAGTAGGAAGATATACACTAACACCTAACAAACACTAGCACCAGTATACACACAAATATATTCATATGCACACCAAAATTATGTATCAAATCTACACGCAAAAGAAAAATGATCTTCACAGATTTCACAGAAGCTAGCAAGAAGATGAGCCACAGAAAATAATCCTTAGATTTCAAAAAAAAATCCTGCTCCATTTATTTTTCTCATTCTGCCAAATACATACTGTGAGAAAATCTTTTTGCCTTGTTCACTAGCATAGCTAGTGGGATGGCTGTGGGGATACAAGGACAGGACACATTACAAAGGCCACTGGCCCTCTCTGTGGAACAGGAGCTCATTCCTTCTGCTGGAAATGAGGGAGAGAGGTCAGCCTGAGTCAGGGCATAACAGAGTAGGGATTTGTTGTCAATAGTTTGTTGACTTTCTTTAGTGTTTCCACATTTGAGTATAGCACTAATGATCTGAGTAATTTTGTACTGAGCTATCTAAAAATAAAAGATACAGAACAATCATTTCCCCAACACTTTCTGGTTCATCTCATGAAAAGCTTTATGGGATAGGTAGCTGGAGTCACTTATATCCTTTTTCTCCTTTCTTTGGTACAGACCGGACACCTTTAGGGGTCAACAGTCAAGAAGGTAGGTGAACCCTTGGGTCTGGGCTCTGTTGGGATTCTTATCAGGGCAATATAGATGAATGGTTAGAGTTCAAGAATCGGTAATATAACAGAGAAATAAGGTGTTGCCAAGGTGTGAGAAATAAGCTCTAACTCACCAGTTTCCACAGTCCTCTCATCTCATTCATAAAACCTTCTTGTTATTTTTTTAATCTACTGAAATGCTTTTCCCAAGACCTTCTCTATGCCCATCTCCTGCTTCCACTCACCTCTATACATTTCTTACCTTGCTCAGAAAATGCCCACTAATCCTAACAGAAAGCATTTGCCTATCCACGTAACAGTAGAGAAACTAAAATGCAAAGACAGGATGAGAAGTCATCTCAGCACTACAGCAAAATTATGGCACAACTGAATAGACCCCAAAAGGTTTGGCTTCCAAAGGACTACTTCCTTCAGCTTAATGAAAAAAATCACAATCAACATCTCCACTCTGCCTCTAGACATTGAACATAATTACAATTTATTTCTTGCTTTTCCCAATCCTTGCAAGCACAGCAGTATGTAACCCATTAATGGGTCATACAGTCAAATTAGTGGGTCACAATTGCTATTTGTTAATTAGTCAAGATAAACTAAAATAAAGTACATGCAAGTACATTGCAAATAAAGTATTATCTTTAAACTTGTTTCAGTTTTATGCGTACACTGGAACATGATATAATTTCTTACTCTGTGTCCTGGAACAGAAGATAAAAATATAGAAATAAAGACTTTTTTTCTCTCTGTTGTGAGTAAATAGGTCTGAATCCCCATGTTTCTGAACTTTGATCAAGTTTCAACACTAGCAAAACTAAAAATTTGAATTTATTTCTCTGGGCTGGTTAAGGTTCAGTCCTATTTCATGACTTTGTGGTACTTTTCTACCGGAAATACCATAAGATATGATGCACCTGTCTCTTTAAGATTCTTTTTCAGAGAAGGTTCATGAATCCAAGGTAAGCGTTTATATGGTGGTAGTGCATGGGAAAGGTGGGTAAACAGGAATATGCAGAAAAGCAGTACTCTGCTTGAAATCCTCAGAAGGCAGCTAAGAGACACTCTCAACCCCTTTGCGCCCCCACCGCTTCACTTCTGTTTCTGTGAGTGGCCAGACTGGAATGTGGCTAAAGAGAAAGGGAAACGGGGCCAGATTGGGTTACAGCCTGGAGAGGCTCTTCTTCCCCCTCACAGTCCCTGGAATGATTCAGGTCAGTGCATTTTAAAAAAATATCTTGTAGCATTGAAATAGACTTGGATTCCTATTTTCAAAATTTGTTCTGAAAGAATAAAGTTTATACTGAATAGCAAAGATAAAAAGGCTCTGTTGTCAGATATGATCATCTGTTTGGAACTTTTTTTTTTTTAAGGATGAGGTAAGCAGGGGTAATTCCCTCACAATGTTTAATTGTGTCTTGCCTCTACTATAAAGATCAATAACTCTGATGTACTTTACAAGAATTCTATTCTCACCCAATTTAAATCTGACATTTAGACTCAGAAGTTTAAAAAAAAGTCAAAGCAAACTGCAGAGATTTGCTGACCCCTAGCGGGTAAAATAGACCATCAACATAAGCTTTCTACAGTGAAGGATAGATAATTAGAGAAGGTACGTTTGCTGTTTAAAGGTTAACTTTGCTTTGTTATTTTGCTTTTTAAAGTCAAGAGAAGTAGTTCTAGAAGTGCTATTATTTATAGTTTCAGATACATTTTTCTTGGTTTATCTCAATAGATTCCACTTTAAAACCTGGACTATTTTTACTTCTTCTCTTCTTCCTTTTATTTTCCAATGATCAACTGCAACACATTCTCTACTAACACTGGCATTTCCCCTACCCTCTCTTCACCCTGCTTCTCACTAAGCCTAAAAAAATTATCAACATCACATTTTGTGAACACTCTAATATATAAGCATATCAGCAGACTGATACCTAATTACATCAAAATTATAAATAGCAAAATCAGTGGTAAAGGTAATTTTAATTTTGAATAAGCATTGCACAGAGGTCCTCAATCTGCTGCATTTATTAGCAAGCTCTCTGACCTTAGGTAAATTATTTATTCTCCTGGTGCTCAGGGTTTTTTTAATCTTTTAAAACGGGAATTTAAACAGTGCTTGGCACATAGAAAATTCAAATTAGTGAAATATGTTCATTATCTGTTAGGACAATAAAATAATGTGAGTTATTCCTGCAGTCTAATGCTAAATTGGTCTCACTGAGAAAGGGATGCCTGTGGAGGTTTATCTGATGGACATGTAGTTCATTCATTCCTCTAGATAGTACAAAGGAAAAAAGATGCTCTGGGCTAGGACTGTACGGGTAGATTCATGGAAGTAGGAAAATGTGACATTTGTTTGGGTTACAGGGAGCAAATAAAGGAAAACAAATGCAGGATACTATGTATTGGTGGCTGTGCTAGACACTTTTACTTACTGAGAGTACAGGGTGGGAGGGATAAAGAGAATGCTCTGAAAATGTTTTCTGACTTTTTTTTTTATTTAGTCAATGTGACTCAAGTGATTCCAGAAACATTCACAGAAGATCCTAGTAAGCTACCCTTTGTTTGTTTCTTTGCTTTCATACTGGGGATAGAAGGATTGGGGATGATGTCTGTACAAAGAGAAATGAGCTCATGTAACACCTAATTGCCTATCTTACATGCCACTGATAATGGAACATGCCCGATCTTCTATCTACCGCTTCCTTCTGTGATGTCTCTTATATTGGCCCCATAGTCCACATTCTTTCACCTTGACCTTTCTTTTAGATCACCATTCCATAGCCTACTTCCCTAACTACTTTTCCTACCTACATTTTTCATTCTCTGTGTTGTATCATTGCAGATCTGGTAAATGAACCCTCTACAGATGAAACAGGTTATGTTTTACTACAGTTCTTTAAAAAAAAAAAAAGCATGATTATTAATATTCACAATATTTACTTCAGCTCTTGAATTACTCCTATATTTTTATTTCTGGGCATGGAATAGAGGGATTGTGGGCCTGTTGTTCAAAGGCAATGGGATAAAAGGAAAGAGGCCTCCTACTCTTCCAAAAAGAGGAAAGAAAATGGATTAATAGCTACTATAAGGCATGAATGATAAAGCTTATGTAAAATATTAATAGGGCAAATAGTCTTTAAAAGATATTCACAATTACTTCAATTACCTCTATTCCATTGGACATAATACAGAAACCCAGCCATAGCCTTGAATTTGAGCCTTATACCTCCATTCTCCTTTTTTTTTGCTCTGCCTTTCCTCTTGCCTATTCAAAGCCCTCCTCACACCTTCTGTTCTGTGCTTTTTCAGCTCTGGCTGATATCGAGCCTTCCACAGATGACCTGGGTGAGTTAAGTTCTGGGATCCCAGGGCCACTGAGGCCATTCTGGGCTTCCCCTAGAGCCCGTCATGGAAGGCAGTACAGCTAGCTAGTGAAGGATCTTAAGTAGACAGGGTTACAGTCTATGTAGCACTTTCTTCCAAGAATTAAATTTAAATTAAAGACATTTTTGATCCCCTACCAAGCAGAACTGTACTAGGTGTTTAATATACAAAATCTGAGATATGATCTTCCAAAGTTTCCAAGACTAGATGAATAAAGGCATGACATATAAACAAAGAAATACATGAGAAGATAAAGGAAGACTTTCCAGAAGAAGTAATGATTGAGCTGAATCTTGAAAAAAAATTGGAGCAAGCCAGGAAGTCAAGTGTGGGGTGTACATTCCAGCCAAAGAAAAGAGTGTGTTCAATGATATAAAAGTAAAATAGAGCATGACATATTGGGGAAACTGAGTTTTTTGAATGACTAGGGCCAAAAACTACAAAGAATAAGTGGTAGAACGTGATAAAATGAGACACACTAGATTATTTTTCACAAATATTTACTGAAACCCTGCTACTTAGGTGCTAGGGATATAAAGGTGAACAAAACTGATTTTCTTCTACTAGATATCTTTTGTCTAACAGAAAAGATAGACAAATGAACAGATAACTATATTAAGTTTCACAAAATGCTGTTATCAGGATAAACAAAGGGAGCTATGAAGACTCAAAAGGAGTCCTTGACTATATTCAGTTTGGGGGCTTAGAAAAGGCTTTTCTGGATGGCACATTAACCAAGTTGCTTCTTGAAAGACAAGTAGAAATGAATAGAGTGAATAGAAGAGGAAAGAGCTTTTAGGTAAAGTATGTGGGCAAAGGCTCAGGATGGAAATGAAATTCATTCAGAGAATAGTTTATGCAAAGAAAAGTTCTAATCAGATTTGGAGTTGGAAAACCAATGAGGATGATGTTACAGTAATCCAAATAAAAAATGATGGCCTAAACTAAGGTAGAGGTAGTGAGAATTCAATGGGAGCTATAAGAAAAAGAAGACTGTTGAGATGATGTTCAGATTTCCATAGGGTAGATGGTGGCTATTGGATGAATGGTAGGCCTATTTCCCTGAAGAACAATTTGAATCGAAGGTAAAGATAAGAGAGTTCAAGGTATGTTGGATTTGAAGGATCTTTGAAAAAGCAATGAAATCTTCCAAAAATGGCAATTACGTATATAGGTCTAGAGCTTAGAGGAGTGATCTTAACTAGAAGTATTAAGTTTGAGAATTCTCAGCATATAAATCTGAAAATGAAACCATGGAATAAATAGAAACATCACCTCACACACTTCCTATGGTGTCCTACTAACTCTTCCAATGACATTTTTCCAGGTAACTCCCATGGTTACTCTATTCCCTCAAGATTCAACTTACTCCTTAATTTGTTCTCTTCTGCAAAATTAGGCCCATTTTCAATCTGCCTTTATGTTCGGTTCAGCTATGGCTATGACCCTTGCTATTCTTTACCAAATAACTTTTATCAAAGAACTCGTGGCAATGTATCTAATTTAAAGAGAAGAATATTTCTTTCTTGAAGAAGAGCTTCTACAGGATAAAAATCTCCTCTCTTTAGCTCTAAGGTGAAGCTCTTCTGAATATATGACTCTTTGCTTTGTGCCCCTACTCAATTTGCTATCATCAGCAATGAAGCTACATTTCTCAACTCTCTAGGAGAGAAAGGCAAAAATCACATCTCTTATCCCACCTTCTAAATCTCTTCAATTGCATTGATTAAAACAAATTATTATGGTTTTCTTTCAGAAGTTACTAAAAGAGATATTAACTCATTTGTTTCCTATCTATATGGGTACTTCACATGGGTCTCAAGGGAGGTAACATGACAGTTACAGAATCAGTGTCTTCTAAAATATAGTAATAACTGAATAAAATTTCTGTCTTCCAGCCTTGTCCAATGATAGAAATACCACTGGAGGTATGATTGTGTTTTGCATGTCTTTTTCCTAAGCTTTTTTTTTCTCCCTTTGTTTTTGGGGGCATATCTAGTTTATATCCAATTCTTTCTCAAAGAATATTTTCAATATCTTTCATTCTTCTTCCCTCTTGCTCTCGCTCCTTTTTTTTTTTTTTTTTTTTTAAGCTCCTCTCCTAAAAGGCACAGTGAAAAGATTGGGCCACTGTGATATAATCCTGAAACAATCCTTTTCCTAAACTCCCTTTGGACTTTATTTGTAATTAGTGGGTTGGGAAATGACTGCAAAGACTCAATATTACTATAGATGTCATGGCTAAAATTGCTTTCTCTAATGTACTGATAATTCTGATGTGGAGCTAGGAAGAAAGAACTAGTAACTCACTTTAGAACTCTCGTTCTTCATAACAGAATTATCAGCATTTCAATTTGATATTTCATATTACCATCTGTATAACCCTAGAAGGACTTTTTCCTAGAAGAACCCTCATAGATAATTTTAGCCACTTCTGTGTATAGGTAGGAAAACACCTAAATTTCATTGTAGTCAATTTTCTATTACTCTGTTTTGGTGAGCAAAAAGGAAATGCCCCAATTTACAATAATCCTCTGTGGAGACTGCTTTGTATGTTTTTCCCACTCTATCTCTCCTCCTCCATAACTTTAATCTTTTGTTTATACCTCTCCTGTTTGTTATGCCTCTCCCTATTTTTTTGTATTGGGCTTCTTCAGAGTGCCGGGATGAGAAATTTGCTTGCACAAGACTCTACTCTGTGCATCGGCCAGTCAAGCAATGCGTTCATCAATTATGTTTCACCAGGTAAAGAATCCCAGAATATCCAGAGAGCATCTTCCATAATAGTGTTTTCATTATCAGTAACTATGTAATGAGTACCCACTAAGGAATTTCAGTCTTTGAAGGGGCAAAAGATTTTAGCATAACGCTCTCAGCTATTCCTAAAGGTGCCAGCTAGAGCCAGTAGTCTGGATTGAGGCATACAGAGAACAGGCTGACTAAATCTAGGCGCTAGAGGGCAAATGAAGGTGAGGACTGGGTAGTCACGAGGGAAACACATGGATTAATTACCTCATAGAAAAAAAGGCTGAAATGAAAGATCCAAATCCGAGGGTAGAAAATAGTGGGGATGAGTATTAAGCTTGACTGTGAATGGAATATGCAAAAGTTTCTCTAAGAATAGTAATTAATACCATTCCATCCCCTCTACCTCTGGGGGGAAGGGGCAGGGGAGAAGTCTGAAGTACTTAAGGAGATCCAGATAATGGGGAATACAGGAGCTGAAGAAGCATCCTAGGCCTAGGCTAGTTCTCCTTCTTCTCAATTTTTTTTTTCTGTCTCTGTCCTTAACCATGATATTGGGACTCTGGCAGTTTACGACGCATGTACATCATCAACAATGAAATCTGCTCCCGTCTTGTCTGTAAAGAACATGAAGTTATGAAAGGTAAGATGATGTCTGTGTTTTTAGTGGAGGGATGGACAGTTATAAGGAAGGTAAATGAGGACATAACGTTAACGCATTAAGATCTGGCTCCAGAGAAGAACTCTCGGTCACCCTTTAACTTCCTTCAGTCCCCACTCTACCAAGTTACCTCAAGTAAGTGATTTAAGTGAGGCAATATGCTTAATATAGAAACTAATCTTTCCAAGCAGATTGTAACTCCCAATCTCTCTTGTATATATTTAGAGATTTCTGAAGTTCTGGCTGCTTTGAAGCTCATTCACTGGGGTTCTAGGTGAAAAGACCAAGTCAGTCATTACAAATAACAGACTCTACTAGTCTGTAGCCATGTTCATAACTCTAAAAAGTTAAAACTCAAGTTAATTTGGAGACAGTATCGCTTGGAAAGAGCCTATAAATAAATTTAAAATACACTGGACATTTAGAAACTGGCTACATTATAAACAGTCCACCATTTCCAAGGACCATTTACATTGCTCATTGCTCATTGTGAAATTTCAGAGGTAGAGGAAGGTACAAAGACTTTACAAAAACAATTCAAAGTATCGAAAGTGTGTGACCATTCATGGTGGGAATAAAGATATTTTTCACCTTCTCATTGCCAGCCCCAAAAGGTGGCTGTGGTTAGTGAAGGCACCACAGACTAGCCACTTCTGACTCAGCAGCCCGCCTTGTACTGAGGTCCTGAGTAAGAGCTGTACTTAACTTCGCAGAAGGAAACTTTCTGCTTGCCCCCATTGGCTTTGTGCAAGCCACCTGCAAGGGAAGCACCTTGAGATTGAGGATGAGTATTCGGGACTCTAGGCACTTTTAAGTGTCTCGGGGGACTTAGTCAAGTTAGCTATGTGCACATAGTAAACACTTGAATATACACTGAGTGATTAGACCTTGTTCTTGGGCTATTGAATAAGTTCATAATTAGAAGAATGGGAAGCTAGGTATGTAAGGGAAACTAATATTTACTAACTACCTGTGCTATGTGCTTTTCATACATTATTTCATTTTAATACTCATATTAAACTATTGAGGTAAGTATTTTAATGCATATTTTACAGAAAAGTGAAGTTTTAAAAAGTTAAGAAACTTTCTAGTAAGTTGTAAACAACTAGAGAGTTGCAGAGATGGGATTCTAACTCAGATCTGTTTCTCTCTACTCTTTTCACTCCACCATTCCACTTCCTATATTCTTATCCCACTGTGTTCTGCTTCTCTTCTAGATGAGCTTTGCCGTCAGATGGCTGGTCTGCCCCCAAGGCGACTCAGACGCTCCAATTATTTCCGACTTCCTCCCTGTGAAAATGTGCATTTGCAGAGACCCAGTGGTCTGTGATCACCAAGGAGCAGGAAAGAAGAAAAAATGTGTGGGTGGGAGGAAGAGAATGCTCTAGAAAGAGAAAACTCCTGGTCCAATCATGGTCAGCTAACCCATACACAGTAGCATTTCATAAACCAAACCTTTTGCAATGTTAAGCTTTTGCCCCTATTCTCTGATTTTTCACCTAGACTGATAACATTTATCTCATTTTTCAGAACTTACAAGACAAAGTCTATATTATTGCATGGTTTTACTGCTTCCCAATATCGTAGACACAGTAGTTAAATGATAACTCCATGGCTTATACACAACATTCTACATATTATTTCAAGGAAAAATAAACTTAAGGTTAATAACATTTACTACTGAATCTGTCTAAGAAAGATCTTAGGGTGCAAGAAGCCATTACTGTCTATTTTGACTAGCCATAGAAACTTTTCAAGTTTTTCCAAGATTAACTCCCCCATTCATCTATAAAATTATAGAACTTTTTACTCTTATTTTAACTATTTTGCTGATTGTCCTAACATTTGCCTGGAAGGTCCTCCTTATGAGAAAGATCATGATAATTTTTTATATTCCTAGAAAATTCTCCACAGTCAAGAGTTATATAATCCTGCCAGCAATATATAAAGACCCAAAATGTTGTCTTCTGCTAAACTCAGAAGCTAAGGCTAAAGAGAGAGGGGTATGCCAAGTATAGAACTTAGACTCATGAATCTGTGTGTTTTTTTTTGATGCAGTAGTCTAATTGGCAATTAGAGCTTGAAAGTAAGTTTCATTTGCTTATTCATTTATGGTAGTATTGGGGTTAGCTCACCTCCACGTGTTAATTAGACAACTAATGTCAAACCGTATCACTGGGCTGAGTTTCCTTGATTTGTTGCTACTTCTTTCATTCTCACCATTTACCAAAATCTGTAAAATTATTGTGCAATAGATTCTGGAATAGCCTTATATGGGGCATAAGAAGGGAATTCAGATCTGAACTTTTAATAGACAAGCATAACATTCGCCTAATAGGAAAGAGGAAAAGAAACACATTTAAACAACCCACATCCTAGGTCTAATGCTAACCAGGTAGCTTTGGATAAGTTATATTTCCTCATTAAGTTCTGGTTTAATTTTCCCATCTTTAACATAGAAGATTAAATTTACGTTAGTTCTAAGATTTTTTTTTAATTCTATGATTCTTGAAATGTAAATGCATTGTTCATGTTTCGTGAAGCCCAGGTGCAGTCTAATTCACAACAATTATGTCTGCTTTTAAAGTGGGGAAATACACTATATTAGGACAGCAGTCCACAATATAGTAGAACAAAAATCTCACTATAAATGGAAAACTATATATTATGGACCTTCCATCTGAGTAACTCTTAAAAAGCTTATGGAGTTTAAGTAGGAACTAGGGAACATGGAGATAACCAGTTACTAATGACAGAATGCCACTCGGTAGGGGGTTGATTCCTTTCATCTTGCTGAGAAAACTGCCTAACTGAGGATTGGATTCTTACAGTTAAGAAGCAATTTAGTTTAATGGGATTTGCACAACTGATTAGAGAAATGTTAGGAAAAGCCCCAAAGCATGTAATCTCTGCTCCGTGCTCCAGTCTCCAGAAGTAAATGTATTTATATATAGACAGACATATTAAATGCATATTGTAGCCACTATAAGCATAGAGTCTCCAAGAATCATGTAAGAATCTCTTCATGAACTTGATCCTCCTACTTCACATTGAACGAGAGGTGACATTCCCACCAGAAAGCTCCTCAATCCCAATATTGTGTATATTGCAAATTAAACATTTAAAAATAATTTCCAATTTCCTTCTTAGAAGAGAGAGGTCTTTGGTCTGATTATTACTTTTTATAGTCTATGTTTAAGAAAGAAGACCTGAGTTCATGTTTTTATTCCACTTTGAAAACTAAATACCAATATTGCTCAGATTTCTCTGTTCCACTATTTTCTGGCATATCTTTCTTCACCTCACAACTTTATTGTTGATTCTCCAACATTCCAAATTTATTTGCTCTCTTCCAGTTATGGCCTCTTCGTGGTTTACCAGAAAATTCTTTTTTCTTTTCTGCCCCCTTGAGGCCCAGTTGTCTAGCTAGGTGAAGTTTCATGCTTTATCCTTACTTTATGTTTGCATGATCAAATTCATGTGTTTTGCCATTTCTCATTGTTCTTACGTTCTTCTACCTTTTTTTACTTTTCTTAATATGTAAACCAACATTTCTTACTCCTCAACTTTTCTTTCCTCATCCTTATAAAGTCTTATTTTCCCCCTATAACTTTCCCCTAAGAATGGTCCCAAGTCAAATTTTGGAGGGTTGTTTTTGGTCCCAGTTCTTTCCCTCTGTACTCTCTTCCCTAGTCAGAATTCAATTCCCCTATTTTTGTTTGTTTGTTTTATATTTTTTACCCTTGCCCCATTTCAGGTCTCTGATGTTCTAGTTTTCTTTCCTTATTCCTCCCATGAAAAGATTTAAAAACCTATTACTCTTTCTTTAAGGTGTTAATATTATCCTTTTCCTGGTGAAAGCAAATGACAACCTTCTTAAACCAGGAACTTACATTTTGATGAAAAAGAATTACTTCAACCCAAACAATGGATCTTAAAATGTTGGAATCAAAGGACTGGGTAAAATGCAACTTGTGATAAATGTCGTCTTGGTACCTTAAAGTGGTAACAGCCTCACCTGCCTACTCACAAGGTTCACCCTTGTTTTCTCTTCCAAAATCGAGTTGCTCTTGCTCTGAATCTAACTTTTTCCATATTTCACGCTTATGATTAAAGTTCTCCTTTCTCCTTGAGTGAAAAAGTCCTGAAAATTCAAGCCTGCACTGTACTCTCTAAATATAGTTCCATGCACACTTTCTCTGAGTATTCTTTTGACTTAAAGGTAGATGGTGCAAACCCCAGCTGGTCCCCCTACTTTTGGGCCTTTCTTTTGATGTCATCAAGCAGAATCTGTTGCTAGCCACAAGCTCCACCCTCCTCTGCTTCAAGGTGCTATAGCAAAAGTTAAATGTTTAACCAAATACTTTACACCTGGTTGGGAGGTGCAAGCAACTTGCAATCTCTAAGTTTCTCCCTTCCTGTATACTGAAGCAGCCGTAACACAGTGAAGAAAGAAGTCTGAGAAGAAACGGAAAAGACAGAAGAGCACCAGACAAGAGGGATAAGGAAAAGGGGGAGTGATGACAGATTGACATCAGTTCAGGGGAACCAGGAGGTTAGAAGATGGGAATTCACTAATCTTTGTGAGAGGTTTCAGAATGTGTGGTGACGAGGTCCTGAGAGATCTGGAACCTCACAGGGTAGAATGGGAGTGTATCAGGAGAACCATTTGAAAGACTGTCCTTATAGTTTAGTCAACTCAGGGAGCCAAAAATTTGGTTAAAAATTCAATGTGCCAATAAAAATTGAAACCCTTGTATCTTTTAGCATTTTTCACCAACCAAACATCAGCGAAAGTGACTTGTTGAGTTTCTCTGTGATGGAGAGAGAAACAGATGGCCATAGTTTTTTTTTTTTTTTTTTTTTTTTTTTAAGCCAGTCAAGCAAAGCCAGAAGCAGCAGTCAAATGACAACTTCTGGGCAGAATCTAAGATGGAAAAAGCAAATGTTTATATAAATAGAGGTGCAGAGCCCATAGCTTCCTGTTGACAAATGGAGCTTCACTTCACCTCAAACCCTCAAATTTTTTTTAAATAGCTAATAATGGTTTTTCGGTGTTTTTTCTTCAATTTGTCCAATCACTTTCAATAAGATTCTAGTGTTTTCCTAACCCAGGGTTCCTGCAGGTTTTTTTGTTCTCTCTCTCTCTGGTGTTTTTCTTTTTCCTCTCTCCCTTTTCCTTTCTTTTGTGCGTTTACCTAGCCACATATCTATACTGTGTAGCTTTATGAAGTACATTATTAAATTTATGTAACTATTCATGAAAATTGAATTTAGAATGATCTCATGAATTTGTAAGACTCACTTCCTCCCCTAAACCTCTAAAAAAAGGTAATAGAAGGAAGAGCTTTGAGCAATCACACAATATTATAATGGAAAACAACCTGAATTGCATCTAAGGGATTGATGGCCACTGAGGTATCAACTGTGTCATTATACACTATTTCCTAACATGTTTTTCTGTCCCAAATGGTCAAACACAGGGGTTACAATGCAGAGTAATTAGAACTGCACAGAAAAACATTGCTTCTATTTGTATAAAATTATATTCATATATCCATCCACCCATTCTTGAAAATGGATAAGATTTGTGGGAGAAGAGACATGAAGTAATATTAATACATATAAGCTTTGGAATGTGTAATATTGACATCAAAATCAATAGGCATTGAAAAAATTACTTTGAAACTATTCATATAAAATGTTAATATAACAGCATGAATAACAGCTAGTTAGTTATTAAGAGAAAACAATTTATTTTGCAATCTACAACTTAATAGTTAAACTATACTTTTATGTTGCCATTTTATTGGAGAAACAGAAAGGTCTGACACAGTGTTGTAATTGATCATTTTAACTACCATAATTTATAAGTTAAATTATGACTTTAATCCACAATTAAAGTACAATTCATAAGTATCACAATGGTTCTAATGACATAAAACAGGAATAATTTCTCTTTTGCTATGTAGAAACTAAAAAATATTGTATCATTTATGCACAGAACATCTAGATCCCAAATCAACATAGTTCTATGTATAATAAAATGTAGTTTATATCATTCTGTTCATTTTAATATAAAAGAACTGGTGTTTATTTCAGGGCTAGTACTGACGTGGCACTCACTAGTTATAAGTGAATAACTTCTCAACTGTAAACTACTGGCAAACATCTGAGAATTAACAAGATCATGTTTCAAAGATTTTGCACCTGTAATATTACATATTTAATAAAACTATAGGACTTTTTTCTACTTAAGCTGATTGGTTTCTCCCTAACTGTTCTTGATTAGATTGACTCTTATTTTCCTTGTAACAAAACGAGGTGACTCTTGCTGGTTAGACAACAAATAGGCAAGTGTGGAAACCTGCAAAGGTGGGCAATGCCACCAATGCTGGCTTCTCTGCATTCAAGTTAAATTTAATTTTTTCCAGCATCCAAAACCTCTTTAACAGAGAATGATCCAGAATTAGTTTTTGTAAGTGCGGCTGGCCCATTTATCCCTGGCACGCTCAAACTTGTGGTCCTTTGGAGGATAGGTAGGGTTCAGTCCTTTGAAGTCTCTAAATTAATAGGGAATTTTTATTGAGATAAGATTCACATAACATAAAATTAACCATTTTAAAGTGTAAAATTTACTGGCCTTTAGTACATACGTTGTTGTAAATCTAGCACTTCTATCTGCTTCCAAAACTTCATCACACCCAAAGAAAACATTACATTCATTAAAGAACTACTTCCTATGCCCTCCCTCCCCAGATTCTGAGCACCCACTAATTGGCATTCTGCCTCTCTGGATTTACCTATTCTGGATATTTCATATAAATGGAATCATACATTATGTGGCCTTTTGCGTCTTCCATAATCAGAATTTTTAAGATTATCTCTCTGGGTCATAAATTAATTATGCAACATATCCAAGATAATTGTCTCAATAGGAAAAACTGACTTTTTTTATGCTACAGCCATACCATCTTTAAGGAACCTGTGGATGAAGGTCTAAAATAACCAGGATGTGTGGGAGATGGGGTCATGCTAAATAAATTAACAAAATTGCTGCACATACTGAACAGATTGTACTGAACAAATTGGCGGTGTTTAATTGTGCTGAAGTCATTGACTCTTCCTGTCCTCTGGTAACAAAGTGAAGATATCCTCATTGGTACTTTTCGCTAATGTGTGGGTGGATGGGGTAGGGGGAAATATGTGGGCATCACGGGGCGGAAGAAACCCAGATCAGTTATATACTAAAGAATTTGGAGCTGCTGATACAGTCAGGTGCCACTTAACGATGGAGATTGGTTCAGAGAAATGTGTTGTTAGGCAATTTCATAGCCTGTACAGCATGTCACTGTACAAAGAACGAGATTAAATCAAGAGAAATGATGGAATCAAGAGATTCGGTAAACACAAGATCATATGAGGCTGCTGCCAGCTTAACACAGCATACCGTTTACAATAGAACTTTTTGTTGTTGTAAATAGAAAGAACACATTCTAAAATAACAATAAATAGTACAGTAAATATATAAATCATTAACAGTCATTTATCAAGTATTATATACTGTATATAATTTTACATGCTATGCTTTTATATGACCAACAGTGCAATAGGTTTGTTTACACCAGCATCACCACAGACACTTGAGGAATGCGTTGCACTACGTCACTAGGCAATAGAAATCATTCAGCTTCATTATAATCTGATGGGACCACATGATTGTCCCATGACTATATTTGTTTCTCAAATCTCATCAAGAATACTGAAGTTAATTAGATTAATAGAGGTTGTGATTTAATTAGCAGTAGAAGACAGGCAATGATCTGCATAGACTCTTAGAAAAAAAAGAGAGAGAGAGAGAGAGAACCAAGAAGGAAGAATTTACCAATATGATGTCAGGACTTCCTAGAGCAGTGGATAATCTAATTCCAATGACTGTTAGGGACGATTTAGACAGAAATATGGCATGAGAACCTCAAAACTACTCACTCACATTTTTATGATTTATCAGAAAACTTTAAACCATGGAAACGAATAACTCATTGATGATCATAATTTATATTTTTTAAATGTCTTGTCTCCTAATATCTCAGTTATTATAACTTCAATGTGTCTAGCAAAGAACTTGGCATAAAGTGCACAATAACAGTTAGCTGTAATTACTATTATTTGTTTACATTTTACACATGGGAAAAATAAAACATAGGGCATTAGGCAACATAAAGGAAATGGAGATAGAATTCAAGTCTTTATGTGCTTAAGTACAAAACTAAACTTTTCCCACTACCCTCTATCATATCATATATGTGCATGATCAATGAAGCTTCTTTGGTTAATTTTCTCCTCAAAAATAACTCTTTAGCCTTTTGCCTAGCCCTAGGCTTTTGACGAATGCTTGCTTAGTTGCTCTCTCAACCTCAGTAAGTCCTGGGCAGCTGCACAGCAGAAGTTGAGTAATTCCTGTATATGTTTAAAGGCCTCTTCCTCAACTTCTTCATACCCCAAGAGAAATTCAGTAATATGGCTGGTGGTCAACTGAGAAAAATAAAAATCAGGAAATGCAGAAGCTGAAGCACTCCAAAAATCACACTTTCACCCACGTGGACCCCTTTTTTGGGCTCTTTCAAAAACAACAAAGTATCATATTGAACAATCTACCTGGTGTCCAAAAATAGTAGCCCAGAGTGTCAATGTCTGAGCATCTTGGCTCTCAGACATAGGAATGTGTACCTTGGCCAGGTCCCAAAGGGCCTTCTGGACTCACATCCTGACCATAATGAAACCTCACCTGTGCTTCTCACGATGAAGATCGGCAGTGGTGAAGTCCAGATGTCCAAGATTTAACTCAGCCACCAGAGGCACAATTTCCAAGTCATATTGTTTTTGTTAAAAAGTAACTAATTAGGTTATCCTGGGGTTTTTCAAGAGAAGTTGGTTAGAGGAGAGGATAGTTAGTAAGAAAAACAACTTTTAAAAATAGCCGAATGAAAACCCCACAAAAATGATCTTTTTAAAAATTTCACTAACTCCAAATCCTCAGGAATCAAAAATGCCATGTATTTTTCCTGTTTTAAAAAGGAGAAAGGTGAACAGGGAATACAGTTTTCTAAGAAATCAAGTTATTTTCTTATGCTGGACAAGTCATACCTTTTTAATAACTATTGTTACAATTATTATGCAAATTAATTAATACTCAATTTTGTTAGGAAGTTTCCCTTAAGAAGCCAGTATGAAATATGAGTAACATCTCAATTTTATCTATCATCATTGTTCTGTTATGAACCATCACTCAAATCCGACTAGGCTATTCATGGTTGTAAAACAAAAAAGCACATCCCCACAGTTCTCTCCTTGCTCTTGTTGTTTCTGTCACAAGAGAGGATGAGAAATTTTTTATCAAGCGTATTCCACATGTGTAAGATACCATGCTTTCACATTCCCACACAGCAGCTAAGTAGATCCTCAGAATGATTTTGAGGAAAGAATTCTTTCTCAATATTATGCATTTCGTAGGTGAAAGGGCAAAATCTAGGGCCCAAGTCTGTCTCCAAAGACTGTCTTCCAGGAATTCTCCACTCCATATTCTTTATTTATTAAAATATTATTTATTCATCAAGGTCTCAGTCAAGCACTATGTCTATCATGAAGCATTGACTTCTATCACCTATGGCGATTTTCTTCTTCCTGTGAACTCATGGCACTAAGTTTTGACATAAGTCCTGCTACCAGGATTGTACAAAAGGGTAGGAGACAAGTGTTTGTAATGCTTTAGTAAGGGCTAATGCTTTTTATAGAGAATTATTGTTCTCCAATTTTTTTTCTTCAATTAAACTGTAAAACAAATGCATGAATATCGGAGGATATAATCCCTAATAACCCACGTTAGACTGAAATTGCCCTAAAATCAATGTTTTATCTCCAACATTTATATGGTGCCATATTAGCAACCTCACTTGTGGGCCTGTCAGATGTAGGCTTATTCTACAAACGGGAAAATTAAAATCATCTGAGATTTTCCATGTCATGTGAACTTTTTATATGAGGGTGGGAGAAGATAACAGGAAAAGCATTAAATGTAAGGAAAACTGAAGTGTGTATTATATTCCACTCCAAACAATATTTTGAAAAATACTGTTTTCCTCTAACCTTTGAAAAACTTTCACATTCTAGGATAGCATGACATGTTTATCCAGGTTTTGCCTCACTCTCTGATGTATCGCCATGCACTCAAATTTAGGCATATTTCCAGATGTGCTTATCTTATTTAGGGAAGCATAAGGTTAGATGAACACTAATGTTTCAACTTGGAGATGCTATAATTCTACAATTTTTTAAATTGTCTTTAATTTACAGTTAATTCTTCCATATTGTCATTAAATTTTGCTTATTTTTAAATTTTTTAACAAAATTATAAATTCATTAAGGAACTATAATGTATATCATGTTCCCCTTCAAAGCTCAGCCTTATGCTTTCTCATAGACCTTCCACAAATATTAAATGAATAAAGCACTTTTTGAATTGCCCTCAAAGTGATACAAAATCAAAACAAACTCAACAGAATATTTTTTACTCCCCAGCACCTTCCTTTTCAAATACTGAATATCTAAAACATATATGTTGGCAAGAATCTTTATATACTCTATATACTGAAAAGTAAGACTTTCAAAACAAAAGATGTATCACAGGAATGCACATTGAGTATTTTGTGTTGTGTTTATTAGATTTTGCCAATACCTTATAAAATCTACTTTATGAAATAAAATAAGTCTACGGCCATGCTACCGTGAACAAGCTCAATCCCATCTGATCTCAGAAGCTAAGCAGGGTCAGGCCTGCTTAGTACTTTGATGGGAGACTACCTTGGAATACCAGGTGCTATAGGCATAAAAAATAAAATAATAAAAAATAATAAGGGATTGTAAGCTGACAAGGTCCTTGCAGTCTGTGAGGTCAACTAAGGGTTGCCTCGTCTAAAAATAAATAAATAAAATAAAATAAATATCCACCAATAATCGTGCTTCAGAAGCCAATTTAGAGGAATCGACTCAATAGCCACCTTTCTATATTCTCTCATGCTGCCTGGCTTTGTGTGCTTCCCAATATGCAGCATTTTATTTCCCTATGGCAGAGGCTCATGTCTCATCATTGAACTGAGAGATGAGGAAAAAATTCTGGTTAAAAATGTCACCAACAGATACTCTTGACAAAACAAAGAGCTCAAAATCCATGTGTCACTTAGATTGAGATTTAATTACTTGTAGACCAACTGTCTAAATTGTTTATGTGGGAGAAAAGTTATATCTTGCATAAGCCATTTATTGAGTTTGCCTGATATATGCAGCCAAGCCCTATTCTAAATGATACAGTAATACCCGGTAAACTCCATCTCTGTAGCTCTGCTGTGGCCAACTTGACTAAGATCTGTGGGGCTGATTTTACCAGCATGACAGTGTTGCACGTGCACTGATGTAAGGCTGACTTGGGAACAATCTCAATTCCAGCTTTTCTGATTTCCAGCTGCCTGGTGGTAAACACATTTGCGATTAGAAGAATGAAATCTCTCTCCAGCCAGAGGCTGAGCAGAAAAGAGGGCCAGAGGGCCCTAATCTGAGAAATTATTGCACCTTTTAAAGCAATAGTTTCATAGTTACAGCCAGAATGTGTGTGTGTGTTTGTGTGTGTGTGTGTGTGTGTGTGTGTGTGTGTGTGTGTGTGTGTGAAGGAGCTGCCATGAAGGAGCATGAGATCCACTTCAAGCAGTTTTCAAAATAGGGATTCACAAACGTGTATGCATAATTCACAACAGTCAAATGGTAGAAATAACTTGTGTCCATCAACAAATGAATTAACAAAATGTGTTAGATATATACAATGGAATATTATTCACCCATAGAATGGAAGTAGTTCTGATACATGCTATAACATAGACGAATCTTGAAAACATATGCAAAGTGAAATAAGCCAGACACAAAAGAACAAATATTGTATGATTCCACACTTATAAATAGGTAAATTCATAGAGACAGAAAGTAGATTAGAGGTTACCAGGAGCCGGGAGGAGGAAGGAATGGTGAGTTATTGCTTAACTGCTGTAAAGTTTTTTTGAGGAGAGGGATGATGAAAAAGTTTTAGAAACGAATGGTGGTATTTGGTCACACAGCACTGTGAATGTAATTAACTGAATTATGCACTTAAAAAAGTTTAGAATTGAAAAACAAAAACAAAAGCAAACCAAACCCAAACAAAACAAAAGAAGAAGCATGTGAATCATCAATGCACCCATTTTCTGATTTCTGGCTGTAGTAAAAGGGCATAACTGAAAAAGAGAAAGGTACAAAAGGAACTTAATACAGTTTTGCATAGTCATGTGGCACACGAACTACAGTATCAGTGTGGGAGCCTCTCGTTGGGACAGATAAAATATGTTTTCTTTTTTCTTTTTTGGATTTAGAGATGGTAACACCTCTGAGAATTAAATTTTACCCTTTGGAAGAAAGTGTGTGTGCATGAGTGCATGTGTATTATTCTCTGGACAATTGGATGAAAATATAGCAAAAGCCATCTCACGCCTGGGGGACAACTTGAAGGGATGGGATTCCACACGTTTACACCCAACTGTGGCTTCTGCAGAGGAAGCCCCTCTGTTCTATGGAACTGAGTGCCAAACATGACTACCATTGACTACCATCTATTGTGTTTCTGGTGCCCTGAGGAATATATTTAGAAATATAATAATTAAGACTTAGAGAAGTGAACAACTAGAGAGAAATGGGTTATTGAGTGGGAATAATTCATGGGAATACCAGGCAGTTTCCCTGGGAAGTTAACAAGGCCAGGAATGGGGTTTGGCATGAGCTGGGCCCCCTGTGGAGAGCTTAATTCTTTGGAAATCTTCTCTTAAACTATATATGCATATATATATATATATATATATATGCATATATATATATATATATATATATATATATATATATGAAAGCCATAATAATCTATTAATTTATATGACTTTTCTCACATATATTAATTCCCTTCTATTTCTCCAATGTCTCAGGAAAAGCTGCTGTACCTTCACAATTCTATGTGGTTGTATTGGAGTAAAGTGAGAGATCTCATTATAAAGGGCAGTGAAGCTTGTCCCACATTACGTCCTGTCTGCTCCCTCCTACAGAGCCCTTCAGAGTGAAACAGCATCATGCAATCTTTCTGGGGACCCACAGTGGAACTAAGAGGAATATGCAGTTTATAGAATCGGTCACCTTGAGCACAACTCAGGAGCATACAAGAGACTTTGTCCCCATAACTATTATTCTGTATTTATATTTGTATTTTCTGCTTAGTTTGTATTTTAAAGTGCTTAGCACAATGCCCAACCATACTAAATGCTCAAAACTATTAGCTTGAATTAACCCACTTTAAGAAATTCCCCTTAATGTCCTGGAATTGATGGGGTGAGGAGAGAAAGGGTAAGGCACATGAGGAACTCTAAATTTCTGTGGTTTAACAAAGGATGGAATTAGAAAGTTTCTAGTTGGGGCATGGAATGCTAAGAAGCAGCAAGCACTCTCTCTTCCACAACCCAATCAATGAAGAATCTTAGACTGAAGAGGGAGATAAAAGCTTGTCTATTACCGTCTCCTAACCAGTGGTCTTTTCAATTATCCCTAGGCCACTCAGATCTCTTGTTAAGTGATGTGTACTTTCCTTTCACAACAAACAGCAGTTTTAATTATTTACATGTTCAGTAACTTAATTAATGTGTCTTTCCCACTTGGATGTAAGTCCCATGAGATCCTATTGATTATTTCATTCAATAACATTTTGCAGTGTCTACTATATGCCAACATTGTACTAGGTACTAGGCATATCACTACATAGGGGCAGGGAATGACAGGGGAACAGACAAAAATCCCTCCCATCATGGACCTAAGATTCAATGAAGAACATAGACAATAGAATATTTTAAGGGATAAGTGCTAAGGACAAATATAAATTAGGAAAAGGGAAAAGTTTTTGGATGAGATATAGTTAAAATTTTAGATACAGTCACTAGAAAAAGCCTCAACTACAATAAAGTATTGGAGTAAAGACACAACAATAAGGGATCAAAACATAACTATATATAGGGAAAAAAACATTCTAGGCAGAGGACTCAGAAAATTTAAAGGCAGAGGCAAGAGTGTGTGTTCTTTGTGTAAGCAAGGAAGAGGGTTGAAAATGAGGAGCTCAGACAGGAAAAGCAGGAGCAGATGGCAGGTGGTCTCGTGAGCCATTGTAATGCTGTTGGCTATTATTGAGAGAATGAGGAGTCACTGAGAGTTTTGACAAAGTTTTGACATGACCTAAATGTTTAAAAAAGGATTACTAATAGTTGTGTGGAGACAAGACTAACTGAAGAAGGGTGGAAGCAGGAAGACCAGTTGGGAGGCTAAATGCCATACTGCAGGTTGCTTGGACTTGGAGGTGATAAAAAGTGGTTTGGTATTTGGATTTACTTTGTAAGCAAAGTTAACAGGATTTGCTAATGATTGGGCATGGGATTTAAAAGGAAGAGAGCAATCAAGGAAGAATGCCAGGTTGGCCTGAGCAATGGGAAGAAATGGCATCGCTACTGAGGTAAGGAAGATAAGAGAAGCAGGTTATGTGCTGGGAGAAGAAACAGGTGTTCAGTTTTAGGCATGTTTAAGATGTCTGTCGAACTTTCAAGTGGAGATGCTGAGGCAGAAGTTGGATATACTTGCCTTGAATTCAAGGAAGAGGTCCAAGCTAGAACCATAGATTTGGAAATCATTGTGTAGATGGTATTTAAAGCCTTGAGTCAGGCAGAGAGCAGGGACCCTAACTGCTTTGCTCACCATTGTATGCCCAGAACCCGGTAGTTTTTATCATGTAGTAGGTAATAAGTTTCTATTGAATGAATAAATAGAATGCCTAAGGACTAAGATAGGAGGAGAATCAAAATCTTCAATAGACCACATGGTATGGGGGTAGGAACTTCAAGCCCCTCATTTAAAAGCCCAACCTGCTTTCCAAGCTCAATGCAGTCATTTAGATGCTGATTCTGTCTGATGAAATAAACACATTTTTATTGTTTGAAATGCTGCTGCTTCTGACTTCAAATTAATATATAGCTTTTGTGAGAAAGATGGCTTATGCAAAAATTACTCTGGTGTGTAATTATCTAGTCTTCTGGCAATTCTTGTAACATAATCAGAAAGAAAAAAAGAATCAGTGGCTTGAGAGGCAAAATTTCTATGTCCTAAGTCCTACATAACTGACAGTTTATTTGCTCAGTCACAAAGCAGGAGCTGTTGGCACTGGTCTCTACTGAGATTCAGAGATATTGTGTAATTGAGGGGGAATAAATGTTTTTAGCTCTAGGAACAAAAGATATTATTTAAATAAACATTACTATTATTTGCTTTTAATATTAAAGGTCTTAATTGTTACCATGATTATAGTTGACAAAGTATCTACTACTACAGTCTCCTTCCTTCCGTTTCTTTGTTGCCTATGGAGCATGAACTGGGTTTTTAGAGAAGCAGCTCTAAAGGAACCTATACATTAAGCAGAGGGCCACCGATCATTTTACTCATCTGACTCTGCCTATGACAACCCCACCCATCTTCAATGGACTCAAACAGGAGGAAGGCTATTGGGGTACCTGGTGGTAGTGATGCTATGGGGGGAGGAGCCCAAAAGAGTAAGTTCAAATTTGAATGTATGGGACCAATGAACTCTCAGTCAGTGAAGCAGCAGTGCTTGAAGCAAGCTTTCCTTGGCCTAAGACATTCAGGGAGCCACAAAAGACACCCTGGAATCCACTATGGACAGGTAAAGAGGCAGTCTCCTCATGGGTGACTACACTGGCTTTTCTCTTGGAGCAAACCTGAGTAAAGAGATTGGTACCTATTCCTTTCTCTTCTATAACTATTTGATTTATTAGATCTGCCTGGTTAATATGTACATTTATTTCTCTGGATCTGTGTCATCTTCTGTTCAGATCTTACATGCTGTCTACATAATTCTCTTTCTCTCTCCTTCTCATGTTCAAAAGAACTTTAATATACCATGCATTGACTTGTCCTGAGATCTGTACTGTGGCTGGAACTAGTGTGTGGTAATATTAACATAGCAAATGTTTAGAGACTGAAATCATGAAAAGGAATAGCAATACTATACTAAAAACAATAGTGGTGATTGTAATAATAATTTCATAAATATTCATCTATAAAAACCACTTAAAGGTAAACTTTTCCTAGGGAGATTTTACTGAATAATTTAGTTAGGTAGTAAGAAAATGGTTTTATTAAATGTCAATATTCAAAATTAATTGAAAGTCACTATAACTGTCTATTATAAGGGGAAAATTTAGTCAAGCAAGTTATTTAATGTTGTATGTCCAATTTTGGGGCAATTAATGATGTTTTTACTCTTTACCTAGGCATGGTAATTTCCTTAGGCATGGCCGAAGTTACTTTTTAAATGTGTTCTGCAAGATTTTCACAATGTCTTCATATACAGTTTATGTCAGTTAAGTTACTATTCCAGAACTTATTCTATTCCTACTTTTATACATTACTACCAATGTATGAGAATGATACCTAATCCATATACTTTATTTCAATTTAATTCTTTTACAAAAAACTTTCACTAGAGTTTAGATTTTTAAGGGTAGAGTAAATGTTCTTCAGAAAACTTTCCTAAAGGCAGAAATGTTGAATGTCTTCACCATTCCAATGAGATTTTGAAAACTAATCTGAGGTATAAGTGAGAGGTAAAGGGCTCCGCAGAGACACTTGTATAATGAAATGCAAAACAGTGGTAAAACCAGTGTTGAAATTCAGAGAAAGACAAATTTAAAAAAAGGAGGAAAGATGCAACTTAACAGGAGAAAAAGGGAAATATATGATTACCATTAAGGAAGATAATAGCTGCAGAGAGCATTAGTGATGGCACACAGCCGGAGAGGTTGACTTTGTCACGATTATTTTTAACCCATTTGTCTCTGATTAGCAGTGCTGGGGATGCAGCTAGTGTTCTGGCTGAGGGAGCACAGCTGTTTAGACAGCTGTCAACCTGTAGGTATGAAAAACTGTCTCTGCAAGTCCTTTGTATCCAGAAGAGAAACCAAGAGAAGAGCAAAGTGCTAGAGACAGGCTTCTAGCTACAGCTGAAAAGAAGAGATGAATCAAGAAAGTTAATTAACAGGTTATAGTCATGCAATTCACTTCATTGAGACTAGTAACTTCTGATAGAAACCGTAAAGAACTACTGAATATTCATGCAGAGTAGGAAATGACAGTCCCTCTGTATTTCGTTACCTATGTCATTTTCTATAATTTTCAGAACACTTTTTCTTGCTCATGGTAGCAGGACCCCGCCACACCTCCTGCCGTGCATGACATAGTTACCCCTCCCCCGCCCTTTGTCATCCATATAGCCCAGAAGAGGAGGTTAAATGTAAAAAATTTGGTACAAGATGCTTAATTTGTTTAAAACTGACTGGGCCTCACTCAAAGAGAATTTTATTTTTCTTTTCAACATTATTAAGCACATGTTATATATTCAACTTACATATGCTATGGGTTATTATATGCTAAGTATGTAACAATAGTAATAGTAATGGTAGTGCTATGGTGATTACCATAATAAATTACTGTCCTTTTTAAATAACACCAATTATTATTAGGTCTTTGTTAGCATCCATTTCTGATTCCTACTAAATATACATTTGTAATTCTACAATAATATGATTGGCTAATTTTTATATTATTTGACATATATAATGTATATATTGGTGATAGATCTAATTTTCTGCCTCAAATTTTACTTTTTTAATTTTTATTTATTTATTATTTTTTAGGCAAGGCAGTCCTTGGTTGACCTCACACGTTGCAAGGACCTTGGCAGCTTACAATCTCTTATTTTTTATTTTTTTATGCCTACAGCATCTGGTCTTTCTAGGTAGTCTCACATCCAAATACTAATCAGGCCCAACCCTGCTTAGCTTCCGAGATCAGACTGGATCAGGCTTGTTCAGGGTGGCATGGCCATAGGCTGCCTCAGGATTTAAAGTGTATTCTAATAAGCTTCCTGCGTGTGAAGCGAGACATTTAAATTGAGACAGCTGTAAAAAGCTCTTGTCTTTGATTATCTACTTAATAATGTTGATATTTGGGTACTTAACTTTTAAATTTAGGGTCCATCACATATATCACAATATTAAAATATCGGTTCTCAACATGTGTCCACACAAAGACTGGTACATGAATATTTGCGGGAGCCTTATTCACAATAGCCCTAAAGTGAAAACAAACCACGTGTCCATCAACAAGTAAATGAAAAATATGTGCTATATCCATGCAATGAAATACTGTGCAGTAATAAGGAAGTAACTACCAATATAAGCACCATGATAAATGAATTTCAAAGTCATTGTGCTAAGTGAAGGAAGTGAAGGAAGTCAGACACGAAGGAAGAGATAATGTATGATTTATATGAAATTCTGGGACATGAAAAGTAATGTATAGTTACAGAAAGCAGATTAATGGTTGCCTGGGAGATGGGAAGAACTGACTGAAAAGATGGATGAGGAAACTTTGAGGGAGGGGTACCCTGGAAATATTCTGTATCCTGATTGCGGTTGTAGTTTGGGGTGTTTACATCTACCACTATTCAGAGAATTGTACATTTTAAATGGGTGAAGTATGTAAATTATACCTCAATGTAAAAAAAAAAAAAAAAAGAAAAAGTTTCAATTCTCTTGCCAGCAAACCGTATTCAAATCCTTGACTATGTGTTATTTTTACAAATTATTTGCACTTCTGCCCACTGCCATTAGGTAGCAGCATTATCTCTACAAATTGGATAAATACATTTTTTTGAAAAGACTAAGGACAAAAATCAGAGACACTGTTAGTGCTTTGGGATCAACCACACTGTATAGCTTGTGTTATGTTCACAGCAGCAAAGGAATGTGCCTTAGCAGAGAGTATTTTCATAAATTCAATTTAGATCACATTGCTGAGTTAAAAGAGCATAACACAAAATTACACATGGAATCAATATAATCAAAATCATGTAAACATATGCTCATAAAAAGACTAGAAGAAGAAACAAGTTTTAACAGTAATTGTCATTAGACATTCCAAACTTTAAAATTCTTTAATATTTTAAATTTTATAACTTTCTACTTTTTTGTTTTTTTCAAATTGACAACAGTCACTTATTACTCTTACACTGTTAAAAAATATATTACCCATAAAGTGACATTTTCTGTCTCAAGACATAGAAGGTCTAATTGTGGGGAGAGAGATATCAGCAATCCATTGATAACAAAGGAGGAAGGCTTTGAGAGAGAGAAGCTGGAAAACAATGAGAAACTACAGGAGGGGTTTTTGCTGCTGTTATTTAATTTTGCCTGGCAATTTTTCTATAGTAATTGTGGGAAAGGTCTCACTAGAAGAGTGGAAACTGTGGTTAGGCTTTGAAAAAATGTGTAGTTTATACCCAGTGGAAAAAAGGTAGGGAAGTACTTAGTCAGGAGAAGTGCCATCAGCAAGACACCAGGAGAGAAAAAGGAAAGAGGATTGGTGCCAGAGGGGGCAAGTACTAGGAAAGGAGGCTAGAAACGTGGATTGATGTCCAAATGTAAAAACTGGCCTAAGTACCTCATTAAAGAATTGGGAGTTTAGCCTGCGGGCAGAGCGGAATCCTTAGGGATTTTTCAGCGTGGGGAAGACATGGTCACATCTGGATTTTGGTGAGATCACTCTGGTACAGCTTGGACTGAAGCCAAGAACAGGGTAGAGCAGGTACAAATTCAAGAGATGCTTGGAGGTTAGGATCAATAAATTTAGATCATTACTATGAGGAATGAAGAAGAATCAAAGATGATCCCGCGCTGTTGGCCTGGTTACCTGAGATGGAAAAGTCAGGAGGAAAGGCAAGATGGTCAGGACAGAGGGCAGTTTAAAATGTGTTTCTACCATGTTAAATATGAAGTACCTGTTGGGCATTTAGGTAGAGATTGCTGGAGGAACCTGAAAATATATTTATGGGACTGAAGAACAAGTTTGGCATTCTAAGTTATCAGCATCTAGAAGACAGCTGTGGGAGGAGACTGTCCTGTGAGCTTGTATGGCTTTGGGGTTCTTGCTATTTCTCAACTGGTCTTTAAAATAAGCATGGAAAGGGATTTATGTTGGATTCCAAGCTCAGTAGGTCACAGGCTTCCAGCAAAGGAAGCAGGAGCATCTCAGGTTTGGCCCAAGTAATTATAGATTTAAAAACAGCTATAGGAAATCCAGGAGTAACACTGTGCTCCTGCATTTTTCTCTCTCCTCTCACCCACAGCCTCCTGATGAAGCGGAGCAAGTTTCTTTACCATTTTAAAAACGTCCGCTGGGCTAAGGGTCGTCATGAGACCTACTTGTGCTATGTGGTGAAGCGGCGAGACAGTGCCACCTCCTTTTCATTGGATTTCGGTCACCTTCGAAACCAGGTATCAATATTTGCTTCCCAGGCAGTTAAAAGTTAAACTGTGGGCACTTTTAGGCCATTTACCTGATGATGGCACTACCTTCATTCCCTTTTGCGTGTGTCTCCACTAGATTCCTCAAATCTTTTCTTACTTTTTTACATGTCCATAATAAATATGCCCCCAAAGGATGTCATTTCATGTCCTTCCTAACATGCCAGGCACATTAATGCCACACCTTGCTTCAATGCCAAGGAGAACTGCCCCCAAACTTTCCTCCCCTTTCCCCATTGCCTTTGAGATTAAGGAAGAAATCAAAAGTAAAAGACCTGTGATTTAGACCTCTGATTTATCAGCTCATTCAAGCTAAATTTTAAATGTGAAAAACAAGTTGTGTCTCTAGAATTTTTTTTAATTAAGAAAGAAAAATTTAAGAAAAATGTTGACTCAATTCAGTTTTCCAAATGGTTTCTACTCCCTCCTGTTCATGCAGACAAGCCATTGAGTACATACAGCATGATGAGACCCAGAAAACAGAGAAGCCTCAATGGGTCGATTAATTAGATCAAACTCTAGCATCTAGAAGATCAGAGAATTGCATTTCCAAGAAACTTCTTCACCAAAATTCAGATGGTTTACATAAGCTTCTGCCAATAAAAGTTTCCTCTCATTAGGAGTGGTGACATCTGGTCTTGGTGGAACCCCAGGAAGAGCCTGGGGGTGGGATGCTATTGTCTGGCTCATTGTTTGGTGCTTCTTATACTATTCGATTTTCTTTGCCTCCATTTGTTTTATGTAAATTATGTCACTGCAGCTGTCTTACTACTACACTCTTTCCTATTTGGTGATATGACACATTCTAACTATAGAATGCTTTGCAGTTACCAACCCTTTACTTCCTTCTCATGTAATCCTCTCAACACCAGGCTATTTTATGGATAAGATTAGAAGACTCAGGAATTGAGTAACTTGTTGAAGTCACATGAGGGATGATGCCAGGAAATAGAACCTAGGACTTCGGATCCTGAGATTCATGACTTCTCTGCAATATTAAGTGGACTTGCTATAGCTCACTACTCCAATTATTCTTACAATCACAGAGGTCAGACAATGAGCACACATTATTTAATTGCTCTTTGTCCATAGCAGTGCCATCTTACCTCTTCTAGCCCTTCCAAACATAAATTTTCCTACTTCCACCTAGTGGCCCAGTGTATTTCTACAATGTTACATCACCAGGCACTTTCAAGCCATTTTCCTCCTCAAAGACTCAAAAAGTAACTTCACAAATTAAATATCTACTAAGATAGTGTGATGCCAAGCCATCCAAACTCAACTCATTTCATCCTCTTCATTCCTCAGAAAATCCATAGCTTTTCTCCACTCTCCAGAGCCAAGGGTACAAAGAGTTTTGGCTTACCATTGTGCTTTCAGGCAGTTGCTTAATCTTACAGTAACATTAAGACAAAACTGCAGACGCCCTAAAAAAAAGGTAACTGTGGGAGGGAGATGGGTTAATGGCTGCAAAGCTACCAGCAGCACAACACAGGTCAGGAAACATCAGATGAGTCCTCCACTCTCTCCCCAGTCAGGGTGCCACGTGGAATTGCTCTTCCTCCGTTACATCTCTGACTGGGACTTGGATCCTGGCCGGTGCTACCGTGTTACCTGGTTCACGTCTTGGAGTCCTTGCTACGACTGTGCCCGGCACGTGGCTGACTTTCTGAGAGGGAACCCCAACCTCAGTCTGAGGATCTTCACCGCACGCCTCTACTTCTGCGACGGCTTCAAGGCTGAGCCCGAGGGACTGCGGCGGCTGCACCGCGCCGGGGTCCAAATCGCCATCATGACCTTCAAAGGTGCGAGAGGGACCTTTCTGCTGACTCTGGGCAGCAGCTCTCCTATGGGATTACGAACCTGACTGAGGAATCAGGAGAGAAATCCAAGGGGTGGGATGGGGGAGAGTTCTAGTTCGCCTTTGGAGCCCAAAATTATCAGCTAGAATAGGAGAAGAAGAATTGATGGCTTAGACACAAGGCTTTGGGGAAAATGAGCATTAAAAGGGGAGCGGGCATTGCTTTCTTTCCTCTGGATTTGAGATCTGAGCTATCTAACCACGGCCCACCCCACCCAACCCCCCTTTTTTAAAGATTATTTTTATTGCTGGAATACTTTTGTGGAAAACCGTGAAAAAACTTTCAAAGCTTGGGAGGGGCTGCATGAAAACTCCGTTCGCCTCTCCAGACAGCTCCGACGCATCCTTTTGGTAAGGGGCTCATTGCTCATTTCCTTTCTCTCCAAAGTCTTTTCCTGGAGCTACTTATGTGCCCTTTTCTTATATTTTTTTACATTCACATTTGTGTGTGTGTGTGTATTTATCACTCACTTTTCCTCCGATGAAAGCCTTATTTTCTTAGTCTTTTTCGTCATCCTTTCTCCTTCGATTGAGTCTGCTCTTCTGCTGTTTCACAGTTCAGAGCCCTCTGCCAGGATGCTTTTCCCTCCTGCCCCTTTTTGACACTAACATGTCATTTTCGTTTTGCGAGACTCTCCTCAGGATTTATTTCCCTCCCGGTAAAATTCCTGTCTCCTCTTACTATCTCCTCTTCTTCCTTCCTCACAACATACCTTCTTCCACGTTACAAAGTCATCCACTCAATTTATTTCTCTTTCTCTACAGCCCCTATATGAGGTCGATGACTTACGAGATGCATTTCGTACTTTGGGACTTTGATACCAACCTCCAAGAATGTCACATGCAGTGAAATATCTCTGAAGACAGTGGGTAAAAGAACGATCCTTCAAGAGTTCTATATTTTCCTCAACTCTCAATTTCTTAAGAGTTTGGAGAAATAATATTTATATATATGACTTTAAATATATATGTTGAAAACAGAGAAGGAACACAGACCCAGCAGGGTAATGCTGCGCAACTGGTGCTGTTTATAATGCATCAATGCCCCCTTCTGGGAAACTACAGAACTGCAGGGTCTGGGAACGGAGAAAGCCAAAGGTAAATCTGTAAAAGCTCGGTGAGAGGGTCAGATGTTTTCACAATCAGTATCTTTTATTATTTGATGCATTCTGAATTTTCAGTGATGTCAAAGATAAATTTTTCTACTCCTTTACTTTGGTGTTCACTTTCAAGTGAACAAACTTCCTTCAGACTAAGATTTATATTACCTTCTGGTGAGAGAATTTGGGTGATTGTAACCCCAAGCCATGTCTTCAGAACATTTGTATCCAAGCATATGCTGTGTTTTAATTATCTGAAGCATATTTTTATGTTTTTACATAAGAGGATTTTTTTCTTGGTTTGGAATATGCATGGTCACCTTCAAGTTATTTTATAATAAAGGATCTTAAAATGAATATGAGGATTGTGAAGATGACACCCATGAGTAGTTGTTTCCAGTAAAATCTAGAAACACACATCTTTTTAAAGTAGTCCATAATTTAGAAATCACAACTACTGGAAGGCCGTTCCACCCTGACCACGCCTGATCTTGTCTGATCTCGGAAGCTAAGCAGGGTTAGGCCTGGTTAGTACTTAGATGGGATACCACCTAGGAAGAGCAGGTGCTGTTGACAATTAAAAGAAAAAAAAGAGAGAAACCACAACCAAAACTTCACATTTAATAATGAATGTTTGGAAGGGAGTGGCTTGAGTATTATTGACAAGAGAAAAATTTATTCTCTGCTATGGGTTTTTTAACCTCAGCAATGTTAACCAGGTAACAATTTTCTACTTTTTGTACATATATGATGCTTCTCTCAAAGAAATTTCCACTATATAAGACAGTGTAACAGAAGAAAGGGAAGGATGACAGGCATTGCGAGGGAATAATATTTTATCCAGAAAAATGTAGGGAAATAACATGGCAGAGAGTGCCTATCTGTCCCTAACAACTATCTTTGAGTGTGAAAAAAATATTCAGAATAATCATATCACTGTGCCGTTATTACCCAGCAACCTTTGTAATTCAGATAAGCAGATCCACAGAAGTTGAATGCACAACTGTATTATTTTAATCTTATTGTATCTAAGTTTGTAAAAAAAGTTAAATATTAAAAATCCTTATTTCATGTATCCATTCATATTATACTACATGGTGTCTACTTTTGTTACAATTTCCTTTTCAGATATATTGAAATGGATTTCTAATGTCTTATATAAATTTATACCCTTAGAAATTATTCTAATAACAAAGTATATAATTGTAACATAGTCTAACATTGTCATAATATTGCTATGAAATCATTCTCTTGATTTTTAGTAGATTTTTCTCACAGCAAATTTGATTCTGGCTTATTTCGATCAACTGAATAAATGATAAATAATTTTGGAAGTTTTGGAGATTAAATGAATAAAGTAATTCAAAAAATTATTTATAAAAAGTTAAGTTAAAAAGTCAGTATGCTGGAATAGACTTGAGAGTCCAGATATTAGCCCCTTCATCTAAGTTCAACTGATTTCTGATAAGGGTGCCAAGAAAGAAGGAATAGTCTTTTCAACAAATGGTGCTGGGATAACTGGATATCCATATGCCAAAGGACTAATTTGGGCCTCTACTACATACCGTATACAAAAATTAACTCAAAATGTATCAAATATCTAAATGTAAGAGTTAAAACTATAAAAACCTTAGAAGGAAATATAAGTAGAAGTCTTCATACTGGGATATAATAACAATCTTCTAAATGACACCAGAAGCACAAGCAACACAAGAAAAAAGTAGAGAAATTAAACTTCATCAAAAACTTTTGTGCATAAAGGACAGTTGTAAGAAAGTGAAAAGACAGCTCACAGAATGGGAAACAACCGTTTACAAATAACATATCTAATAAAAGTCTAGTATCCAGGTTATATAAAGAACTCTTACATCTTACAACAAAAGACAACCAAGATTAAGAATGGTCAAAAGATTTAGACACTTCTCCACAAAGGTTTACAGATGGCTAACAAGCGCATAAAAAAAATGCTCAACATCCTTAGTGATTAGGGGAATGCAAAGCAAAAACACAATGAGATACCTCTCAAAACGACTAGCAGTCAAAAAGTAAAAACAAATATCTGTCAACTGATGAATGGATAAACAAATGTAGTATATCTATACAATGGTATTTTATTCAGTCATAAAAAGGAATGAAGGATTCATATACTGAAACATGCTACAACATGGATAAATCTTAAAATTATTGTGCTAAGTGAAAGAATCCAGACCAAAAAATAAAATAAAATAAAAGCCACATATTATATGATTCTATTTATATGAAATGTCCAAAATAGGTAAATCCATCGAGACAGAAAAATTAGTGGTTGCCAGGGGCTGGAAAGAGAAAGGAATGTAGTTAACTACTTAATGGGATGGAGTTTCTTTTGAGGATGATGAAAATGGTCTAGAATTCAATAGTGGTAATGGTTGCAAAACATTGTGACAGTACTGAAAACCACTAAATCGTGTACTTTCAAATGGTTAAAATTCACACAGATGTGAATTTTATGTTATGTGAATTTAATCTCATTTTTTAAAAAGTCAATGACTTTGGAGTCAGGCCACCCTGAATTTGAGTTCTGTTTCCATACAACAGTGGGCAAGGTATTTAACCTGGGTAAAGTCTTAATTTCCCATCTGTAAAATGGATATGGATAGTGTTAACTTTTCATGCAGATGGTCCCTGACTTATAATTTTTTGACTTATGGTTTTCTATCTTTATGATGGTGCAAAAGCAATATGCAATTCAGTAAAAACTGTACATCAAATTCTGAATGTTCATCTTTCTCCGGGCTAGCAATATGAATTATGATTCTGGGCAGCTCCCAGTCACCCGCACAATTACAAGGCTAAACAACTGATACTCTACAGTGTACTGTGTTGCCAGCGTTTTTTGAATATTGTGTTCTGAGCACATTTAAGGTAAGCTAAGCTATAATATTGGATAGGTTAGGTGTATTAAAAGTATTTTCAACTTACAATGGGTTAACCCCATCATAAGTCTAGAAGCAATTGTATTTCTGTATTAAATTGCCAGATAATACAAACCTGATACTATCTTAGTGAATAGCAGTGTCATTCTCTATTTACATAAGAGAAACCTAGAAATCATCCCTGACTTTACCCCCTGTCACCATATCCAGTCCTATAGACATTGTGTGCAGGACATCATAATGGGTCTTAGGCACCCCAAAATACCAAATATCCCCCTTTCTTGGCTAAAATGAATGACTGCCACTTTTTAGATTTATTGACCTACCCAAACATAGAATTGACCCCATTGCCTCACCATATCTAATCTAAAGCAAATTCCCATTTTCTTAGAACCTCCCCCAAATTACCAAACCAAAACCTTTAATTCTGTAATTGAATTTATAGTCATGAAGTGTCTCAGTAAGAAAAACACCCTCTAATTGAGACTCTTCATGCTTCCCCAGGTGTTCTTTTCCTGCAAGAGTAATAAATCCAACATGTTCAACTATAGGTGTGTTCTTCATGCGGTTTTTGGTAGGAGGTTGTTGACACACCTTAGTGAAAGCTATTAACATCTCTTGTTTAGTCCATGGCAGTAGTTATGGTGTTCACTAAATTTTATTACATTTTACTGAGAAGCATTCTATGATGGTGATAATGGTTTTAAAGAAAATTTTATGAGCAATAGATGCCTCATCTGCTATTCATTCATTTGTTCTTCCTAATCTTTACTAAGTGCATAGCATTGTGACCAACAAGTAAAGACCTTTATAGAGCTATCAAGTATTTATTTTACTTAAGATGAAAGAATTTAATATCTAAGACAAGCTGGAAATTCAGGATAACAACATGGTTGCTTATCACTCAGAGACTCCAGAGCTCTGAGAACTACATATTCCAAGTTGATTCTGTTAGTAAGAATGAACTCTTTTATATGCTTGATTTGTCAACAGGAGATTTCCAAGTACTCTCAGAAACCAGATTTATACAGATGGAATCTGGCACCCCCTGCCATGTTGCAGCTAACTCCTTGATTAGATTCAACTAATCGCCTCACTGATTGATTTGATTGTAAATTCTTTTCATAGTTTTGACTACAATAGAGTTTTCATTCTAAATGATGCAATTACATTGAAGTTTGAGAAATTGCTGTACAACTTAATGACTAATAAGTGTTAACAATAATGCTTTGGATTTCTAGAAAGAAGAGAAGACTGCTGTGGGTTGACTAATTCAAGAAAAGATTGATAGAGGAGGCGGAAATTTACCTGGACTTGTACAAAATGTTAAAGAAATACATTAACATGTTTCCCAAAATTCCTGTGGATAGAGTGATAAATGGCTCAGCTGTCAATTTATGAACTTGGTAAAAGTATTTTAAAGATTAATGATACCACTGTGATTAAATAGTAATCCCATATATGTTTGGTGAGAGTCAACTAATACAGTATTTTAAATATATATAAACTTTAACTCAGCAATTCCACAACTAGGAATCTAAAGAAATATCTTTAATATATGTACCCAAGGATATTTATTCCAACATTATAGTAGAGAGAAGCTGAAAGTCAATACTGGGATGGTAAACATATTATAGAACTGTCACACTTAGTATGAGCATGCCACAACTTAAAAGAGATGATGTAAATACGGAGAGACTTAGAAAATATTCCAAACATATTACTAAGTGAAAAAAATTGTTTTAAAACTTTGCATAGCTTGATCTTATTTATGCTTTAAAGTGTGTATCTGTAGATAGAGATTTTTAAATATAAACATTCATATATATATACAGATGTGCTTAGCTAAATAAAGGGCTCAAGAGAGAAAATCCAAATTATTAACAGTGGTTATCTTCAGAGACAAAAATTAGGCAGGAGGAAGAAGGTGGAGAAAGGAAAATTTTTTACTTCATATACTTCTATAAAAAAGTATAACTTGTAAATTTTAATAATTAAAATTAAAGAAAATACCATTTAAAACAGAAATCAATAGGAATTCTTTATTTTACCTTCTCAAGTGTTTACTTCCTAACTATTCCACAGCTTTAAAGAGTTGAGAAAATTTTAGTAAAATAAGTCTAGCGAGGGGATGGCATGGGTCTTTGAGTACCTAAAATCTTCCTTCCTACAACTAAGGATTTATGAAACACTTTGAGAGGTGGGCAATGTGCAGGAAAGACAGTTTTTATAAGCCAGGATTAAAAGAGAGAAAGAAAAGCCAGTAAGAGATGTATATTAAGGAATTGGCTTACCTGATCGCAGGAGCTGGCAAAGCGAGTCCAAAACCTGCAGTGTGGACTGTCAGAAAGAGCAGACTGGAACTGTGGGGCAGACGTCCTCAGAAGGAACTTCTCTGTGGAGAACAGCCTCAGCTCTGTTCTTAAATCCTTTAAAGTAATTAAATTGGGCCCACCCACATTTTGGAGAATACTTACAGTCAATTGAGCTTTAGACAGAACTACAAAATACCCGAGAGCAACACCTAGATTAGCCTTTTGATAAATAACTGGGGCCTAGCCAAGTTGACACAGAAAACACAAATCACAAAGAGTTAACATTTTTGAGCGCAAACTGTATGCTTGTCACTTGCTACTTGCTCTTCATACTTTACCTCACCCAGTCATTACAGCCTAACCCCCAGGTAGAGTTAAACTTCAGTGCATCTGACTCTCGAGTCTTTAACTGTCTTAGGGTAACTCATTTAGTTGCAGATAACAGAACTCAATTTATTCAAAAATAAAAAGGGTTTATTTTATAGCCACATAAAGACAGTAACTGGAAAAGTGAGATGGTTTCACTAAGTGACTGAGATGATTCTAAAGACTGGTGATTTTTTGCTGTTTCTTTTTTCAGGGACCACATGGCCACTGTCTTAACTCTTTTGTCTCTTTTTCTTCCTAACAGTTCTCTCTGTTCACCTCCCTTATTAACTCCCTCCCTCTGCTTACTCAAAGTTTCTATTCCATAACAACTTAACTAGCATACAATCCATCATGGATGCTCCTACTGTCTCTATTTTTTATTCTTTATCCTTATGACTATTTGGCATTTTTTTCAAATTCCCTAAAGAAAGCCCAGCTAATCTTTGAGGCCATTCAAAATATTTTACTATTGAGGTGATATCAATGGGAATTAGAAATGAGAGGCCTGAAACAGTTATAGAGGCTTAATTTGAAGAGGTGAATGATGAGATATAAAGGTAGCAAAAAGGGAGAGTGAATTAAAAACACATTACTTGTTTCTCCACTGACTAAAACTATGCTCCTTGATGAAAGTTGTACTTGAGAGAAATATATTACATCTGAACCCGTAGGTCTTACCCAGGAGCCCAAGTCCCTTTCCTAAAAGGCTGTCTCTCCTATTCCTGGTCCCACAGTCAGTGCAATTTGCACACATGTGCCTAACAGCACTTAAACTCTAAACTCAAAGCCCAAACATGAACTTGTGTTTCTCACCATCACCCCAGTGCCCCTAGGGTTTATTTCTGTCCTATCTGTCCTCTAAACTCTAGTCTCATTGAATTACCTCAATTCTAATCTCTTATTCTAGTTTTTCTGTCTGTCTATCCCTGAAATTTGCTTTTTGGTTCTCCACTACTAAACTGAGCTGAGCCCTTCAGTTTCTGGTAAAAGCTGTTGATTTGGGTAGGAACAGAACTTTTTGTCAAAACTCTGTGGAATCTAATTTTACTTTCTCATGAGTGTGAGTGGCCAGACTACCCACATCTCCCTCAAGCACCTACTTTTGAGCACCTAATATTCTGTTGAATGCCATAGTAGGTGCTGGTTCTACAAAGTTAATGAGAAACAGTCTTTCCCCTTAAAAAGCTCCAAGGAGGGGGAGACCAACAACCCACAATCACACACAATTTGATAGAAGTACACAGACATCTGCATGGAAGAGGTCATTTTAATTAGCTTGACAGTTCAAAGAAGGCTTTTTAGAGCATAACTTTTTTTTTTTATTTTAAATAACATTAATGAAAGTATTATGTACATAGTGCATGAATCATAAGTGACAGTTTGAGAATTTTTGTAAATATATGGCAAACACTAAGATCAAGAAATAGAACATTACTAGCTTTCCAGAAGCTCCTCTCCTTGCCTCTTCCCAGTCCTCGAGCTTAAATTAAAAGAAGTTAGTAGTGAAAAGTGGGAAGGATGCACATGACAAAGAGAAGATTGAGAGGTTTAAAGTAGCGCATAAGATTTAAGGAGTTGCAAGCAACTGTGGTGGGAAGAAAGGAGGATGGTTGAAGAGAAAGCTAATCTCCTAACTCAGCAGAAGCCTGATCATGAAAAATCCTGTATGGAGTGGAGTTTAATTTTTAAATTGAAGGCTATGAACAATGTCTGAAGGGATTTTATTTTAAAGGGGGAATAACTTGATTCAATTTGCATTTTAGAAACATTCTGGCCACAGTATGAGGGATGAATTAGAGGACCAACAGAAGACTGAAAGTTTTTCTAAAATACTGTTATAATTAGATAAGGATAAAAGGATGAAAGCTTTAAGGCAGGTCTAGAGTCATAATAAAGGAAGGATCCAGTGAATACTAGGGCGTAGCATCTACCTTTGGTTAATCAGTTGTGGAAGAAGATGTAGTTGAGGATAAATCCTAGGTTTTCACTTTGAAGAATGACTTGATGGGATCCCATTATCAAGAGATAAAATAGAGGAAAAGAAGAAAGAATAGGGCGATAAAAACACTGGGTTAATCCAGGGGCATGTTAAAGCAGATAAATGGTTATATATAAAAGTCTAGGTTGAAAACAATAGATTTAGTAGTCATCAGCCTTATTTATTCAATGGTCTCAATGGGAGAAAATGTACTAAATGAGAATGACAGAGAACTGAGGAGCACAGACATGTATGGTATGGGATGGGAAAGGAGAATCTACCGACAAAGCTCAGAAGAAACATCCAGAGAAAAAAGGGAAACCAAGAGAGTAGCAGAAATGAATGTAAAGAAGCAAGGACTTTTCAGAAAGAGGGAGATAAGATAACAAAGGCTTTGGTGGAATCGGCGGCTGCATTAGCTTGAAAAATAAATGGGCAGTAAAGAATTGGGGATGGATAGCAACAATCAAAAATTGGTTTTTCATGAAGTTTGATCATGTATAAGAGAATTATAGAATTTGTATTGTTTTATTTGTTCATTATTGTCTTAGAAGATCATCTGAATATAATAAGCCCTGGATACATGTTGTTCTGACTGCGCATCTTAAACTGGGCTACACAGGTCAAGCTCAGCAACAGATCTTTAATTCTGAGATTGCTTGCAACTAGGCCATAATTTCTCTTTACTGGGAGGTCACAAAGAGTAAATACCTGCTGATTCTATGGAGGGCAGGGCAGCTGCATCTGTTCTGTGGTGGGTCAGGTCACTTGATGCCAGGGAGTTAAAGAGTCCATTAGTCAAAGTGAATTTGTGTGGCCTTACTGAGAGAGGGGTGGTAAGATACCCATCAAAAGGTAAGTGTGATGATGTACTACTGAAAGGGTCACAAAGATGTAGTAATGGGTTAAGTTTAAGGGCCTACGTGCTAATTGCCATGTCTCGCTTCTGGACATCTGCTTGCTTGAAAAGTTATTGTTTGACTATTACTCCTGGAAACCTAACAGTTGCCCATGGGAACCTAACAGTTACCCATGGGAACCTAACATTTTAACAGTACACTTTCTGCTTCTGTATCCCCGCTTGCACAACCCACCTTTAGGTTGACAGGTAGAGAATAGAAAAAATATTAAACCTTTGTGATTTAGACAGAATGAGATTTTGGGCTTAAAACCCTTGTATCTTTATGTTTCGGGGCTGCTCCTTTGGAAGCACAGCCGCCGACTAATAAACTGCCTCTAATATCAGAGCACTCAGGTTGAGTCTGGTTATTCCGGTCACAACATAAGGATAACCACAGCGCATCACTCCCAAAAAATGTGAAGGTAGATTAAGGACATCAGGCAATTTGATAGACTAGGTTATGCCTGTTTGAGCTATCCTAGGGCTTATGAGTTTTTCAAAGATCTAAAAACATATTTGAGAAATAAAAGCAACTAAACACCTCTAAAATACCCAGCTCCCCATTGCCAAATTCTTGCAAAATCAAAACAAATGTTAAAATGTCAACAAATACCAATTCACTGCCCATTGTAACTCAATTTATGTATGAATTTAATGTTACATATAAATATAGACAATTTATGAGTAGTAAGTTTCCCTGCATTGTCTATATTTAATTTTCTTCTGTGTAATATAATGTTTCAACACCTTAAGAAAACCTTTCTGTCTGGGAAGAAGAGGCTGACCCTTCTGGGGCTAGTCAGTTCTTGGAGATAGCAAGGACTCAGCATGCCCTCAATATGCAAAGAAACCATTCCAGAGCAACTCCTCCTCTATTTGCTTATACACTCACCCCCAAGAGGCAATTTTCCTCTCCCTTAATTATCCTATATCCAGGTACTAGGCAACTAGGGACCATCCCAATAGGTTAGAGCTCAGTGAAATAATTTAAACTAACTCATCTTAAACTGATTACCCTTTCTCTGTGGAAACCTCAATAAAAGCTCTTGCCTAAACCTTCTGCTTCCTCCTGTCTTCCACCTCCCTACCACTCTTCCATGTATCCCTGTGTGGCATGCTGTGCCTCCTGTATCTGTGAGTATAATACACATTTCTTAAGTATCTCTCTCTCCTCTTGTGGCTGTACCCTCTACCAAATAAGGACTACCTGAGGCCTATAGGTCTTCAAATAGTGCCTAGCTATCTCCTTGATCCATCACTAGAGATTTTATCTTATGCATTTTTCTTTCCCAAGGCCATGAGTGCATGTAGTTGTCGAACCTGAGAATGCTTTCACCTGTCACCCAGGTCATACACTGCACTGGGTATTCCCTTGAACCCCTGAGAGGGTCTATTGTTTTATCAAAAATAGATGGAGAACCCTTGTTATTCTCAGGTTTCACATTTTCTGGTTGACGAGAAACAGAATACCCCACCATGAAATATGCCACTTTAGCATGTTGATTATTTTGAATTAAAAGTACTTAAACATCTGGTGCAAAAAGCACACTCTGACTCTCCTTTGTTTCCCTGAATGCAGGAGATAAATTCCCTGTGTGAAAGCATCTTTCCTGTATCAGGAGGGTAGAAGGCATCCTTATTGCCCCCCGGACACAGAGAATTTAGGGCCTGATAACCTTACTTCTTCACCAATTTATTTCCCAAAGCCCAAATTCCATTTGTCTTGTCAATTATTTACAAATTTATCGTTTCTTTGTGTTGGTCACTTCTTTGAATCACACATTCTTATGAGGCTCCCATGTGTACAAAATATGTTTTTCTCTTGTTAATCTGTATTATATTAATTTAATTATTAGACCAGCCATAGAACTTAGGAGGGAAGAGGGAATTTTCTTCCACTCCTACATGGTTTTTATTATTTCCTTAGAAAACTAAATTTCTATGATATTCAATACCTTTTTATTTTGTCTGTGCATAAACTTTTAGGCTGTAAAGAATGCTAACAGCCCAAAATCTGTGTTTCAGTGTGACTTCACTGTTCTTTATTTATCATATAGAGGGTAACTTCTGTTTCTTTGTAAAAAAAAAAAAAAAGAGAGAGAGAGAGAAGAAAAAAAGAAATCTTGAAATGATATATAAAACTTTACTAAAAGTTGAAAAGTTTATTACCTTTTGGTATGAGAATATTCATAGGAAACATGTGACTCTCCATGGAAATGTGATTTGGGTTTACAGCTAGGAAAATGTACATTTTTGTATTCAGAAACTTGGGTATTCAGAAAGACATGGGGTAATTTTTCTTATATCTTATGATGGGTGGAAGGAATAATCTATGTAATAAGTGAATGTACTACTTCAGGGGTGAGTGGGAAATATTACAATATAATAAGCTTATGACTTAACCTTATTGGAAAGAAGAGTTATCAGACAACCCTGAGTTTCCCTAATCACAGCTTTGACACATGGAGAGGGCTAAATCTAAAAAGGCCATTAATAGCAATTTGAGTTTCTTTTTTATGAGGTATTAATATACAGAATTTGACAGAGAAGGATCCTGAGTCTCAATTACTCTCTTCTTAGACTTGGCAATAAAATTTCATTGACAAGTCAAGGCTTCTAAAACCTGAGAAAATCTGGTTAGGGTCCACTGAGAAATAGTAAACATTAATGATTGAGACATGGAATCTCTAAGTGTGAGATAGAAAAATTAAACTATAATGAGAAAAAAGGACACATTGCGTATTCAGGAAGATATAGGGTAATTTTTCCTATTATTTTAAGACTTAGATTACTTTACCTCCCCTGCTTACCTGGATATAATATAATCTCTCATACAGTTCTCATTTTATGCTATCATTCTAGAAAGCACACTTCGAGTCATCTACTTGACGACCAGTCAGACATTGGAAAATATTTCTGGCATTTATCTGTCAGAGAATATGGCTGATGTACCAGCATTACCTTCACAGAAATCCCATTGAATAATCCACTCCTCCTCTAAGAGTACACCATACTGCAGCAGCTATGGCTTTATCTTAGCAACTTGCTCTTATGTACTATCACAAGTCCAGGAAGAGCTACAGACCATCCACCAGCTTTTCTAAGATACTGGAAAAGTGAATGCATCACATATTAGGAAATAACCCAAGCTAGAGATATTGACTGTTTGTTTCTTGATGTCTCTCCTACCTCCAGCCCAAACTGGAAGACTGTCCCTTTTCTTTTCCTGTTCTTTTTTTAAGCTAGTTAAAGTGGTAGAGTTAATAAACTCTTTAAATTCTCATCTCTATCAACCACTCTATATTCAAATATATGCTTCCTGGATCTTCTAACTCATAACCCAGCATCCAGCCCTGATAAAAATAAAATGTTTAAAAGAGATGCTTGAGGAAGTACTGGCCTTCCTCTGACTCCTTAGCCAGCTCTATTACTTGTTGCAGTGGGAAGACTGTGTGACTCAAAGATGTGTTCTAGGTGCTTTTACTCCATAGCTGGGTGTACAAAAGTTGTACCTAGGTTCTATTCCAACCAGGTGTCCAAGTTGAGGGTTGTCTGCTTTATTCCTAGCTCTGTAAGTCATAACAACTCACTAATACATGCATACACAGAGATAATCACCAAATATTGCCAATGCCACCAAAATCTGGGAAGAGTAAGACTGTAGTTCCTATTGATTTCATAAAAACATTCAGAATCCTGGCAAGGCCCAATTTAACCATTTATAGGATGAGGATAGGGTAAAAGAGAGCCAAAAGAGACAGTGAAATTGTCCTGGGACTAGTAACAACTCAGAAGTTGTCCCAACCTGTGGCCAAGAGGCCAGGAGCCGGTATTTCCAGGAGCTGGGACAACTTGGGACAGAACTTGTCTGAAGTCACACATCACCAGGGAGGTAGACACAGAGGCTGGCTAGTTTGATGCATAGCAAACTGTTCTAATCTTTGAACCATGAAATCTGCACTGCACAAACAACCACCTCTGAGTGCTAATCAAATAAAACCTACCCTTAAGGTTTTAAAGCTGCCATGGTCCATGAACTTTGGTTTCTTTTTCCTTTTAATTTACATCCCGTGGGGGCTTCATGTACTCTTAATCATAGATGGGAACCAAATTCAAAATTAAGCTAAGAGAGATGAAGTATATTGAAATCAGTAAGCTACAGAAGTTTGAGAAGAACTTCATAAAGACTGGTGAAAATGAACCAGAGTCTTGAAAATACAAAACCAGTCAATGATAAAATGATAAAATCAGAAGAAACCTGTGATCATCTACTTGGAGTACAAACTTTGATATTTTTTTGTCCTGACTTTCAATGACTATTTTTAATGTAATGTTTTCAGTTTTATACAAAGACATTTTATAAGCATATGTTATGAAGTAATTATGGCAATAACTTATACAGCAGTGGAGACTTGAGCTCAGAATTCCATCCTGTTTTCCAGGATGGCTCAGCTCTCCCATAATTTTAATTTATTCAAGTTACTGTGACTCTTTCTTTGGCACAATGCCTGGTGTTTTCATTCAGGTTTTTTTGACATTAACAATTCTCAATTATAAAACAAGATGATCCAGTTACTCTCATATGAAAAGTTGTAATTATCTCTGATAATTGAAGAACCTCAGTTTGAGAAACACCTTCTTGGCAAGGTTCAGAGAGTACCAGTTCTCAGCAAGTATAGGGTCTCAATGAAGTGACCCTCAGTGACTGCCATTAACACTGGAAACATAAATAGCATCCTTTTTATTAGATTGCAGACAGGTTAAAATTTATCATCCAGGTCTGCACACAGGTAGACACATCTGTGTGTTTACTTGCTCTGAGTTCTGGGACAAGGAGTTTATTGACTCATTTGTCTCCAGTATTGTCTCTGATTTCTATTATGCCTCTGTAATCTTTAGTAACAATTTTGTTAGGCAATGAAGCAGAGCTGTCCAAGCACACAGAAAATTGTTCTTTCTCAGAAAGCGCATTTTATATTTAAAGTGAGGAACATATCTTTCATGATGAAAGGTCAGATGTTTAAAATATTATATCAGAAAATAAGTCACCAAAGGAAAAAAAAGTCACCATTAGGGTAATGATTCCCAGTAAAATTAAAGGACATTTTGTTATATTAACTAGCAGAACAAAGGTCCACAGCTTGCTTCCTCCACAGGATATTTTTGAATTGTAAAATATGGAAGAAAATAGATCTGATACATAAGAAAAAGTTGTAAGAAATGCTCTTTTTGTCACAAACAAACTGCTTCCTCTTGATGAGGCAGTATAGTGGCATGACAAGGAGCTAAACTCTGGAGGCAGAGTGGTTTAAAATTTAGTAGCTGTGTACCTTCAGTCAAATCCTTTGAACCTTCTGTGCCTCAGTTTTCTCATTTAGATAGTGTAAATGAAAATAGTGTTTACTTGATGGAACAGTTAAAATTAAACAAGTTTGCACAGATGAACCACGTTTAAGAGAACCTGGTACAGAATGAGTACCATCGTCTGTTTCTCATTTTTATCATTTCTCCCCATTCAACCAGTGCATATAATCAAGTATATATAAAATTTAATTGCTCCTATTTGTTTACAGGCTGCTTCTACTAATTATACTGAATCTTGTAGGATTCCCAAGCACCATGATATATTTTGAAGAAAAACCATTTAATCTATAACTTTGGAGCTTAAGAAAAAAAAAGTCAAAATTAGAGACATAGTTGCAGAATAATGAATAATAATAACTACCATTTATTGTGTGCTTAGTATATTCTATCCAAGATGTTTTAAATACTTTACATGTACTATCTCATTTGATTGTCATAGCAATTCTATGTAACAGGTGCTTTATTACCCACATTTTATAGAAGAGGGAACTGAAGCACAAATATGAAGCAATTTGCCCCAAATTATAAAGCAGAAAGTAACTGCTAGAATTTGAACAATCTGGAGATTTCAGTCTATTCTCTTAACTACCAGAAATCATATTATCATTTAATATTTATATTTTATAGGTTGGGCTGATATTCAGCCATTCAGCCAGTACAAGAGAGTACAGCCAGACTGGTTGTCTAATTGGTTCCTGTCCTGTTCTGATTTCATCGGTACTTGGATGATATCAGTTGTTGATTAAGTATGACTATGACTCCTGATTATAGGTGGTAATTGAAGCCATGGAAATGGACGAAATCTCCTGGGAAATGTGTTTATACAGTATGAGAAAAACTAGAATTTGAGCACCATGAAAGCAAAGATAGAGTATGTTTTATTGATTGCTATATTCCCAGGTTGGATTTACTCAATTTATTGACTGACTGAATAAATGAATGAATGAATGAGGTAAAATCTTGTTAAACACTGATATTTTCAGGATGAACAGAGTAAGTAAAGCTTAAGAACAACACTAAAATGAGATCCAGGAGACATTATGTCATCAATGTCAAAGGTTTCAAGAATAATGTGGTCAAACACATGAACATTGCAAATAGGTAAAGAAATATAAAGATAGAAGAGAGCCCGGCAGTATCCTTAGCAAAGGTTTTCCAAAGAGTTGAGGAGCAGAAGATAAGGATTTAGAGTCCACGGCCATTATGCCCTGAACGTGCCTAATCTCATCTGATCTCGGAAGCTAAGCAGGGTAGGGCCTGGTTAGTATTGGATGGAAGACAACCTAGGAAGACCAGGTGCTGTTAGGCATTAAAAAGAAGAAGAAGAATGAGTGTATAGTGTTATTTCGAAAACCTTAATTGAGAAAAAACAGACACAGGAGAGTGACACATAATTGGAGAATAAAGGAGGGGTTACCTTTCTTATCTGGCATGTGGAGTTTCATTAATGACATTTTACAAATTCTGATAGATATTTAGGAACTCCACAAAATTATTCTGAAGTTCATCAAGTAGGAGAAACATGTGAGAACACCAGAAAAATTCTGAAAAAAGAATACCAGTGATGAGGCTTACCTCTTCATTATTTCACTTCCTTCTTTCTACTTTTCTGCTCTAAATCAGCCACAGACTTCCTTGGTTACACCCTCAGTGATACTCATAGGGATTTTGCTTTTAAAATAGTTAATCCATCCTGTTTCTGACCATAACATACTATTCTTCAAGCTTGATTGTTTAAATACACCCACTACACATATTTAATGATCTTATCAAGATTTCCAATTCATTGGCTTTCCAACTTTTTCCAACCCACCAGCTCCTTTTTCATTTTCTTTCTTAGTCAGCTCAGAGACTTATACTAATCTGAAGTTTTTTTGCCTCTCATTCTTTTTGTGGCTCCTATCTGCCAAAATCTGAAACCTGGCTAAACCTAAACGTCGGCATTCTCCATGCCTGCACCTTAGCAGTTCAGTGCAGCTGAAGAATGTCACATGAAAGAGCAGATTAAAGACTATAAATTTATAACCACCATTCCAAATGGTGGTTATAATCGTGTAGTTTAGTGAGTCTACTCGACTTTTCTTTTCAACTCACTCTCCTTGCCTTGACTGGGAGCTATGGAGATGGGTAATATATTTATACTCTGGTAGAGAGGAAAGTCTTTCTAAGCATTGTCGAATGAAAAAAAAAAAAGTAAGACAATTAGTAACAAGTTTGATGTCCTTCATTCAGGGGAAAACAATTTATGGATTGGGGAATACAGTGTCTCACAAGCTGCAGAACACTTTTCTGAGGGATGTTTGTACAAGGGCACATTTTATAGAGCATTTGAAGCAGCAACATGAAAACAGGCATGATTGGCTCAGAGGTCTGGGATTTCCTTAGAAGGCTAGCAGCTTTTATTCACAACCCAGGTAAAGTTGAGTGAGAGGATTGCGATTGGTTTATGTTAGGTTTATTTGACAGTGAGGTATTTCCCATAAATGATTTAAGTTTTGACTTTGTGAGTCCCTCCTTTTCGTGAGTCCCTAAATTAGACTCTAGAACCAATTCCACTCTGGGGGAGGGGGTTCTCCCTGACACCATCAAGTAATACTTGGGACACCAATTGGGTATCCCACAACCTAGCACAATTCTGACTCTTTCTACTTGTAGATAGCACCAGATTCCTCAGATTAAGAGTTCAGTTCCACAAGAGTGTTCCCTTTGCCCCACCTTCAGATGCCACTTGCAAGCCCAGGTTACTATCTGTGCTTCTGACTGACCAGGTATAAATGAAGGTTACAACAATCCCTTCAATTTGCTAGAGCAGCTCACAGAACTCAAAAAAACATTTTACTTACTATATCATTGGTTTAGTATAAAAAGAAATAACTCAGGTACAACCACATAGAAGAGAGATACAGGGAAAGTTATGGAAAAAGGGTGGGAAGCTTTCATACTCTCTCAAGGTATGCTACTGTCCCTGCATCTCCAGATGTTCACTAACCCAGAAGCTCTCCAAAGCCCATTATTTTAGATTTTTATAGAGACTTCATTCCATAGGCATGATTTATTAAATCATTAGCCATTGGCAATCAATTCACCTTGCAGCCCATCTCCCTCCCCAGCAGGTTGAGGGGTGAGAATGAAAGTTCTAATCCTTCAATCACATGGCTAGTTCTCCCAGGAAATAGCCCCCTTCTCTAGGAAAACTAGGTATATTCCAAAACTTACTGGTGGGTCAAGTATAAAAACCCTGAATCTCCCTTTGTTATCATCCTGAGATTTTTTTTCTTTTATCTTCTGTGTCTAATTACTTGTGTTCAGGATTCCAAGCATTCCTCTTTTTTTGGTTTAGTTCTTTATTTTGTTGTAGCAAACCCTCCAGTTGCTTCCTGAGAAAGCATGGAAAGTAATTTCTTTCTTTTTACTTTTTTTTTTTTTTTGATATCTTGCATGTTGAAAATGTCCCTATTCACACTAGATAGTTTGGCTGCATAAGAAAGTAAGCTGAGAAACATTTTATCTTGAGAATTTTAAAGGCATGGGTCAAATGTCTTCTAGATTTCAACATTGATCTTGACAAGTCTGACAGTGGTATTTTTATATTTTGTAAGTAACATTTTTTCCCCCTCTCAGAAAGCTTTTAAGATTTTATTTTTAAAACTTTGAAATTTCATGTGGAGATAGATGGGCAATAATATGAGTCTTTTTTCATCTAGTGAGCTGGACACTAGATGTATACTCACATTCAGTTTGTAAAATCACACTGAATCATGGCTGGCCAGTGTGACCAATAGAATACTGCAGAAAAAATAATATATGATTTGAAGACTAAGTCATTAAAGATATAACAGTTTCCACTTTGGTCTCTCTAAGACCACTTACTCTGTAGGGAGCCTGTTGCAATGTCACGAAGACATTTAAGCAGCCCTGTGGAGAGGACTACATAGAAATAAACTAAGACCTCCCACCACCCACTAGCATCCATTTGCCAGCCACGTGAGTGTGCCATCTGGGAAGCACATTCTCTAGCATTAATCAAGTCTCTCTCTATGTAACATTTCAAACAGCATAATGTCCTCAAGGTCCATCCACATATTTGCAAATGGCAGGATTTTCTTCTTTTTGTGGCTATATAACAGTTCATTGTGTGTGGGGATATATAAATTTACTTATTTATATATCACATCTTCTTTACTCATTCATCCATTGATGGAAACTAACGTTTTTATATCTTGGGTATTGTAAATAATGCAGTGAGCAGAGAAGTGAAGATATCTCTTCAAGATGATTATTTCCTTTTCTTCAGATATATACCCGGAGCAAGGCTATTGAATCATATAGTAGTTCTACTTCTAATTTTTTTAAGGAACCTTTATACTGTATTCCGCAGTAACCATACCAATTTGCATTCCTACCAACTGTGAACAAGGGTTCTCTTTTCTTCACATTCTCTCCAACACTTGTTATCTCTTGTCTTTTTGATGATAGAAATTCTAACATGTATGAGGTACTATCTCATTATAGTTTTGATTGCATTTTTCTGATATTTAGTGATGTTGACCAAATCACTGTTGGCCATTTGAATATCTTCTTTAAAAAAATATATTTATGCAGGTTTTTTGTTCATTTTTAAATCAGATTTTTGGTGTTTCTTTTTGCTGTTGAGTTGTACAAGTTCATTATACATCTGTATAGTCACCCTTTATCAGTTATATGGTTTACAAATATTTTCTTCCAGTCCATAGGTTGCTTTTTCATTTTGTTGATTGTTTCTTTTGCTGTACAGAAGCCTTTCAATTTGATTTAGTCTCGTTTGATTATTTTTGCTTTTGTTGCTTGTACTTTAGGTATAATGTACATAAAATTATTGCTAAGACTAAGGTCAAGGATCTTTATTCTTATGTTTTCATCTAGAAATTTTATGGTTTCAGGGTTCATATTTAAGTCTTTAGACTATGTTGAATTAATTTCTGTGAGTGGTATAAGATAGGAATTCCATTTTATTCTTTTGCATTTAAATATTAGGTTTTCAGCACCATTTATTGAAGAGACTACCTTTTCCCAAATGAGTATTCTTGGTTTTCTTACCAAATATTAGTTGATCCTATATGCATAGGTTTATTTCTGGGTTCTCTATTCTGTCCCATGAGTCTGTTTTTATGTCAGTAGCATAATTGATTACTATAGCTTTGTAATATAGGTTGAAAACAGGAAATGTGATGCCTTAAGCTTTGGTCTTCCTTCTTAGGATTGCTTTGACTATCTGAGGTCTTTTGTGGTTCCATATGAATTTGAGAATTGTTGAGATTTTTTTTTTCTTTTTAAAAAATGCCATTGAAATCTTGATAGGTATTATATTGGATCTATAAATGGCTTTGGTAGTATGACAATATTAATTCTTCCATAGGATAATTCTTACATAGGATACTTTCCACTTATTTGTGCCTTCTTAAACTTTTTTATTAATATCTTATAGTTTTCAGTGTACAAATCTTTCACCTCCTTGATTAAACTGATTCTTATGTATTTAACTGTTTTCGATGCTATTGTAAATAAGACAGTCTTCTTTACTTAATTTTCAGATAATTTATTGTTTGTGTATGGAAACACAAACTGAAATTTTCTAAATTCGAATGGCACTCACTCTTTAGTGAATCATCATTGCCTGTTCTTGACATAGTACACACAAAGAATCATTCTATTTATCTCCAAGTCACAGGAACTTGTATCAGCCCTGTAGCTAAAAGGATATGGGCTGGAATCATTTGGTAATGGCAATTTTGAAGAATAAGTGTAAACAATGTAAGCTGTTTCTGACATCTTCTTGAAATCATTACACAGGGAGGGAGACTCTAGAATAAAAAAGAAGTTTTGATAATGTTTTTCTTAATACTATTATCACCACAAACATTTTAAAACATCAGTTGAAGACCATTGAACTACTCTCAAGAGAATACAAATGGGACACTTAAATTTTTCAAAGGATATGGGAAAAGAGAATATTTGCAATTTTATAGAACCCATATATGTTATAATAATAATAATAATAAAATGTAATTAATATGGATTTTACATATGTCTTAGACCAGTTTATTATTCCTTTTTCACACTTATTTTTCACAAAGAGATTACCTTACTCTTATATTTTCTTAAGGTAGGTCAAGTAGTTAAATAACTAAATCTCAGTGTAATTAATGTGAGGAAAATGTGTGTCAAAATTACCAGGAAAGAAGTTTAAAGAAGGATGCTTCTTTATGCATCAGAATCTTTGTCAAATAACTTACTAAAATTATGCAGTGAAGTTCCAATGAATACAGCTTCATCCAAAAAGGAGGATATCTTGGCCAGTGAGCTTCTTTCCCAGGAGGGTAGTTGACAAAATTCCTCCAGCAGTGATCATACTCTAAGAAAACACAGCACATGGTTCATTTACTAAATACAATAGAAAGTTGCTTTAAAAAAGCTCATCTTTAACATGGCCAATGCTCTAGTGGTTACCAGAGAAGAGTGGGGAATAGGGAGGTAGATGGGAGAAAAAATTTCAATAATTTCTTCAATTAAAAAATAAATAAACAAATAAATAAATAAATTTTTCTGAAAAAGAAGTTACTGGCCAGGGCGTGGCTACCCACCATGACCTGCCCAGTTAGGAATTTATGATCAGATCACTCTGTGAGGTTTCTGTTCATTAAACCCTTTCTTTTGTTCACAAGGAGGACACAGCCATGTGAAACTCTTGAGAAGAGTATACCTGGGGGTTCTGAGATTGGGACTAACATAAGAAAGAGGCCAAAGTGAGTGGAATATGGTGAAGGAGGGACAGAAGAAAGAGACTGCTTTGTGACGAAGCAGTGTGACATAGGCAACACCTGGCTTTTATTCTATTGCTTCTTCACTTTCTAATGGTATTTTACATCTTCAAGGCATGTTGACAAAGTTGTTTTCTAAATAAATAAGTAATTCTAAAAAAAAAGTTCAACTTTAAAAATATACCACATATAAAGCCCTCTGATCTCTTTGCTACAGGAGCTGGGCTAGACTACCCCAGAATCTCTTAAAAAAAAAAAAAAAAAAACAACAAAACCCAAAGCAGTTCATTTGAGGATGGCAGAGAGGCCATAGTGGCAAAATGGAGAAAAGAGTCATATTTTTGATACAATGCAATGAATTTCAGACCTGATCCTTTTTCACATTATTTTGATTATTTTACTTTTGAGATTTCCACTCTAGGATAAATCTGTCTCCTGGCCTAGAAATGTACCACCATCACAGTCTCTCATAAATGCTTAAGATTCTTGGTTTATTGTTTTCACCTGAGGCTCTCATAATCTGGATAGTCACCCCACTATTAATGAGGTCCCTGAGTCCTTGACGGTTTTGTTGATCCATGTGATGATAAAGCCGTGATACAAAAATAACTAAAGTCACAGTAGGTCGTTGGCTCAAAAATTCTCTAATAGCCTTGGAGCATTCCCAGCAGGGACTCCAAGACAAGAACCAAATGATGGAGCAGCTGACAGATGAGCAAAAGTGTCTTTCTGAAGTAAATTTTTCTATAAAATTGAGTTCAACGTGCTTGGTGGTGTTTTTGCTTGAGTTTCGCCAGATCTTGTGGCTCGTGCCCCACTGAATTTCATAGAGCAAACAGGCCTCTTTACGGAGTTCTCTGGGATCAAAGAAGACTTCAAAGTCCCAGGGTTCGATCCTTCTCCTGAAATATAAAAACACTCTCACATTGTCACGTAATCTTGAGAAAAAAAAACTTAGAAATAATTTCATGCCCCCGTCCTCTATCAGGCAGATCTAAAACATGAATTCTTGGGAAACATTTTTTTTTCCACTTCTATGTCTTAAAGTTATCTGTGCTGGTCCACTTGAATTATCAGAGTTTCTATTACAACACAATGAAGAGATTTTTCTCAACTCCTGTTACTACCCTCTCTATACCATTGCCTGTTAGTCTCGAATTAAGGTATGAATGTGTCCTTTTTTTCTCATTATAGTCTAATCTTTCCATCTCACACTTAAAGGTGCCATGTCCTAATCATTAATGTTTACTATTTCTCAGTGGACCCTAACCAGATTTTCTCAGGTGTAGAAGCCTTGACTTATCGACAAAATTCTATTGTCAACAAAATTTTGTCAACAAAATTCTGTACACTTTTATACTCGTGAGAAAGAAACTTAAATTGCTCTCAAAGACCTTTTAAGATTTAATCCTCTCCATGTGTCAAAGTTGTGATTAGGGAAACTCAGGGTTGTGCTGATGACTTTTTCTTCCAATGAGTTTAAGTCATAAGTTATTACATTGTAATATTTTCCACTCACCCCTGAAGTATTGCATTCATTTATTACATAAATTATTCCTTCCACTCATCATAAGATAATATATTTCTTGACAAAAGTCCTGCTGTTATAATAATGTCTGGAAAATGGGCATGTAATATAAAGTAGAAAGATGAAATTGAAGTGACTAATGAGTTTCCTGGACCTTTCACTAATGACTATAAAAACATGTGATTTTTAAAGAGAGAAGAGCAATATAGTAAGATAATAACAGAACAAAACTGAAAAGTAATTTTTTAAACAGAAACAAAAAGACATAGCAACAAAGATATAGAAAACAATAATTATAGAAGAAGTTGAAAAAAGAAAAAAGAAAAATTGGGGGCATGGTGAAAGAGGAAAGAAACAATGAGGAAAGCTATAGTTCTCTAGTTCTTAACCACCCACTTATTCTTGGTTAAATTAAATGCACAATGTGATAATACCATTCTTACCTCAAGGTGGGATCTCCAGTTGAAGGACCTGTTGACCAAGAGATGAGTATGTCATATAACACTCACATACAAATTGAGCTGCTAAGAAAAAATGATCTATTCTTTTAAAAAGACAAACATATCAGAAAATGGAGTTAAAATATTCTCTCCTGAATTAATTGGATTGGTCCAATTTATGGCATCAAGAAAAGCAAGATTTTTTAAAGGGCTATGCTGAAATCTATTTGTCCAATCTCAAACCAGATAATCCTTCTTAAGGTTCCAATTGGCATAAGTGCAATGGGAAAGTCACTTCTCAGAGGCTCTTAGATGTAATTCCTATGTGCCCCTACAGTATGTTAAATTTCCTTAATCATAGTAATTATGTAATTATGATTGCCTATTTATATGCCTATAATATCACTGAATTATAAATTATGTGAAATATAGATTATGTATCTCTTGTTCCAGACCTATCACACTGCCTGTAAAATGTTGGTTAATAATAGATACTTATTGAATAAATGACTGAATAAACTTCACCATACAGCTATATACATATATATATTATATACAATATATGTAATATATATTATATTGCATATAATATATATAACAAAACATATATGTTATATGTAACATATATGTTATATATAGCATATATTATATATTATAATACATATATTATATATTGATATAATATTATATATAATATATTGTATATATTATATCAATACATATATATTGAGAGAAAGAGAGAGAAACTGGATTTCTCGTACATTGCTACTAGGAATATAAATTGGTACAGCCACTCTGGGAAACTAGTGGGTTTTTAGAAAGAAAAAGAACAACTAAGAATGCAACTATCATATAACCTAGCAATTTCACTCCTGTACATTTATGTCAGAAAAAAGAAAACTTAGGTTTATACAAAAACCTGTACACAAATGTCAGCTTTATGACATCTAAAAACTGGAATGAGCCCAGGCATCCTTCAACAGGTCAATGGTTGAACAATTTATGGTATATCTATACCATGAAATACTACTCAGCAATAAAAAAGAACAAACTATTGATATATGCAACAACTTAGATAAAATTCCAGGGAACTATACTGAGTCAGGGACAAAAGCCAATCTCAAAAGGTTGCATACTGTATGATTCCATTTATAAAGCATTGTGAAATGATAAAATTTTGGAAATAAGGACAGATCAGTTGTTATCAAGGGTTAAGGATGGGGTGGAGCAAGAGAGAGGAGGATTTGGTTATAAAAGGTTAATAAAAGGGATCTGTACTGTTGGAACTGCTCAGATCTGATTGTGGTAGAAGATACACAAACCGATACAGGTGACAAAATTACATAAAGCTAAACATACACACAAATGAGCACAAGTGAAACTGGAGAAATCTGAATAAAGTGATGGATTATGTCAATGTCAATATCTTGGTTATATTATTATTCTACAGTTTTGCAAAATGTAATTATTGAGGAGAACTAAGCAAAAAATACAAAGAGTTTATTGTTTCCTAAAGCTGTATGTTTTAAGCTATGATTATCACAATTAAAATTACAATTGACAGAAAAAGTATTTGGTAGTATGGAGAGAGAAACTTGCTTAATGGACATATATTTTATAAACCACAGCTCAAGACCAAAGAGAAAAGAAATCTGCATAAGTGATGAATAGGGGGAAAAACCTTTGCAAAGAGCACATAGAAAGATATTATTAAACCAGAGAAAAAGAGAATCAGGCTTTAATTGGAGCCCAGTGGTTACTGAAGGCATTGACAGCAAAATCCTGCTACATAGAGGATCTCAAGGGTGGCAAACTTCTCCCTCTGAATTGTGTTAATCTGGAGAAAGAAGCATCACTGCTGTTAAGAAAAGAACAAAACAATAGGGTCAGCAGCTGAACTGGGAACTAGATGTTGATGTGGTGTGACTCAGTCACTCTAGTTCTCAATGCATAAAGTGTCATGAAATAGATAGCATCCTCCTTTATCTATGGGGGATAGGTTCCAAGACCCCAGTGGAGGCCTGAAACCACAGATAGTGCTGAACCCTACATATACTATGTTATTTTCCTACATACATATCTATGATAAAGTTTAATTTATAAATTAAATTAAGTAATTTACAAATTAAGCACAGTAAGACATTAACAATAATAAGTAATAATAAAATAGAGCAATTATAACAATATATTATAATAAAAGTTATGTAAATGTGATCTCAAAATATTTTATTGTACTGTATTTATTACTCTTTACTCATTACTCTTGAGTTTTGGCCATTATTAAGTAAAAAAAGGATTACTTGAACACAAGCACTATGATATCATAACAGTCAATCTGATAACCAAGACAGCTGCTGAGTACTAAGGAGAGGGGGGAGTACACAACATGGAGACGCTGGACAAAGGGATGATTCACATCCTGTGTGGGACAGAGCAGGAAGACACAAAATTTATTCTTGACTCAGAATGGTGTGCAATTTAAAACTTATTGTTTACTTCTGGATTTTTTTATTGAATATTTTCAAACTGCAGTTGACTGCAGGTGACTGAAACCACGGAAAGTGAAACTGTGGGTAAGAGGGGACTAGTGTAATACTAATCCCCACCCTTAGTCAAAGGACTCCTCAGAGTAACCAAGAACCTGCTTGGTGCCTGTGCCTTCCAATTTGCTATCACACAGGGGCAAAATACCCAGAACAGCCAAGATGAGGGTTCTAGTAACTAACAGATAAGTCACCCCCAGAACTTGGCAAACTATAGTGTGTCAGGAGATCACCTATATATCCTTTCAATAAATGTTAATTGAGAGTCTACTAAACATTAGGTATTCTTTTAAGTAAAGGAACAAGGAACAAAACAAATCTCTATCTTCATGTTCATGAAGTTTATATTTTAAATAGGGAGAGAGACAATAAGTAAATAAGTACATATATTAAGTCAGTAGTGACAAGTACTACGAAAAGTTCAGAGATTGGTCAGGGCAGGCCTTTTTGAAGAGGCATATTTAGGCAGAACCATGAATGTAAAGTGAATCCAGACACATCAAAGCAGAGCATGCCACGAAGAAGGAACAGCAAATGCAAAGGACCTAAGGTGAAAAGATCATGGCATGTTCAAGGAAGAGAGAGAAGTAGGATTGCTAGGTCAGAGTAATCAAGATATACAATGACAGGAGGTGAGCTTGACCATATAGGGCCTGCTAAGCTGTGGATTTTATTCTAAGAGTAACAGAAAGCCATTAAAGAATGTAGAAATGATTCACATAAAAATCTGGATTTTAGAGGCTGTGCCTCTCAAGACTCAGAGCTTTGGGAATGAAATGGGCACTGACATGTTCTGTGCTGAATTCCGAAACTTGGAGAGCAGAAAGGCAACCCATTTGTTTTCTTTGGGGGAACATAGGCATTTATTTTGGCAATAAGAACCCATGTTAAGGATGTACACTCTGGTTATTTGGAAGCTCAAGTTTGTCTGGGGTGGAAGAGAAAAGAATCACACAACAAAAGGCTCAGTTACCATCACCAACTTCTCTTTTCCAAGAAAGCAGAGATCCATGGAGTTTGAAACACAGAACATAAGGTTTCCTCACATGATGCCTCTTCTCAGTGGGTCAGAGAGCGATAAAAAGTTACTTCTACCTCTGAGGCTGAAGTGACTGTGGAAGATGCTCAGTCCTTAGAGAATAAATCTCTCATCCTTAAAATAAGAAATAAGGGAATGTGAGTGCTCAGGAGGAAAAAAGAAATGGCCGACACCTTGGAATGGACACTGCTCAAAGCTCAATCCAAATCTATGTCCTTGAACTAGTTGATATGCTCTGAGGAGGCCTTACAGAAACAGAGGTCATGAGAAGGTCATATTGATGACAGGAGGACACTTCCTCTAAAGGAGATGAAGCGACACTAAGAACTTCAAAAAGATAGTGCAATATACTCTCAGTATTTCTCCCTGGGATGCAAGGCAAGATATCAGCCACATGAATAGGGATGATTTGAGGAATAAAACATACCACCTTCAGAGGAAAATCCAGGGAATTTATTCAACTAAATAATGTATTTAGTTCCCTGTTGGGAGCCGTATTTGATGAGTGCCCTGCAGAAAGGGTTAAAGCTGCTGCAAAGCAAGAAGTTTGCAGGGTTGGCAGACTTTGTGGTCTGCAGGTGCAGGAGGAGGGAGTTCTGATTAAGACTCAAGGCAAAGAGTTGAACAGTCCTTGACCTGAGGAGCAAAGATGTTTTGAGAACACTTGGTCTCCTGTGTGAATGTTAGCAATTGTATTGCATATTTGTGGGTTTCGCTTCTCATGCTCTTCCAAGGGTATAAATATGCTGTGCTAAATAAACTCGGGGACACAGCTTGAATCTGTGCTCCCTCCTGCAATCCTATCTATCTTCTTTCTTTTCCTCAGTCCCCTCTCCCCCTTTCAGGTACCCTCAATTACTTTGTCGGCTGGCTTCCTACAGTTCCCCCACCACCACCAAATGCCACTCACAAGAGAATTTTAATAGAGAGAAAATATAACGGAGAAAAAATACTGACTCTTAAGACCTAAGACTGGTCTCTGTATTATCTCCCATCACATAATGCCCACACTCTTGTAATAGTCTTCTACCTGGTCACCTTGCTTCCCATCTTTTCTGTTTCCAATCCAAAAGGTATCAAATGCCAAGTAAATGTGTCTAGTGTCATTTCAGTCATCTCATTCAGTCATCTATTCACTAGTTCTTCAGAGATTTTCTCTTACCGAAAAGATCAACCTCAATTTTCTTAGGCTGGTAGTCAAAGCTCTCTATAATATCTCTTCAAATTTGCTTTCTAATCTCTCTAATCTCACTGAAGATTGGTTCCACAAACTCTTGGCTAGTTTACCCAGTTTACTCAGTATATTTCAAACACGATCTTTGGAAATTCTCTCAAAGTCTTTGTGTCAACCAACCTGAAATCTCCTCCTCTTTGCCAAACTAAATCCTACCTTTGTAGGATCCAGCTCAAATCCCACCTTATCTGAAAATTATTTCCTTTCACAGCCTAAAGTGTTCTCTTTTCCCATGAATTTTTCCAAAGATAAGTAACTAAGCCTTAAATGATTAACATGCCCTGGTGTAATCACTTCTCTTGCTATCTTAAACTGTTGTTTAACCGTTGTAGATTTTACTTAATTTTTTACTGTGGTGAAATGAGCATTGATTTAGTATCATTTGATCAAAATCATTTGTGGATGTGAAAGTTAATAATAAGAATAATAATAGTAATAGATCTTATTTTTAAATAATATTAATATACTAACAAACAGAAAAGTTGGGAAATGCCACACGGACAAAAGCACAAGAAACACACACACACACACACACACACACACACACACACACACACACACACACACGGTTTCTGCACTTTTGAAGAATATGGAGCTTGCCAGGTCCTCCCGATCCACTTACCTTTGTCAGAAGCCATGGTGCTTGTGTCACTGGACTTTTTGCCCTCTAGTTTTATATTGTGCTGATTGCTCTTGCCAGCTACATTGTTTCTTGAGGTGTGACCTCTGCCTCCTGCTTGGGCAGAGAATGACTCATCCCTGAGTCTCAGGTCATTATTGGTTATCTAGACTATACAAACAAGTAGCAGATTAAGAGAAAAATTGGAGTGGGATTTGCATCCATGTGGTGCAAAACTTATGGTGAAAATAATCTTGTAGAGTAATTGAGTTATCCAAATTACACTGAGTATATTCAAATTACAAAGTTCTTCCGTGATAACATCTGAATTTAGGAACCTTTCCCTTTTCTTTAAGTTAAGGTTAAGATAAGACTGACCCATCATTGTTTGTTGATGAGAATAAAGCCATAATAAAGAGAAGAGAGAATTGACCTGTTTCTATAACCTGAAGATTTCCATTGCTACCAGGTGAAGACACTCTGGACTTGCTCTTTAGCTATTATTCACTTATTTCAAACTTCCTCTTACTTTGCTCTTTGACCCAAATCCTGTTGGAAAAAAAGAGGGACACTGATAAATGCAAAATCAAAAGGACTTTGGCCTCTGAGTCAAGTAATTAGTGTACAAGTCTTAGGTCATCTCTCTTTCTTAAGCTAAGGTTAAGTGTATGGCCAAGTCCATGTATGCTTTTTTATCCTCCTTGAAAAGATGAATATTACATATACTCCCCATTGCCATTGCCTGCTATTGTCTGAACCCTGGATCAAGCTCCTCTGAATTTCAGCACACACTCTCAGAATCAAGGTCACTCTCAACACCTAAATTTTCCTTTGGGGTCTCAAAACTAGAGTTCCTGAACTTTGAATCTCAAATTCTATGATCCCTAAATTTAAGATTCCCCTTAATTATGCAAGTCAGTTATTATGCTGAGTGAAATAAGTCAGAGAAAGATAAATACTATATGATTTCACTTATATGTGGAATCTAAGGAAAAGAACAAACTAATCAAAAACAGACTCACAAATACAGAGGATGATCTGATGATGACCAGAGGGATTGAGGAGCTGGGAGAAGAGAGTGAAGGATTAGAGATGTACAAATTAGTAGTTGATAGATGGTCACCGGAATGGGGAACATAGCCCAGGGAATGCAGTCAGCGTTAATGTAACGGCTAAGTGGAAAGCCAGAAGAGAGAAAGAGCAATCAGGGGGATCATTTTATAAACTATATAAATGTTTAACCAATGTACTGTGTACTTGAAACTAATGAGAGAGAGAGAGAGAGAGAGAGAGAGAGAGAGAAAGGAAGGAAGGAAGAAAGAAAGAAAGAAAGAAAGAAAGAAAGAAAGAAAGAAAGAAAGAAAGAAAGAAAGAAAGAAAGAAAGAAAGAAAAAAAGAAAGAAAGCAAGCAAGCTGGAGCCTCCTCAAGATGAAGCAGTTGTTTGGAGTGGCAGGTGAGAGTTTTGAAGAAAGGGCGGAAGCACCACATCATAAACAAAGATCCTTCAGAAGCCAAGAGTTGCAAAGTTAGTTAGGCATAAGTGGTAGGTAAAACGGCCCCTCAAAGATGTTCATCTCCTAATCCCTAGAACGTTACCTTATGAAGGCCAAAGTGACTTTGCAGGTATGATTAGGGTAAGGATCTTGAGGTAGGGAGATGATCCCAAATCATCTGGGTAGTCCCAGTCTAATTACATGGACTCTTATAAAAGGCAAAAAAGCCAGTCAGAGGACAGGTGAAGATGGAAGCAGAGTTCTGAGTAATGTGGTTACTGCTGGAAGGGGGCCATGATTTGAAGAATGAGGACAGCCTCTAGAAGCTGGAAAAGGCAAGGAAATGGGTCCTTCCCTAGAGCCTTGTGAAAGAAAGTTGCGCTGATGACATCTTGATTTCAGTCCATTGAGACTCTGTTTTGTACTTCTGATCTCCATATCTGTAGGATAATTTATGTTGTTTTATACCATTAAGTTTGTGATCATTTCTTACAGCAGCTAAAGGAAACTAATACATTGGAACGCACTCACAAGAGGCACATATGCAATAGTTAAGGTGGTATATAAAGTGAATTTGTTTCTACTAGAATTCCTATTCAATGATCAGTCCATCTTCTGTTTTGAAAAACTCAGAATATCAGATATGATAGACTGTCATGACATTTTATTATTTGTAAAAGAGGTCGACTATAAGTCAGTGTCCTGTACCTGGAAATTCATCAATTTAAATGTATACTTATACTTATGTAACCATTCCACAACTGAGATGTTTGAGATTCTCACCATCCCCCCTCCAAAAAAAATACTTTATGTCTGTTTGCAATCAATCTTCCTAGCCTCAGACCCAGGCAACCACTGCTATTTCTGTCACTATAAATTATTTGGACAGTTTTATAGTTTCATACAAATGGAGTCACACAATGTTTTTGCTAAATAAAACTGATCTACATGATTCGATGTATCAGAGGATAATATTTTTTCATTTATGTGTAGAATTCCATTATATGGATTTACCACGGTTTGTTTACTCATTCACTCACTGATGGACTTTGGGTTATTTCCAATTTGGGGTCATTATATAAAAAGGTGACATAACATTTGTATACAGTTCTTTATGAAAACATGTTTCTTTGTTCTTCTCTTGGGCAAAAAAACCTGGGAGTGGAATTGCTGGAACAAACATATAGGTATATATTTAACTTTTAAGAAAAATGCTAACTTGTTACATTAGTTTACAGTCTCTCCAGGAATATGTGAGTTCCAGTTTTCTAACATCCTTATCAACACTTGGTAATGTCAGCCTTTTTAGTCGCAGCCATTTTTGTGGTTGTGTGGTTGTGTCTAATGGTGATTTTTAATTGACAGTTTCCTGGTGATTAATGTGTGCTTATTATTTTTATATCTTCTTTTCTGAAGTCTGAGTATTTTGCCCATTTTTTATTAGGTTGTCTGTCTCATTACTGAGTTGTAAAAGTTCTTTATACAGTATGCATACGATTCTTTCGTAATATCTGTATGTGTGTGTGTCAGTATCTGGTTTGCTTTTCATTTCTTTGATGGTGTCTTTTAAAGAATAGAAGTCCTCAATTTTAATGATGCTTGATTTATCAATTTGATTTTTTATGGTTAATGTTTTTCAGATCTTGTCTATAAAACCTTTACTTACTCAAAAGACACAAAAGTGTTTTTAATCAGATTTTAATTTGATTTTTAAGTAAGAACTAATCCCTGAGAAAAAAAGTCTCTTCAAAGGAATTGAATATTACAAAAGAGTTCATATATACTCATAAATGAGAACATACGAGTAGGGTCATAAATGAGGACCAAAAAAGAAAAATACCTGACTCAAGAGAAATGTGTTCTTCACAAGCCCAAAGTTAAGACTGCAGGGGTTCCATCAAGCAACCAAAATTATAAGCAAAATATTTTACATTTATATGTATTACTTTCCGGAGGAGAGTATACATTTTATCAGGTTCTCAGTAGGACACTTGATCCTCCTGATATGAAGGAGGATATATATGTTTTAATAAATTTTCTTTTCCCTCTCTTAATCAGCAGTAGGCAGAAAAGCAATACAATAAGTGATACAACTGTCAATAAATAAAATTTTCCACATTAGTTTTACTAACAAGAGAGGAAAGTGAGCCCATACTTCCTGATATAAACAAAAGGATCCTACTGTATGTAGAGTGTTATATTTGAAGTCCATGTGAAATTTTACATTTTATACCATAATAACAAGTATGCTTGTTTTAATATCAATATATTTTATATTAATCATAGAAGTCAATTTATACTTTTAACTTTTTAGTGCCATGTCTGAAGATTTTCTAAGGAGATAGGGACAATGATCTATGAACAAAGAGTCATAACATTGTTCCACCGTGAAAATTGCAAATAACACATTGTTCAAGGATAAAAATTTCCATAAGTAAGGTATATATATAAATAATTATATATAATACAACCGTTAAATTATGTAGATTTTAGTGATTTGAAAAAATTTCTATGATCATTAAGATTATGTGTGTGTGTGTGCATGCGTGAGAGAGAGAGACAGACAGACAGACAGATTTGCAACATCATTATTCATGATAGATTTTCCAGGAAGACAAATTATAAACATAAACGTACTGATATTTCAGATCCAACAGGCCATAAATCAAATAGGTAATTTTATTAAAACCTTTACCCCAAGGACACTCCTTCCATTCCTTTTACTGCCCACCTACCCACATCCACATTCGTCAACTACCATGTCTTCATAATGTCGTAGAATGACATTGTCGTCATTGTCCTGATAGAGCATGGAAATGGGGGATAGCTTGGTGGGAATGCAGACAGCCTGGGGAATTGCTGGGTCAACCGCATGCATCAGTGCTTGCATGAACGCATAATTGGAGCTGTTGAGGGAGGTGGTCATTGAGAAAGGACAATCTCCATGGCAATAATTTGCCATGAACCCCTTGGGGGCAATGATCCACTTGTGCCAACCCAGGTCCCGGAAATTGATGAATAGATGGTGACGATGGCAGAGGTTCTTGCAAGAAGTGTAAGGGGCAGGGATGGCTGCTCTCCTTTTTCGGGAAGAAGGGTGGCACTGCTCAGGACTGAGGGTCACCACCAGCAGGGAAGCATGAAGAGAACGTCTCAGTCTGGCACAGACGTTCTCAAGTTGAAAATTCACCCCAGCGTCTCTGTCTCCTTTGACCAGTATCTCGAGGAACAAACCTAAGTTCTGGTGGTTATCATTCCAATCCTTAGCTACATCCAACAGGTTGAAGTAAAGAACACCTTGAGGCCACGGTACTGACTGCAATACAAACATTTTACCTGGCTTAGGAATGAACCGGCCCCACACATGAGGCTCCTGAACCAGGAACAGAGCCAATTCCAGTTCTGGTCCCAGGTTATAGTAAGTGTTAGGCCCCAAGTCCAGACCCAGCTGGGCCATTGTTAACTGCTTCTTATCTTTAATTGCAGACAGATTAAAGTAGAGGAGCTTCTGTAGGCAAGAGGAAGCTTGGGAAAAGTTCTCGGAGTAAAGAAAGAATCCTAGATGGGAACAGAGAGACATGATCCTCACCATAATATATTTTACTTCATATCCATATACATGATGTAAATATCAAATGTTACATGTATAGTCACATACATAAAATAAGGGCAGAAAATAATCAGTTATACTCAAACTCTACCATTTTAGAGGATTTATTTATTTATCTCACTCCTCGTTTAAGGCCAAAGTTTCTCTGTTTTTTTAACTTATTTGCTAATTATAATTGACACACCATATTATAATAGTCAAGTGTAGAACATAGTGACTAAACATTTATTTATCTAAAGAAATGATCACCCTGGTAAGTCTAATACCCATCTGGCATCATACATAGTTATTGCAATATTATTTACTATATTCTCTATGCTGTACTTTACATCTTTATGACTAATTTTATTACTTCTTAATCCCCTTAAAAATATGAGATAGTTCACAAATTTGCATGTCATCCTCACACAGGGGCCATGCTAGTCTTCTCTGCATCATTCTAATTTTTAGTATATGTGCTACCAAAGTGAGCACAGACCAGAGGTTCTTATCTTTACATCCACAGGTCCCTAAGGTGTCCTGGATAGACTTTACAAGGTCCAATAAAGCACCATATATGTTACTGTATACACATAAGTTTTTAAAATATTTTTATAAATGTATTTCAATATTTGATTTCTTTTGAAAGTAAAATATTTTATTCAAAGATGTAAACCATTATTCTGAGAAGGGGTCCATCGTCCTCAAAGGGGCAGATGGCACAAAAACATTTAAGAACATCCTAGGCTGTCAGCTGTTGTTGGACAAAATGTAACTACTTCGATTATCTTCAAAACAAACTCCTCTTATCCAGCCAAGACTGGTCCTCCAGAAATTCCTTATTTTTTAGCCTTCGGTAATTCCTTACCTAAAGCCTGCTATCGTCAATGTCAACAATGTCTAGTCTTGTATCTCTGAACATTTCATCCCCCATCTCACTGAATACTGAGGCACAATGTGACTCTTCAGTTTCTCCAAATGGACCCCCTTCTCTGTATCTTCTAAAGTTGTAGATGTACTCTCCCTATTTTCAAAGCCAGCTTCTCTGCCTGGATTTTCAAACCTCACCTACTCCTCCAGGAAAAGACCCAATAGAATATATATATATTATATATATTTTAACTTTTAATTTCTCCTTGTCCAAAATAATTTCTTTGGCCTGACACCATCATTATGATCAGTAAGATGGCTCCACTCTAAGAAGGAATTTTTATTTTTCTAAGGTCATTCAGTTTGTGGAGAAATTACAGCAGAAACCCAAACTTTCTAACCAGCTTTCTTGGTTACTGTCAGATGCAGGGATGTTTTCACAGAACTTATCCTTCTCAACCACTCTGAACAATTGATATCTCCTGTTTGCCGTTCTAATTCTAATATATTGGTCTCTTTTTTTCACTTATATCACTAAATCACATTCCTTAGGCATGGAAAAAAGTCATAATGGAAAAGGAGGACAGATTTGAAAGCATGAAAATAAAAAAATTTTCTATATTCAAAAGCCATTACTAACAAAATCAAAAACACAAAAATAACTGACAATCCTGGTAATGTATCTGATGAGTTAAAACTCCTGAGTATAAAGAGCTTTTGAAATGATTAAGAGACCTTTCAAATTATTCAGGAAAAGGAGAATCCTCAATAAGGAAAGTGTCATAATGTATAAATAGGCAACTATTTGAAAAATAAAGATAAATGATTCATTATTCACTTGAAAATGCATCATTCTGCCTTATTAAAAATTAAATTAAAATAATGAGGTTATATTCTGCTATTAGATTAATAAAAATTAAAAGCTAAAAATGGCGTTACCTCGTGGGCATCCAGTGTAGTGTGGATAAGCACATCGTCATATATTACTAGAATAAAATACTATACAGCAATGAGAATGACCTACAAATACACACAGCATATTTGTGAGGATAAGTCTCACAAATATAATGTTGAATGAAAGAAGCTAAACACAAAAAAGGATACATTCCACATTTCCATTTATATAAAGTTCAAAAACAGGCAAAACTACTATGTAATGTTAGATATCAGGATAGAAGTTACCCGTGCAGGGGAATAGTGATTAACCAGAGGCGGCATGAAGGATCCTCTGGGGTGCTGGTCATGTTGTCTCTTGATCTGAGTGCTGGATAGTCTGTGAAAATTTGTTGCGTTGTTCTCTATGATTTATGCACTTTTCTAGATGTATGTTATACTTCAATAAGTTTCTATTTTAAAAAAGATTTGTCAATTGTATGTAAGAATTCTCATACAATTAGGGTGGTGTAAAAATTTTGGAGGATGTTCGTTATATCACAAAAGTATAAATGCACCTACTCTTTGATCCAGCAAGCCTCTTCTAAGAATTTATCCTAGGGAAACAGAAAAAGTGCACACACACACACACACACACACACACACATAGACAAATGGTGTAAAGCCTCACTATTTATGACATGTCCATGCCCATCAACAGGGCATCAGTTACATAAATTTTACATGTTTATATAATGAAATATCATGCAACCATTAAAACGAGGATAAGTTGACTATTTGTTCGGACTTGTAAGAGATGTCCATAATATTAAAGGAATGTATAGTATGTTCCCATTAAAAAAAATATTCCAAGTTTATATTATATGTATGCAAATAAGAAAAATCTGGAAGAAAATATATCAACTGTTCATAATGGTTTTCTCCAGGGGTAAGTTTAGGGAGGAATGGTGGTGAGATTTTGTTCTACTCCTTCTCTCCAAAATTTGTTAGGATTATACTCATCACAAAAATTAAAAGTTTTTCCATCAGGAAGGGAGGGAAGTAATCTCAGCTGTTTTCTACTATCTCCAAGGAAAACTCTTTAAACTTTCTTTTCTTATCTCTCAACCTTCCTCCAGAAATTTTCCCTGAACTTCACCCTCAAGGACCTGAGTTTCTAACATAATACTGAGCACAGTGTAAATATAGAAGTCATCTGTTTGTCTGCCTCCCTTCTATAAACTCTTAAAGAGCATATTTTATCTTTAATTTCTGTATTCTCATGGCCCTCCACAGTTTCCGGCACACAATGGATGTCAACTAAATGCTTTTTGGACAAATAAGTATTTAAATGTTAATCTTAAATTGCTTTAAAACTAACCAATCAGGGCTCTCAATTCCATCTCTGAACCACTTGAGAGGCTAATAGAAATGCAGATTACAACAACCACCTCTGACTTAAATAAGAATGAGATGAGAGAATGAAGGGTAGGAACTGGACTGAAGAATCAGCTTTTTAACTACTGACTTTTGGTGGGTTATCAGTTTGGCAAAGTATTAAATGGCACTCACTTAGATCCTTATATAAAGAGTATGTATGACAATGGCGTATATTATTGCTCAGTATCCATAAACCAAGAGTAGCCTTTTCCATCTAATGAAGGTAGTGGGGAGGTGTGGAGAAGAAAAGCTAGTCACATGGGCAAACTAAGGTCAAAATTGTTGTCCCCTGCTTGCCATACCAAAGGCACCAGGATGCGTAAATTGTACACTAAAGAATGGGAGACAGAGCCCCAATTCCGCCCTCACCTCTCCTACCTAAATCGCAGCACAAAGCCGTTGGTTCAGAAAAAACCCTATTTTGAGTCCTGACTTTGTTCACACACTAGCTGAATAATCTTAAATAGGTTACAGGTTATCTACTACTGTCTGAGCCTTCCTCTCAGAATCATTGTTGAGATTAAATGAGATAAAATACATAAAACACCAGCGCAAGACCTGCTATCTATGAAGCCCTCAGTAACTGTTACTGCCCTTTATTTCCTTTCTTCCAATGCCAGATTTTCCTCTAGGAAACCCTCCAATATCCTTACCTTGATCTGGAAGAAGTCGAAGTATGTTCCCAGGGACTCCCAGCTCCTTTATGTAGCATAAGTCTTGAGAGACCCCAGTGGTGGCTGCTGCCTCTTGATCCTCAAAAATTTTCTTCATGATATAAGGCACAGGTTGGAATTTCTGTGGAGAAGGAACCTTGTCCAAGCCCAGAAATTGGAGAAAGACCTGTTCTCGAAATTGTAACGTCTGGCCCAAGGCCACAGTTAGGAGGCTGAGAGCCAAGACTGGCAGGGAAGGAAACATGGCGTCTGAGCTGAGATGGAGCTGGCTAGTCAGGCCGAAGAGAGCTCTAGCTCCTGACTCCCCAGCAATCCAAGTGCTGCTAATTTATCTGATGTAAGATAATCAAGTGTGAATTGCTCTCTTCCCAGCTCCTCAGAGGCAATTGGATGTGAAAAGACAGAACTTTTTTCTCTTTCCTAGCTCTACTGTTCCAGAAAAAAAAAAGTTCACAAAGCAAAGATAACCAGTGCATAGACCGAACTCTACAAAAACCTAAGCTTTGTCCTCAGTACGGAGTGGAAAGGAAACAAGCATTTATTCTCCTCACAAAACATTTATTAAGCATCTGTGAAGTGCAAGGTGCTCAGATAGGTGCTAGGAACATAGTAATAAGTAATCCAAAGTCTTGTCATTCAGTCTTATTAGACAAATGCAGTTGTAGATTTCCATTAGACTATAACCACAGCCATGTGGAAAACCACACTAGAGAGAAAGAACAAAAGGAAATTTGATCTGTAACCTCTGTCAGTTTTTAGCTCTAAGAGGGACTGAATTTCTTTTCATCTAATTTTACCCTTCCTGATTAAAAGTCAAACGTCAGACTGACTGAATTCATTCTTGTTTCATTACATATTAGCTATGTGACATTAGGCATGTCACCCAACCTACCCAAATTTTTGTCTTCTCAACAGGAAATAAAAACTGAACTTTTAATTTGCCATAGGAATCTGATAAGACGATGTGTTTAAAGTGCTCAGCACAATGCCTGCCAAATGGTAAACCCACACAAAGTTTTCTCAGAGGAGATAGTTTCAAAGTTGAAGCGGACGTTTTTCAGTAAGACAATCAGACATTCAAGGCTGAAGGAACTACATATGAAAAGGAATGGAGGTTATTGAAAAGTTTAAGTAAGGCAGCATATATCAATTTTAGTTTTTGTTTTTGTTTTATTTTGTTTTGGCCAAACTGTTACAAGATTTTCAGTGCTATAAAAGAATTAGCTTATCTGTTGCCAAATTAATTTTGCAGCTTTTTGAGAACAAAGACTTTATCATTTTACATTATTTTTTACTACCTGTAATAAGAACTCATCTCTCCCAAAGGAAAAACAAAATGTATATAACATATAATAGTTTCCCATCATCTGCAGAATAAAATCTAAACTCCTTAGCTTATCATTTAAGGACTTTCTTGGTTTGGCACCCATATTCCTAGCCAGCCTCACTCCTACCTCCCACCATTATTAGTGTTAATGTTCTAATGATACTGATGTATTTGTAGTTCTTTTATGAGCTCATTTCATCTGAGTCTTTGCACAAAGTTCAATGGTCACTTCTACTACAAAGACTTCCTCGACTCTCCGAAATATATTTAGATACTTCTTTCTCCCACTGAGCCTTGAGTGGTCACTCATTATAGCACTTATCCCAGTGCATTTCACTGTGTTTTGCCCATGTTCCTTCCAGTTAATACAGTCATTGGGGATTGGAATCATGACTTCCTTTTTCTCTCGTATTTCCACTGTTGAAGAAAGTAGACATTCAATAAATATATATGCAATAAATCAGTGAATGAATAAATTGGTGCTATTTCCAGAGGTCTCCCTCTTTTAGATGGTCAAGTTTTCTCTACTCCCATTTCTCCTATTTCTGCCTTCTTGCATTCTAGTTAATACTTTTTCAACTAGGAAAAAATATTTTTTTTCCCCACCTGTTTTCAACAGTAAGTGTGGATTGCATTTTGATTTTCTTTATTTAACTTCCTGACTTAAAGTTAGAAATCACACTAACTGGTTTAAATTCTGGCTCTACTACTTATTAATGTAATCATGGGCAAGTCATTCATGAGAATTAAACATTCTTTGCTAAAGTACGAAGAGGATCTGATGAGATAATGTATATGCAATGCTCAGGACAACATCTGCCAAATAGTAAGCACTAAATAAAGGCTGACATTAATTACTGTGGAGTATGATCAAGGGAGAGAAAGCAGTAATTGAAAGTGTACAGTCACCTAATATGGCAGAAGAAGCACCAGATCAGGAGTCAGGAGTTCTGAGGTTATTAGGGCTCCTCCCATGCCTGTATAATTTTGGGCAATTCATTCAGTCTTTTATGATACATGCCCAGGTGTGGAAATGTTTTAAATAGAAGAATTTGAATGTCATTAAGGGCTAAACTACTTGGGCCTCCTTTATTCACCTAAAATCACAGAGTTGAATTTGATATTTTTAAAATCCTCTACAAACAAAAATATTGTAATTCTGAACTTTCAACTCAAAATAGAAAATTAAGAGTGAGGCAATATGGCTGAATAGTATAGAACTGGTCCCAAAGTCATGAACTTAGTTCAAAATTCTAGCTCTATCTTGCTGTGGGGTCCTGCACAAATTGCTTTTTCTATCTAGTCTTTGGTTTTCTAATCAATAAAATGAGAAATACACTAGTCCAGAAGAGAATTGTGACCATAGACATGAAAAATATTCACCTTCAAGAATAAGAAAAAAAGAAATTTCTTTGTCTATCTAATTAGCAAGATGAAAAAAAGACAATAGCTTGTGTAGATGAAGAAACAAGGAAACAAGCATTTGTATATTTAGCTCTGGGGTATATGTTAATATAACTTATCTAGAGGAAAAATTGGCACATAGATTAAAGTTTTAAACTATTTGCTTCCTTTTCGTAGAAGGTACCTAGAGTAGTCAAATTCATAGTAACAGAAAGTAAAATGATGGTTGCAGTGTTTGTGGAAAAAGAGAAAGGGGAATGAGGAATTATTGTTTTATGAATACAGAGTTTCTGTTTTGCAAGATAAAAACAGTTCTGGAGATCAATGGTGGTGATGATAGCACAATGTGAATGTACTTGAATGTACTTAATGTCACTCAACTGTATACTTAAGAATCATTAAGATGATAAAGTTTATGTTATGTGCATTTTGCCACAATTTTTAAAAATAAATTTAAAAATATTAATGTTCTTTAATCAGTGATTCCACTTCTGTAATATTATTTTAAGCCACTAGAATATAAGATACAAAAGGCAGGGGCAAATGATGAATACCTGATAAATATTTGTTAAGTGATTTAACTAATGGGAGTGAACAAAGTATTACACATAGATTCACTTTAATATTATTAATTATAAAAAAACTTGAAAATAACCTAATTATATAATAATAAATACATGATAGAACATCCGTAAGTAAGATTATTACTTGGCTATAAAGAATATTATAAAGGAAGTTTTAATAACATAAAAACTTATCCATAAATATTATTAAGTAAAAAAATACAGATTTTGAAATAATATAGAAAATAATTCAATTTTATAAAAACATGCACAAAAAAAACTGAAACGGTTGATACCAAAACATTAACAATAGCTACTTATCAGTAATTTTTTTGTAAATTTCTATATTTTTTAAAATTTTAATAATTATTTATTATTTTGATCATCATTCAGAAACGTTAAACAAACAAAACAATATAGTCATAACCACTGAAGCACAATGTGATTTGGATGCTTCTGCCAGTCAATGAACAAATATTTATTGAGTGTCTAGAAAACTATTCTAAGCACTAGAACGTGGCCAATGCCACAGGTAAATAATTGGATAAACTTACATTAAGAACTAAGAGGTAAGAAGTTATGGTTCATATTACTCAACCATTAAAAAAAATTAAATCCTACCATTTGCAATGTCATGGATGGATCTAGAAGTCATTATGATGAATGAAATAAGTCAGACAGAAAGATAAATACCATTTAATTTCACTTATATGCAGAATCCAAGAAACAAAAAGAATAAACTAATCAAAAACAGACTCATAAATATAAAGGACAATCTGGTGATGGCCAGAGGCGATAGAGGTTGGGGAGCTGGGAGAAAGGAGTGAAGGGTTAAAGAAGTACAAATTAATAGTTGATAGATAGTCATGGGGATGGGGAGCACGGCATAGGAAATGCAGTCAGTATTAATGTAATGACTAGATGGAGAGCCAGAAGAGAGAAAGAGCAATTAGGGGGATCACTTTATAAACTATATAAATGTCTAACCAATGAACTGTATACTTGAAATTAATAAAATAATTTTTTTAAAAAAAGAACTAAGGGGAACTTAAAACATGTAATGAAGTTTCTCCAACCCTGACACTGTCCCCACTCACACTCTCTTATTGATACAAGTCCCTTTTCCTCTAATAAAAAGACCTTCAATTTTTTTTTGTTTTGTTTTTTAACATTTTCTACTCAATTGAATCATGGACACAGGTTTCATCATCTGTAAACATGGTAACAAGCCATAGCCGTAGTGCAATCATGGAAATAAAAGTTGAGAAGAATCTAGGAATTAAGAAAAAGTCATTGAGAGTTTCCATACCAATTATAACTCATGCCTTGGTGACCATTCACATCTCTGACTAAGTTTTAGAGAAGCAAAGAATGAGCACAGGCAGTGAAAGTTTACCCGAACAGGTAAAGTAAGAATTTGCTGAGGGCGCATGCAAAACCAATACACTAAAAATAGATTTTCAGAAAGAAAATTTTAAAAATTGGTGTAGAAGAGGGAGCGGGGGTAGAAGTGGTCAAATATGTGGTGACAGAAAGAAATCTAACTATGGGAGATGAACATACAGTGTAAATATATATATATGCCTTACTGTTAAATGTATAGCTGAAATTTAAAAAATTGATGTAAACAGCAAGGTGAAAAATGAAAATATTTTTACTTTCTTAGATGTATTTTACTATTAAGTATATTATTTATTTATAATTATGTTTAGTGAATGGGTGAATAGCAAGAACTATATTCTAAGTAGGGGTGATAAGAGGATGTTGAGCTAATAAAATCCAGAAAGTATACAGGGTTAATATTGTAATATATTTTAAATCCTGTAAGAGCTCATCTTTGCCATTTAATAGCTTGAGTATTTTATCATATTGCCAAAAATAAAAATGAAATAATAATGAATAAACCCACTTAGAATCACATTAATGACTAATAACATTACTTTTTATTAATGTGCCATTTAATGTATCATTTAGGAATTTTTCTTTTAATCTTTAGACACTAAACAATGTCTTGAGCTGTATTTTATGACATGCCAATTAAACTTTACCTGCATTTCATATTATGTTCATATTGTTATTAAGTCTAATTATCAATTCAATATACATAAAAACTGATAAGAGTCTTAATTGTTTTGGATCAAATGTTTTTAGATAATGTATCAGTTTATACCCCTAGCAGTACAGTAGTGAATGAGAGTTTAGTTTTAATAACTTTGGCTAGTCTTGTATATCTTCTTTCTTTCTTTCACTTCTTAAGATGAAATGTAAATGATAAATCTTTCATATCTTATAATATCTTAATTTGGACTTCTTTGATTACTAAGGTTGATATTTGAAGCTATTTGTATATTCCCCTAGATATATACATTTCTGTTATTCACACCCTTTTGGACTATAACAAATACACTTCTTACTTCAAAAGGAGCATTTTCAGTAATGTTCAGCATCAGGTAATTAGAAACCCCACTGGCAGGGTTTTGCACCTCCCATGTGATGATCACAAATTGAGACGTTGATGTTCCACTGAGATTTCTAGGCACTACCACCTCCAATGAGTACTATTCAGTCTTAAATACCCTGAAACAAAAGCTACGCAAAGTGTGGTCCAGAGACGTTCATGCTTATCTGCAAATTGTTTGTAACTTGAGGACAACCGTGCAAAAAATAAGTGTAAGTGTTAAGGAATGATTAAGTAATTTGACAGAGTAATGTATGTCAGATGAATCTATTACTTTTTAAATGGGGCTTGTATTTTACATGTTTTAAATTTTCAATTTTTAAAAAAATCTTATAAATTGTTTGGTCCATGATTATAGATTAAAACAAGCTGAACCTTTACCATAGAAAGGTTAAGAAGCACTATTCTAAAATATTTTTTGACTCAGTGTTAGTTTCCAATTGCTGCTGTAAAAAATTACCACAAATTTAGTGCCTTAAAACAACACAAATTATTGTCTTATGATTCTGGAGATCAGAAGACCAAAATATATCTTATGAGTTAAAATCAAGGCACAAGTAGAGCTGGTATTTTGTTTTTTTGTTTTATTTTGTTTTGTTTCTTTGCCTTTTTCAGATTCTTGTGGATGCCTGAATTTCTCTACTAGTAATCTCTTTTTTTATTTTTAAAGCCAGCAAGGTAGCACTTAAAATATTTCTGACTCTGATCTTCCACTTGTAAGGATCTTTTTTATTACATCACTTCTATACAAGATAATATTTCCATCCTAAGAACCTCAACTTAATCACACCGATAAAGTCCCTGTGCCACATAAAGTAACATATTTACAGGTTTGGGTTTTAGGTTATAGACATCTTTTGGGAGGGTGCTACTTAGCCTTCTAGTTTCAGCCTCCAAAGGCTCATTCTTAAACCCTCCTTCAGAGATCAATAGGGGTTCCTGATTACACCAGACAGACTTATTTCCCACAAATACACATGTTAAACCATGGTTCAAGTGGCAAGTAATTAAGTGATTTGGTCCTGAATGTAAACACAAATAAAAAACCTCTGTTGGTTTTCATGAGTTTTAGCTGTTTCAGGTGCCACCAATCAATCATCTAAAATCACTTTATCTGTTTGCCTGTCTGGAAAAGGCTGATGAATAATACTATAGGAAGATATCACGCCACTACCATGTAACTCAAAGCCAAAAAGTTGTGGAACTCTATGGGAATTTACCAAACTTTATCAGCATTTCAAGGGGTTTTGTGCACGTGTGTGTGTGTGTGTGTGTGTGTGTGTGTGTGTATGTGTGTGTGTGTGTTGATTACTAAAGACAACTTTTTATGTTTTATCAGCCACCACCATTGGTTATCACTAATAATATCTCTCCATGGCAAAATGTTGTACTTTGCATATCTACACCATTCAACTTCTTTCTGACACAGCTACAAAGAGTCATTTTTGCCCTTAGCTGTGATTCCATTCATTGTGATTTCTTTTAATTTGAAGTTTTTGTTTTTAAGAACCAGCAGACACAAAATAAAGTTGTAATTCTAAGCTGATATTTAGATTTTTTTGTACAATTTTCATAATCACAAACAATGCTAGAGTAAACAACCTTATACAAATTATTTCATATGTTTGACCTTTGTGCAAATGCCCAAAAGTGGGATATTTATTGAAAGATTCACACTGGTTTTATAAATCCTGTGTAAGACTTATATTTTGACATATAATCTAAAATGTTCTTCTAAAAGGTTGTACAGCTCTTTGTTCAGGCTCCTGGTGCTGGCAGGATGATAAGTATTCAGGTCTTTGTACTTCCAGGAAGCTCTAGAACCACCGATGAAATCAGGTGAAATCAGGAGTTTCGTGAAACAGTACAAGAAAGCTTATTTGGGCACAGCCCCGAAGGCCAATGCTTTTAAGGAGCTGCTTCCCATGCAAAGGAGAAAGTAGAGGTTGAAGTTGAACAGTCAAATTCTGCCATCAGGAAGTGTGTTAGCGTCCAGCTAGTGAAGAATAGGAAATAAAAATAAAAATCACAGCCTCTTCACCCACTGATTTTTTTTTATTATTATTGAGGAAAATGATAAAGTTCTGATTGCTGGATTTGGTCTCAAAGGCCCACTGTTGGTGGCATTCCTGGAGCCTGCTTGAAGGTTGTCAAAGTAGCAAAGTAGCCAGTGTCTCATTTTTGGTCTTATTCCAAGGCAAGGAAGAAAGACTGAGGTCATGAGTTCTGATTGTGAAAACAGAGTAGTGAATTTTCATATGCACCCCAAATAATAATAAGAAGAAATAAAAATAAAAGATTGTACAAGTTACATCCTATAGTATGCATATTATCTTGCCTCCAAGTTCTCTGCCAGTCATGCTCTCCAAGAGGTCATAGGACAGAAAAGCTCATGAACCAAATTAAGATACTCAAATCACATTTACAAAATCAACTGGAAACATAGTGAGAATCAAGATGAAAGAGATGAAGTAGGTTAACACACCTAAATGAGGTGCGAAGTAGGATGGAAGGACCATACTACCAGACACCTAGATTACTCAACATTCATATGTCTCATCTCTCATTCTCCCTCTCTATCTTTTCTACTAATGGTGTAGTTATGAGGACCAGAGTAGAGCTTTGAGCAAGGGGATTCAGCAAATGCCTGGAGCCAACATATACTTGCTCTGTCAGAAAGATACAAGGGCAAGTACACCTGCCCACAGCTATGGCTACCACTTAGCCTATTGGGGCAGAGTTCAAATGGGAATAGAATGGAACCATAACGAGTGTCACCAATGGGTTACCAATTTGAGATTGACATAGCTATCAGCCTAGAGTTGCCACAATTTCTATGTATACTTGATCTTTCAACTATAATGATACATTTGTTTGTTTCATCATATATTGCATTTATTCTATGACTTTTAATATGTTTTACAGGTTATTAATTTACTTGATATTTAGCACATCTATCATCTCAATTCTGCCAATGTCTTATAAGCCTCTTGTTTATCATGCACAATTATACTTCTTGTGAGTCTTGTCTTATATACTGTAATAGCTTACAGTATATAACAAGTATATGTGTATATGACATAATATCTTATGACACATACACATATACTTGTTATATACCAATATGTCACATACACATATACTTGTTATATACTTGAGATATTATGTCATATACACATATACTTGTTATATATTGTAAGCTATTTAAAAGTTGCTATCTGTTGATGGGGTTCAGGACATGCTACCTCAAAATATGGCAACTTGGCATAGTGAATATTTTATACTGAAGGAATTTGAGAAAATAGCAGAAGCAGGAAGGTCACTCTGATCTTCCCCCCATTTTCCCCTAAAAACAGGTCATAAAACCCTCATGTAAAAAGTGCCCTCCCTGTACCCGGAGGAAAGGAGCATCCTTATCTCCAAAGAAAAAGGGATGTCAAGAAGAATCTGAACAAACAGGACTTACTATGTTCCCCCCAGTTACTGACACTTACCTCATACTCCTTAACCTGTCACATATCAGCCATCAACTTTAGCATAAAAATACTCAGGTCTATTTCTTCTGGTCTTATTTCCTTATGGAGTCTCCTGTGTCATGTAAAGTTTATATTAAACAAATTTGTCTGCTTTTCTCCTGTTAATTTGTCATTTACAGTGTAATTCTCAGACTCAACCAGACTTTAAGAGTTTAAGAAAGCTTATTATTCTCTTGCACTGTACTTAACACTGCTTACTGGTTTCATCTATTCTATTTGTTTTTATTTTTTCCTAAAACACAAATCAATATTCTCAAATAATATAGCACTCATTGCTGATCTTTCTAACAGTACATTTAAGTATCATTTTCCCCCACCACACATAATGACACTCCTTCACTAATCTTGCTTTTATTTTTTTTCTCTAATTTATTAGGGAAAAAAACATAATTGTTTTTATTTAAATTTATTGAACTTTTAACATTCATATATATTTCATGACTATTTGAACTTTTTTTAGAAATTCCTTTACCTATTTTTCACTCAGATTATTCATCTCTTAAAGTTTAAATTGAGGAATAATTAACAAGTACTTTGGATATTAAGGATTTCCATCTGTCATATATGTCAATTTTCCCCCCAGTTTAAATTAGCCTTTTAACAATGTTTAAAATGGTTTTTGCCATTGCAAATGTTTAACTTTTTTTGGTTAAGTTTTGTAAACTTTTATGGTGTTTGATTTTTGCTTCATGCTTAGACAAGACTTTCCCCAATGTAATAATACAGATTGCCTCCCATATTTTCTTTCTGATGTATAGCTTGATCTAATGTGACATTAGGCAAGTTAATTAACAGCTCTGTGATTCAATTGTTTTATAACCTGTAAAAAAATGAGGGTGATAAAAATACTTACGAATAAGGTTATGAGAAGTAAATGTGTTGCTCTAAGTAAAACGCTTAGAATAGTGCATGACACTTAAATGCACAATCAATACTCACTGTCGTTACCCCTGCAACAATCACAATCTGACCACTTCAAGTATCCTACTTGGGTTATTGAAAGTAAATATTGTTTGAAATATATTCAAACCATAGAAAAGAGGAAAATAAAAAGAATCTCCCCTGCAAAGATATCTATCTGCTGTTAGCAGATTAGTGATTATTTCGCCTATATTTATATTCCTCCGGCAATAAATATACAAATACATGTAGACACAGGCAATTATTATTTGATTAATATAAAAATGGAGTTATACTATATATTGCTCTGTCTCAAATTTTGTTATTTAACATCTCTCAGATAGTTTTACCCAAATATTTACTTTCTTCTCTTTAATGGTACTATCTTATTTAATTCAATTATTTACTTAGCTGTTTCCATTTTTATATTACAAAAGTTTTGCTTATTAACAGAGACCTCAAGTAGGTTTTGCTTGCATGGGAATTATACTGTATTTCCCAGGCTAGGTCCTCTCCCACTCTCCTAACCTATTTTCTTCTTTCCTCAAATTTCTAACATCTCCTCTCCCATTTTTACTCTCAACTTGCTTCCTATTTCTCTGAGAAAATTGAATCAGTCAAGAGAACTTCCAAAGTCTACCATAAGCACATCAACCCTTTTACCCACAAATGTACCCAGACATTGTGCCTTCCTCTTACTGCAAATGAAATATCAAAAGCTAGTCTCTTTGCTTGTGTCCTGATTCCATCTCTCTTGCTTATTCTGAGTCATCACTCGGCACCGTTCTCTCTTCAATCTTATCCATTTTTCCCTCTTTACTGGATCCTTCCTAGAAGTATTCAAACATGCTCTTTTTTTTCCCATCTTAAATATATTTTTTAATTCTTTTAACTCCACTTTACACAATACCTACTAATTCATTTCTGTTCCCCTCTGCAGAAAACTTCTTAAAGTTGTCGATCATACTTATTGTCTCTGGTTCTTATTCTTTCATTCTACAACACTGCTCTTGGCCAGGTCACCAAGGACATTCACCCAGTTCTCAGCCTCCATCTTACTTTACTCTTCAGCAGCGTTTGACATGATCAATCACTCCTTACTTTCTACACTTACTTAGCTTCCAGGATAGCGCCCTCTCCTGGTTCTCCACCTATCTCTCTGGTCACTCATTCTCAGGCTCCTTTTCTCACTGGCCTCTTAGAGTTAGGGTGCCCCAGACCTCAGACCTCAGGGTTTTTTTTTTTTTCCCTCTCTAATTACATTCACCTCCTTGATAAGCTCATCTAGTTTATTGCTTCAAATTTCATATATATGTTGATGATTTTCAAGTTTTATATCTAGCTCAGACTTCTGAATCCTAGAACCCTTTACTTAGCTGTTTACTCATCTCCTCTTGGGTATCTAAAAAGCACTATAAATATTTATATTCTCCCACATGAAATTCCTGATCAATGTATCCTACCTTTCTGCATCACTACCTGCAGGCTTATCTACCTCAACTGATGCCAATTCTGTCCTTCCTGTTGTTCAGGACAAAGCCTTGGAATATTCCTTGACTCCTTTCTTTCTCTCATACCCATGTTCAATTCATCAGGAAATTCTACTGGCTCTATCTTCAAAATATTTTCAGAATCTGTATTCTGCCACTACCACCCTAATCTGAAACACTATTATTTCTCATCTAACTTAAGTCATACCCTCTAAACTCAGCTCTGCTTCCAACCTTGGCTCATCCTCATCCTCGTTAGTCTAATCTCAACACATCAGCTAAATTCTTTAAAAATATCATCAGTCAACTCATTCTGCTCAAAACCCTCCACTGGCTCTTGATTTCACTCAGAGGACAAGTCAGTGTCTACTTCTTATCCTTTCCCTGCTCACTCTGCTTTAGCCACAATGGTTTTGCCGCTACTTCAATTCTTCATGTACTTGCTGTTCCTTCTATCAGGATTCTCACATACATAAATATTTATCATATGAGTACTGTCTTTTCTGAGTCAGGCCTAGAACTTAATTTTAGAACATGTTTTTCTTTTATATTTTATAAAATAACAGTGAGAGTAAATGGTGGTATTTTTTCATTAATGTTCTTACTGGGAAAAAAATATTTGTAATTTGTTCTTTTATGGAAGGAAATGGAAAATGCTTTTGTCTGAGAACCACTGAGACTTTGCCTGAGAACAAAATCTGAGAACCACTAACTTAGACTACTACTTAGTATTATCATGTTTCTCTTTCATAATTAGGATGGATTTTAAAAATTAACTTTATCAAAGAAATTGCTACCTTTCACCTATCAATTTATACTCAGAATATTTTCTCAATCAGAATAGCCTATCTTAAAGTATTAGACATATGCAAAAGCTAATCCAGGAATAAAAATAACCATAAGCTTACAGCAATAAAATACTCTAGACAGGATAAACAAAATTATAAAATAAAAAATATTCAGAGTGAAATAACTGTGTAGATTAAAATTAGGTGAAAATAAAATATTATTACATCACATAACTTTATATTTATTTTATTTAAATTATGATTAAGAAATTGGTTTTTCAATGACAATTCAAATTTTAAATAAATGTTTGTAAACATTTGTCTTCTGGATAATGGATTTCTGAATCTTTTTGGTTTCTTCAAAGGCAAGGATAATAAAATATTCATGCTTAAATTTCTAAGTTGTCCATTCTATCTAAAAGACTACCCTTAATGTCTGGGCCTAGAGCAAAGATAACAAAAAGTCTTCCTTTCCCCTAAGGGTATACATTTTTAGTTGATAAGATTGGTGGGTCATGTGTATTGCCTGAATAACAATGTTTTGTAAGTCTTGCATTCTTAGATAACAAATCCTTCAAAGTATTCTTGTTTCAGGTCAGATGACAATAGAAAAGACTTGCTGTGACCTTTCCTTTTAGAATTAACCTCTTTGACCTCTTTGGATTTAGGAGTTCCACTATTTTTTCACTATTTTTTCACTATTTGAAAATTAGTGAAAGAAGTTACAAATTTTTAAGGGAGAGGAAAACAGAACAAAAACCATAATAATCTTGAAAACAAATGCACTCCTCCTTTCTGAATACTTATGATTTATCATATATGAGAATATAAAATATAGTCTACAGCTATGCTACCCTGAATGTGCCCAATCTCGTCTGATCTCCAAACTAAGAGGGTCAGGACTGGTTAGTAGTACTTGGATGGGAGACCACCTAGGAAGACCGGCTGCTGTAGGCATAAAAATAAATAAATAAATAAATAAATAAATAAATAAATAAATAAATAAATAAATAAAAAGTTGGTATGTGAAGTTGGGCGCTAGAGAACATTTATTTATTTATTTACTTATTTAGTTTACACCTACAACGCCCGATCTTCCTAGGTGGTCTCCCATCCAAGTATTAACATTCCTCAAAATGTTTCTGACATAACAGGACATAAGCTGTATTAGTTTCCTATTGCTATTGTATGAAATTATCACAAACATGGTGTAGTTTATAATCTTATAGTCATTTTGGAGATCACAAGTCCAAAAGGGGTCTCATTGGCCTGAAATCAAGGCATCAAATAGGCAGTGTTCTCTCTGGAGCCTCTAGAGAAGAATCTGTTTCCTTGCCTTTTCCAGCTTCTAAAAATTGTCCTCATCCCTCAGCTCATGGCTCCTCACCATTTTGCCTTTTCTCGCTCTGCTTCTGTTATATAGCCTTTTTCTCTGTCTGTGCCTTCAACCTCCCTCTTATAAAAACTGTTGTGATAATCTTGGGCCCACCTGGATAATCCAGGATAATCTCCTGGTCTCAGGGTTCTTAAATCTGTCCATGTAAGAACAGCCAAACTTATAGAGAATTTTTTTAAAAATTTATTTGAGCCAGAGGATCCACCTGGAAGAAAAAGCTCAATAGACTGAGAAAAATGCTTCTGAGAATGGAAGTTTGCAGTGTCTTTTTATGCATTTGGAATTAAGGAGGGCGGGTAAAGAAGTTTCAAGAAGGTAGGAGAAAACAAGGCAGGGGCTAAATTACAAAATTGTGTTAACAAGAATATGTGCTATCTTGAGGTGGTTACTACTTTAAAAAGGAGGTATTTCAAAAGTGTGTTAACCTAGATGCACAGAAACAATGGACAGGGTTTGCTTAAGGCAAAGATAAGCCTTTTACTGAAGAAGTTATAAACCTAGGGTGTGACTACCCACCCAGTTAGGAATTTATAATCTATCACCCTTTGAAGTTACTTGCCCTAGAACCCCTTTTCATCCACAAATCATATCTGCAGAGTCTCATTTGCCATGTAAGTTAACATACCTATAGGTTCTAGTGATGAGTATGTGGACATCTTTAGAGGGCCGTTTAGTCACCACATGTAATTTCTGAAAAACCTTTTGTTTTGCAAAATTATACATGTGCACATACACACACACACACAGTAATCACGCTGGAAGTGAGTGGGTTGTCATATTGTAAAGTCCTCATTAAATGTTTTCCATTAAGCTACGAAATAATTGGTAATAGAGGCAGAGCTCCACCCCTGGGAGAACTGAGTCTTCTTTGTGGAATTTCAAGAACTAAGGTGGATTTCCCAGAAAAGAAGGCAATTGCAGGGTGTGGCAGGGGGGGCTGCCTTGCTGAGAGTTCTCAGGGAGGAGCAGATCCCAGATAGAGCTGCTAGCTGCTTCCTGCTGCAACCCTGGACCCACTGAGCCCTCAGGTACCTGCAGCCAGCTGCTCCTCCACCCTGCCCATGGGGCTTCAGTGTCCAAAATACAGGGTGGATGGCCCTGGAAGCCTGGGGGCAACATCCTGCAGGAATAGCACCAAGCACAGCTCACTTCCCAGTGTGAAGGACACCAGGGGCGGGGTAGGCCTGCAGGGCAGAGGGAAAGAGGCCTAGGAGGGCAGCTCCGCCAGATGCCCAGATAGGGCCAGAGAGCAGCCTGGGGAGCGCCAGTCATTCATTAACCCGGCATCTGGGAGAATGTTTCAAAATCGCAGCAGTCCTCTATATCTCTCTTAGAAATACTCATCACCAGACCCTATATAATTGTTTTAGATCAATGATTTGTTATTGCCTGTCCCCATCAGAGTGAATGTTCCTTGAGATCAAGATTTGATTTTACCTATGGCTTCCTCAGCCTGACCTGAAGCCAGCCAGGCACAATCCAAAGAAAAAAATTTCTGAGCTAGAGAAGGCACCTGGAGAGAAAAAGTGGAGTCAATAGATAAAAAATCAGTCAAGAGTCCGAGGTCATCACTTTACATCTCTGGGGCAGATTAGAATTTTAAAAGTACATTCACTAGATCTTAAAGCCTTTACCCTGCCTTCAGCCTCTGACAGATTAAGCTTTTCACTGTTTAAGATTCTTGAAAGGTAAATTTGGCTAAAATGTCAGTCTCACAGAAGCTAGTGAAAAGTTAAGACATCTAACTTCATCTGACGTTTTAACACTTCTTTGTGTTTTGTTCCTTTCTCCCCTCCCTGACATTTCTTGATGGGAAAAAGTTGATAGAAAACCTACGCAGATTCCTAGTCCCATCCATCCTGCATGGATCCAACAGCCCCTTCCCAGAATGAATCTGGGGACTTGAGGGTTCTGTGCACAGTTGGCAGTTTTCACCCTTACAGATTTTCTCTTTGCCTTCCTGTTTTGTCACTGGAGGGAGTATGCCCCATCCTCTTCTGATCTGAGGAGGTTTACTTATATTCCGCCTGCAAGGGCTGGAAATTAATACAAAGACTCTGTTGTCTACAAGGGAGTTATGTGGCTTATCTCTCTTCCTAGAAGTTTCCTTCCCTAGTCATCTGGGAATACTGGATTCAAAGCTGAGCAAACTCTTAGAGTGGGACCATGGGGATCTAGTCACAGCTTAGGGCTTTACCTAGATCTTTGGGTGCAGACAGAAAGGTGCCATTCCAGGCCTCCACATTGCTTCAAGTAGGCCTGAAAAGAACTTTAGCACAATTACAGCAGACTTCCAATAAATGGTAGGTGGAAAAGGACTAGAAATTCAAATTCCTACCTCCTTTAAGCCTATTGAATAAACCCATCTGCCAGCCCATTTAAAAATAAAGAAACCATTGACTGAAAGAATTAGGTGGGTGGGTATTGAGATTAAATAAGAGGTGATATGGTTCCAGTTCTATTCTCTCACTAAAAGCTTCTATGAGTCTACTGAAAATTTTAAATAGCCTATCTTTTCTAGTTGTATCTCTTTGAGGTTGTCTAAATCTCCTGGATATGTGAGCTGAGCCTCTGTGTTCTAGAGCATTCTCCACCAACACATTGAAAAATTTTAAGTTAACTGCATGGTCCCTTACCGTTTTTCTTGCCAAATACCTCTTCGGCCTCTTGTGCCTGTCACACTTTGTCTTCCACTGAGGGGATTGGAGAACACGTGGCACAAGTAGCAAATCATTAGGGCACTAAAAAACTAAATCATATGCAACTAGAGGGTAAATAGGTTCTGAAGATCTAACACATAGCATTGGGAATACAGTCAACAATACTGTATTATTAACTTTGAAGTATTTAACAAACCAGATCTTAATCATTCTCATCGCAAAAAAATAAATTACCTGATATGATAGCAGTATTAGCCAACACTATGGAGGTAATTGCGATGACGTGCTACTGAAAGGGTCACAAAGATGTAGTAATGGGTTAAGGTTAAGAGCCTACATGCTAATCGCCATGTCCCGCTTCTGGACACCTGCTTGCTTGAAAAGTTATTGTTTGACTATTACTCCTGGAAACCTAACAGTTGCCCATGAGAACCTAACAGTTACCCATGGGAACCTAACATTTTAACAGTACACTTTCTGCTTCTGTACCCCCGCTTGCACAACCCACCTTTAGGTTGATAGGTAGAGAATAGAAGAAATATTAAACCTTTGTGATTTAGACAGAATGAAGAATAAGATTTTGGGCTTAAAACCCTTGTATCTTTGTTTTGGGGCTGCTCCTTTGGAAGGACAGCCGCCGGCTAATAAACTGCCTCTAATATCAGAGCATTCAGGTTGAGTCTGGTTATTCCAGTCATAACAGTAATCATATTGTAATATACAAATGTATCAAATGAATGTTATGCACATTAAACTTATACAATGTTATATGTCAATTATCTCAAAAAGGAATTAAAATTACATCATCCCCTTAAAAAAGAGTAAATCATGCAGAGTTCAAGAAATTGATATTACTTAGACGTGTTTTGTAATTGTGACGCTCATTTGCTTTAAATCTTATAAATGGTATTGTAACCTTATGAGCAAATTAAGTTTGATAAATTGGTTTCTCCTCTCTTTCCATTTAATTAAATAAACTATTCCTTTGAAATATCAACAGTTCTTGATGTCTGGAAGAGAACCCCAACATTTGAGAGATTTCTGATCTTTAAATGAGTTGGGACAGCTTCCCAGTTGCTCTCTTTCTTATAAACTAAAATTTATTTTAAATTGGGATAAAGAACATACAGCATTTATTTGAGCAAAAGGAGCTGTAGCCCAGAAGACACAGATTCAGGTAGCAACCTAAATTGTGTTCCACCAAGACAAAGGGGAGATCATGTTTTACAGGAAAATTTCCATCCAAGTTCCTAATTAGGTCTCTTTTATGTAAATGAGGTGTCCGAATTGTGCATTTCTGATTGAATAGGGCAGGTCTCCACCTGTTGGTAGAAAGACCACACAAGGGTTTCCCCCATAGTGGTTGACTCAGACTCTGCAAATAATTGAGGCATAGTGCAGGAAGCCAAGAGTTCAGTTTGAGGTTCTTCCTGCTATATAGAGTATATAAGAGACCCCCGTCAGCAAATGGCCATTACACTCTTATTATTTATAAAATTTTGGGCCCTGGTTGACCATGGGGAGTCCATCTCTGTAGATAAATTCCTTCTTAGTGTTCACATCAAATGACTCTTCTTGGAGTCCTTGCTCTTATGCCCCCTTCCCTAGCTCTATTTTATAATCCTAGCTACTATTAATTACTACCAAAAGATAATGTTTTTTCTCAAATTTTTAAAACACAAAACATAAATAGTCTGCACGAGGCTATTAATATGTCTTAATATGTCTGAGATTCCCCTGGAAGTCTATACTCATTACTATAACCTTAAAAATGAGGCAACAAGCCCAAAATGGAGGTGCTTATGCTAAGCCCCACCCCACCAAACTGAGATTTAATTACAGTTCCAGCTCTCCCAGAAATGGAATCTTAAACCAGTCAATCAAGAATCACCAGATCAGCACTAGTTAGATAAAGTGCTCAATAGACCCCTGTCATCCCCTAAAGGAAAGTGACCTTGCCAAAATCAATTCACTTCCTGCCTAGTACAACTTCCTTGTCCTGCTCCCTTCTGCCTGTAACAGCCTTTCATTTTGTATGGCTCCTCAGGTTTCCTCCCTATCTGCTAGATTAGATACTGCCCAATTAATCAATAATTGAATAAAACTAATCATATTATTAAAAATTGCTCAGTAGAATGTTGTTTTTTAACAATTGTCTGGGTAGAGATGATGAACTTATGTACTGGCTCATTCAACAAGCATATGTTTCATGTCCATCATACTGTAATGTTTTAGGCACTAGAAATAATATGAATTCAGTGGGTTAGCTGATCTAAAATCTCATGTTCTGTATGTATTTATTTTAAAGCTCTTAATATTTATTGTCAATAATTTTTCAAAAACTTTGTTCACAGCCACCAGCTTTAGGAAAGGCTAATTATACAACAGCTCTTTCCTAGCATCATCTATTCTTAAATTACTATGAAATAGTTTTTAAAATTTTTTAATGAGGCCTTTAAAATTCAAGTAAAAGTGAACTGTTTTACATGTTCCTTTACTTGTACTTCCTCAGATGAGGCTTTGCTCATTTTTTTATTCATCAAATAGATTTTTATTAATTACTATTATTTTGTACTTTATCATATTTGCTTGTTTTTTGTACTATATTATCTATCTTTTAAACTTACCTTACTTCTTGATCTTGTATAATAAAATCTGACCGTACTTTTCTTTGTAATTATTTTGTCAACTACCACATTTTGAAGTCTATCTCCTCAAACTTTCCATACTCTCCAAGATCCCCACCTCTTCTAGCCCACTAAATGTGGAAAATATTCAGTTCTATTTCTTATTGTTTCTTCTAAGGATTTTTTTTAAATTAGCCATTTAATCTATGTAAAATCTGTTTCAAAGTGGGAGAAGAAATAAAATAGAAATTAATTTATTTCTCCCATATTTTTAAAAGACTTCTAAACTGAACTGATATATTTTTATTATAATTCTTTTATCATGTATTATTAAGATTTTTTTCATTGTAGTCACTCCTTTTATTATTCCAGTAGCTTCAATTACATACATTTGAATTTTTTTTCCTCTTTAACCCCGCCCCCTATTTCCACCCTTGACCTATAGATGTTGCCATTTCCCCTTAAGAACTGGATCTCTAAAAGCGGGGCATCTCCTTCCACATGCTCACAGGGTTACACCCAGGGCCTGGTGCCCCAGCACACTCAGGGTATGGTCAGTGGCTCCACCTGGGGTGCAAACCCAGAACCTTCTGCATGTAAAGCAGACAGACATGCTAACCACTATACTATGGAGCCACCCCCCATATATTTGAATTTTTAACCTTTAAATGCCTTCATTTCTGGTGAAAACTAAGTAAACAATTATGAACTATCTTTTATATTAGTATTCTGTGGCTTTGCAAATTTATGAACTTTTTTATAATTTCTAAAAACATGCGTTTTCATTAAAAACACATTTTTAATAACAACAAAAACGTTTACTGATAGACCAGCTTTATTTGGTGTGCCAAATTTAATAACAAAAGGGTCACTAGGCAGCTAAATTCTCTCTTTGTCATTCATTTATTTGTACCCCTTCAATCCTTTGCACTCTCATAAATTTGAGTAGAGTCAAGGTGAATTGTACAAAGGGGTCAAAAGCAGCCCTGGGGGACCTTCCAATTGCTTCAGGAGCCACATCTCTTTGTTCTGTAAAAACCATCAAGATGTGGCTTCTTTATATCCTTAGTTTTAGGAATTCTGTCTAGCTAGTCTTCAGGTGGTTCTCAGTGATGGCTATTCTATAATTTAGTTGTAATTTTGATATGATCATGATAGGAGGCAAGCTCAGGGTTTATCTACTACACCATCTTCGACTCTACTCCCTCTCCTTTTTTCTGTTGTTAAACTCTTAATCAAATCATTTTCATTACTCACCCAGACTCCTGCAATACAGTATTCTCCATGTTGATTTCCCCACACTCATTTTTGCTCTTTGATATATTAGACTACTTTTTTTTCCACCTTAGAAAAAAATATATATATGCCTATTCTATAAAGTAGCAAATAGATCTAGATTTGGCAAGACAAGTCTCTGTCCCAAATGCTGTCTTCTGCCCTCCCCATTTTCTTTTACCCAGAATCACCTACTTGAAACATTTTTGGCTGATTGTTTTTATGGTATTTGTCTCTGCATTTCAAAATAGCAAGGTTATAATGATAGTTCTTGATATTTGTTTTGTTTTGTTTTAGGCCTTATTATTGACTTATAACACAGATTTGCTTCTTTTTCTCCCCTACCACATACTGATATATTTCCAATCCCCTCATCCTTCCAATTTGGTGATTTTTCATTTTAGGTATATCAACATTCGTGGTGTACACACACAAAAAAGGAGAAAATTTCTATGGAAAGTAGCCTTACAGGGAGATCTGATCATAAATTCCTAACTGGGCATGTCATTAGTGGGTAGCCATGCCCCAGGCCTACAACTTCCTTAGAAAAAGGTTTTAAGCCACCCCTGTTCTTGTGCATGTAGGTTAACACACTTTTGAAATACCTTCATACTCAAAGGGGATATTAACCCTGAAGAGAACAAGTATTCTTGTTAACTATCCTATAATTTGATCCCTGCCTTGCCTCTCCCATTTTCATGTAATCTTCTCTCCTTAATTTTAAATGCATTAAAGAAGGTGCATAAACTCTCAAGATTTAAGGCAAAGATGAAAAACTACAGCTACAAGAAGGTGTGGGATATAGGTTGGTGGAGTTTCAATTTGCTTAAACAGGATAGAAGCTGAGCCAAAAGCAACAGAAGGTAAAAATACTGAGAGGATAGTTTAAAAAAACACAATTCTTAAATATGCTTAAAAGGATCAAATTTTTTAAAACTTAAAAAAAATTATAACACCTTTCTAGTTACCATTTTTTCCTTTATAGTATAAAAGATGAGATTAAAAAGCCAGACAAGTGGAATGAAGCAACTTGAAAAAACGGACTAAAAGAACATCAAGAAAACTATCATTAATTCTCTAGAGATTAAAAAATCATAATAGTTTTGAAATAAATGGGATATTCTTAAAAAAAAACTCAGCAAAAATAAAGAGTACTTGGAAATTAGAAGTTTGATAATAAAGACAAAAAAAGGGAGGGTTGAAAATAAAATCAAAGCTATTCCCTTAATAAGTAAAGCATAATCACAAACAGATGTAAAATAGAAGAGAAAATATGTGAGAACCTAAAATCAGGAAATATAATGGCTTCAGACTTCTTAACACCAAATGCTAGAAAATAATGGAGAAATAACTTTCATTTCTGAAGGAAAATGCTTTTCAACCTAAAATTCTGTACTCAACCAAACTTGAGCAAATGTGGACCAAATTTAGACATTCAGTTTCTCAAAAATGTCACTACCTACATAGAGTCTTTTGTCTTGTGGGAAATTAACCTGATACAAGAACACTATCAGGTAAATTATTCCAAAGGTCATAAAACAGAAAGGCTCACAGATCATATTTTAAAACTCATCATTCAGTATTTAAAGTCAATTTAAAACACACAGGAAAATGCTAAGTGAAAGGAATGAGGTATGCTAAACCTAGACTTAGTCTCTGGACTTCCAGAAATGGAATCTTAAACCAATCAGGAATATTCTTGACCAGTTAGGTAATCTGCCTGGTAGATTCCAGATATGCCATAAAGGAAAGAAACTTTGCAATAAACCATCTCCTTTTTTTTTTTTTTTTTTTTGACTAGTACAACTTCCTTATCCCTGCTCCCTTCTGCCTATAAAACCTCTTTCCTTGTATAGCTCTACGGAGCTCTTTAAATCTGTTAGATTGGATGTTGCCTGATTCATGAATCACTGAATAAAGTCAATAAGATCTTTTAAATTTAGTTGAATTTTTTTTTTTTTTTAGAATACAATACAAGCTGGATGGAAGGATCTTACTTCCCAAGTTAAGAGCTATTCAGTTATAGGGTTCAAGATACCCTAAAATATTAGCACATTGAATATTTTAAGCTGAAAGAGTTTGAGGAAACAGCTGAAGCTGGAAAGTCTCTTGTATCTTTCTCAGACCTTCCTACCACCCTTCTCCCTCCCCCATTCCCCCCAGGTAGGTCATAAATCCTTCAGATGCAAGGGGCCCTCCCTTTGCCTGTAAGACAGAAGTATACTTATCTCCAAGAGAAAGACACTATGAGGATACTGAAAAGAACCTGAATGAACTGGTCTTGCTCAGTTTCCCAGTTTTCTACATTTATACTCCTTGTCCTATTATGTCTTTCTACGACTTTCAATTCATCATCAAACCTAGCATAAAAGTATTCAGGTCTTCATTCTCTAACAAAGACTCCTATCTCATATAAAACTACATTTTTAAACTGTGTATGTTTTTCTCCTACTAATCCATCTTTGTCAGTTTAATTTTCAGACCCAGCTAGGAACGTTAACAGGGTAAAAAAAAAAAAATGTTTTCCTTACCTGCACAATGTTCATATGTCCTGTCTCTCTACTGCTTCACCCTTCCTCATGGTTCATGGATAGGGTGGTTATGAGGACCAGCGTCGAGATAGCAATGACACACTTATTCTACTAGTGAAATAGTCCTGGCCTTCGCTGTAGATTGCCAGTTTGTGAATAACCATAAATTGTATTTGCATTTTTAGGGCAGAGCATGTGGGCCCCAAATGAGATAATAGTGAGTGCCACCAATGGGCCACTCGTAGTGATTCATATTACCACAGGTGATATGATCATGATTTGTTCTTTCCATCTTTTTCTTTCTGTAAGTAGTAACTGCTGTTTTGTTTTTATCTTGCAGGTTGTTGGTTTACTTACTGTATATGTAAACAAGTTATAAATTCTGCCTGTATCATTTGCTGCTTATATGTAAACAAGTTATAAATTCTGCCTGTCTCATTTGCTGCTTGTTTACTCAAAATACACTTACTATGAGTTTCACCTGACTCATAAGATATGCTTAACACTTCTTAAGGTTTCATCTATCCTAGTTCTTTTTTTCATTACATAAATGAATATTCTCAAAAAACACTGTAAATGCACATTATATATACCCTTTACCAGTGTCAGTGTAAGAAACTCCCAAACCTGTAGAGAATATTTACAAGTTTTTTGAGCCCAACTGATGACATGTGCTGGAAGCAAGATCTCAAATGCTCTGGAGAGACTATGTCAGGCATTCTCACTGTCTCACCTATTATTCTTAAACCTCCTACAATCTGATTTTTGTCCTGACTTTTCCTATGGAAATCTCAGAGACTTTAGGAGAGGGTCCCATAGCAAAAGAGTGAACAGCTGAGCACTGAACAACAGGAGTAGAAAGTTAAGAGACCCTTCTTAAACTTTAGCACACATCAAAATCACCAGGAAACTTTTTAAAAATGAGTGGGTGCCTCAGTTATTGATTCAGGAGGTCTGAGTTGGAGCTCGCTAATTTCTAATTGTACCTAACAAGTTACCAGGTGCTGTTGGAGGCCATACTTCTGAGAACCACTTAAATAAAGTGTTGTGATGTAACATGTTTTGGCTACTCTTTGTGCCCTACAAAAATATTTCTTGATCATAACTTAACTCTTTCTTTTTACCAAAAGAAAGATGAGTTTTGAGTATTTTCTCATAATTTTCAGCTAAAAGGGGAATGGGGGAGGTTGCATGCTGACTAAGAGATGGGAAAAAGATTGGGGCAGCTGGGGACTAATTTTACCTCCTATAGAAGATCAGCAGTTAATGTGGGTGCTCTTTACTAGAATTCAGTACAAGTATTTGGGTGGGGGCGGCGTGAGTAGCAATTTACAAATTTAATTCAGTTCCTTACACATGTTAAATGCATTTAAATTTATAGTCTATAAAACTAAAATTAGAGATCCAAAATACACATGCACAAAATATCAAGCTAATATGCTGTTCACAACAGACACAGATTTCTCCCATACTTTTCCTTATCAGCAGACTTCTCCTTACAAGCACCCAAAGGTTTAAGATGAGGCAAGGAAAACTTGGAGCTTAATTGGGAGTTAATCCAAAACTGGAGGGCAGGAACTGCCCTTGTCCTCTCTGTACCAGAACCTTTAAGTCCAGGTCACAAACCAGTAGCCATCTCCAGAAGTAGAGTTTGAAAAACAGTGACTTTTAAGACACAACCACAGGGCCTATTCATAAATTTTCCAGCCCACTTGACAGAGGGCATGATTATTTTAATGCAGAACACGTGAAGAATTCTCCTAAAAGTCCACTAATAGGACTACTCCCACCCGCCCCATTCCTTATCGTCAGCATTTACATTAAAATGGACTGGCTGATTGGCTTATCTGTAGTGTTTAAGAGGAAACCAGACCTCAACTTTTAGGTTAGCTCTTTCTTTCACTGTGCTTAGTCGAAGTTAGGCCTTTCCCTTGCTATTTCTGAGCTACACGGTTCTTGCCAGGGTACTTGGGCAGCAAATTTAGAGTTACCTTCCGCTAGAACCCTTTGGGCAACTTTGGAGAAGCTTCCAGCTGTGATGAGGCTTCCAATGGACTCACCCCAGAAGCTTAACCCAACCTCGACCCTGGAGTCTTCTCAGAAGAAGGCCAGTGAAGATTCAGGTAAGACAGTCCCCTTCTTGACCACAGGGGGTTTGCGGGGTGTGAAGGAACTGTCCTTTCTCATAGACTTCATCTTTTAAAGAATACAGTTAAGTAGGCCCCTCCAGTGGGGTAAAAAAACAGCCGAAGGAAAAAAGTAAAGGGTTTAACTGTTCTTGCTTACTGCTATGCTCAGGAATACTTCAATATTTTTTAAGTCCGGTTTCTGGGGGAGAGCCACTGGATTTTTTCTAGAACCAGGGCTCATAGCATCTCGTGACCAGTATTTCCGCCAGGAATGATAACGGACAAAATACAAGAAACCTAAACTTCGATTTAACCTGACGTTTTTCTTAATCGGCAACATTTTCGGGACAGGCTTTCCAGCTAAATTTACCCTTTAGGAATGTTAATAAACAGGGAAATGGCGCTCCTCTTAATAAACAGGAAATTGAAGGAAGGGGTGGGTTTATAAAAGCTGGTGAATGTGCTGTGTAGTTAATTACTAGGACTTCACGTTACAAGGGCCGCTTTCTTTGAAGCTGTACTCCAGGAATAGTGCGGGTTGGGTCTCCGCTGCCCCAGGTACTTTTCCGTGGGGTAACTTGGAGCCGCACCCAATACCAAGTTTGGCCTTGGAGATAGTTTGAAATTTTATTAATCTGACTACTGCTGGGGGCACGTGATGGTATGTGGTGGTGGTGGTGGTGGTGAATGGCTTGGAACCAACACCCCCAACTACCCACTGGGCAGCTAGTAAACTCAGTCGCGTGCTTGCTGGCATCTATTCTGCCCTCTCCTCCACACCCCCAAGGTCCGGACTGCCTTCCCTGAATCTTGAAACAAACTCCCTGGTTGATAAATACTAGGAGGAAAAATTAATGGAAGAGAATATCCTATAATATACCCAGTCTCTCCACCCTAATACCTGACAATTTGACAACCAGGGATGTTTATTTCCATGTGTTCAAATTCACAAGTTGAATGGATGTTGACTCAGTATATATACTCTTCCCGAACAGGGAAAACTAATGTTAACTGACTTGGTCTATGAGATGGGAGGGTAGGGGGATATGCGTAATGGTTCAGATGAGAAGAGGCAAGAGGAAATGGTTGATAACATTGGGGTAGTGTGGAAAGATTTTGTACCATGAAAAAGCGGGGTAAAACGAGATCACAGCAGCTTTGACTACCTAGTTCTGCTTAAGAATAGGGATTTGGGGAGAGGCTTGTAATTGGGCTTTCTTTGTATATTCACAGGCGTGAGTTTTCCCCAGAAAATAACAGATTTATAATTGTTGTAAAGCTGAACTGCTGAAACTTGTTCACTGACATATTTTGATTTTTAATGCTTTAAATCTCACATTAAATTCACATGTAAATGGAAGTGAAAAAACTGCCTACCCGATTTTTGTTCCATGTTTTTCCACTTGTAATCACATACTTTTGACCCCATGAAAAAAATGACATTCAGAACTACAAATAACAGGAGAAAGAATTCTTGAGAATGAAGTATTTCCCAGTCCACAGCCATGCCACCCTGAACATGCCGGATCTCATCTCTGAAGCTAAGCAGGGTCAGGCCTGGTTAGTACTTGGTTGGGAGACCACCTAGGAAAATCAGGTGCTGTAGGCAAGAAATGCTTCCCATATTGGTGGCCTCTTAAGCACCTTCTCAGTGTATGCTCTCAACACGTGCTGTGTGCTAGACTAGCACTGTATAAAAGGCACAGGGTATATGATAATCCTCCACCCTGAGGAAACTCACATTGTCCATTGTTCACCTGTTTAAGAGCTAATCAGATTTGAGCCTGAGACTAGTTACCTTGGATGATGTAATTCACCCTAATGGATCTTAAACTTTCTCTTTTAGCTGGCTCTCAATCTGTCTCAGAAGTACTGGCAAAGAACCTTCGTAACTTGACTCTCAACCCCAGTACCAAATTCCCTTTCCTTCTACCAGAATGTTCACCCCAACAGCAAAACAGAGAAAAGGACTTACAGGGGCTAGGGCTGGGGCTGGGTCAAGGCATACTCTACAGGAGGAGACGTGGAGTAAGGACACTGGCAACTGCTCGGAAAGAAAGGATGCAAAGGATGCTGCAAATTATTACGTACCGCACGCAGTCTCTGGTGAGTTTGTCATCTGGGGCAACCACAGGGCCCAACTTGGGGAGGGGAGGTGGAGGGGGTGCCCGTAAATTAATATGTAAATAGCGATGAGCAGCAGTCACTCATAAACTGCACTGGTGAATGGAGGATGTAAATAACACATTTTTAAGATTCTCCAATATCATAGCAGGTGTATAGTAGTAATCCAACTTTTTTTGGTAGTTTTTAATAAAAGTATTTTTTTCTTAAGCTTCGAAAAGATCCGCAGGAGAGGAAAATTGAGGTAAATAGAATTTTTTTACTATGCATGTGGATGGGTAGCTAGCTGGTTTGTTTCCTTGTTAGTTTTTTGGTTTGGGTTTTGTTTTTTTGAGGGGGAGGGGAATTGGCTTGGACTTTCTGAATTTCCAGGAACTATGAAATCAATTCATGTTTGTAGTGTTAGAAAAAAAAAATTTAAGAGCAGTTTTAGGTTCGCAGCAAAATTAAAGCAGAAAAGAGCTCCCATATACCTTACCCCCTGACCCCACATGCTCACAGCTTCATCCACTATCATCACATACCAGATTGACATGTATCATTATAACCTCAAGTCTGTAAGGTTTACTCAGTGTTACGTTTGTACTTTTTACATGCTGTGACAAACATGCTCATGACAAACTGTGGTGTTAGAGAAACACCTGAACACAATGTCCAGCAGCAGAATGAGTTACATCTAAGGCGCTGAGAGAACTGATACTAGAATATGTTATTGATTGACCATTAGCAGCTGTTAGCATTACAAAATGACCCACATTCTGGCATTCTTTGGCACCCGCACATTTCAACTCTGCCTCCTTTTTTTCCCCCCAAAATGGTTTTGTTTTTTGACTTTTAGTGTACCATATTCCAATGGCTACTCTAACAGGTTTGAGGTTGGTACATCTCTGGGGTGCAAATTAATCATTTAATTTTATTAACCCAATTTCCATTTCATTATTTTTTAGATTGAATCAAGATTCAGAAGATTTAGATGTAGCTGTGATTATTGCCTCTATCATGGAGATCCTTCCGATAATATCAGCTTGGAGAATAACTATGACATGGAATCGATTTAGCCATAAACCTTACTTTTCTGTTTTTTTTTTTTTTTCCTTGTTAGTAGTTTTAGGATCATTATGCAGCAACTTGGGAAAGCTATTCTATGCTAGGACAGACTGTATCAGAACTTTGATAATCTATGATATAGTTCTGTAATGTTTTTTTTTTTCTTGCATTCCTAATCTACCTTGATACCAGTAACTTAAGGAATCTATGTAATTTGCATTCTAATTACTTCAATGTACTTCGGCCCCACTTTTTTATTTGACCCAAAGCAGCACTAACAGGTCTTGGGTATTGTACTGTAGATGTCTTTTAGAAGCCTGAAGTTAGTAAGATGAAACCCAACATTAAGAATTAGAAGCAAGTAACTTGCAGAAGGAATATAAAAGAGCATTGGGTGGTTTGGCTCGAGCATAATTAAGGGCTGAGTGCCCTAACTAGATTCCCTGGTTTTCAAAATTTTTAATTGTAACTTTCTTTGGTGTGCTATTTCAATTTTTAGTAGCAAATAAATATGTATAGGATCTTATTAAAATTTGAAGCGTATTTGATGAGTACCTTTTTAAAAATTGTTCTTTATTCTTAGTCTTCATTTTATACTTGCTTTTGCTAGCGATGAACAATTATCCTTATCCTCATCACATTCCTAGGATATAAGTATCTGCAATTCTAATATTTTGTGATATTTTCCTACTGGCAAGGAACTTTATGCATTTAGATAAGGTTAGAAAACACAGGCACAGATTGGTACATTCCTGGAAGAGATGTCAATGAGGGGAGGTAAAAGGGAAGTAGAGCTTAATAGAAGGTTGTTGATAGGGAATTGATTATGACAGTATATGATACTAAGGAAGGATGCCACCTAATGGTGCTTTACTTAGGTTATTTTCTTTCATGATTCATCAGCTACACAGATCTGAATTTCTTTGGGATTCAAAAGCTATGAAAGATGTGTCATCTACCTTCCAGCTGTTATGTGTTTAAAATGTTTTGTTCACTGAGATAGCCAATTCTTTTTCCCTTAAGAGTAGTTGGAAACCTCTGGTTACAGAAATAAAATGCCATGCTGATAATGTAAATAGTAGGTAAGAAACAATATCCTGTTGATAGTCAGAATGTAGTTGAGACAAGCACAAATCTGGAGGATTGGTTGCAACAGATGGTAAAAAAGTTGAACAGTGATGTCATACTGCCAAGTTTTAGGTCTTCAGAGGTTATTTTAAAACCACTGGAACCATGGCTTACCACCATGGGTAAACGTGGGGTAGGTAGTCATGAGGTTTTGTCAAATTTGTAAATTCCTAGCACAGCCATCTTTACTTTAGTATATGAATTTGAAAATCACTACTTTAAAAAGCCAACTTATTTTATATTGCAATTGTTACAATTAAAAAATAAGATTTGATAATCCAAGAATGAGAATGAACAAAATACATTTTACATGGTCCTTTAGTGTCCTTCAGATGAATTTAAATGTTTTCTCAATTTTACATTTTTTATATGCCTTAGCTAATTTAATTCTCAAACTCAGAAAGCTTGTTAATATTAGCCACATTTACTGAACACTTTACTCCAAATTGAGTAAATTTCGGATAAGCTTTCTTCCCCAAACAGTTCAGTTTGTATCTTATATTCTCACACAATGAGAGAAGGATCAATTTTAAGAAATTTATAAAAGATTGTATACCTTGGGCAAATTATATTCAACCTTTCTGAAACACTGCATGACTAACAAAGGTTTGTTTGGGTGATTTTTTCTCATTTTGTCACATGTCAGCTACATTTGTGGAAGCTAGATCTGCATTTTCTTTCTAGTGGTTACCTTTACAAACTTGAACCTCATAGTGTCTTGTTTTCCTAAAGTGAACATTTTTTTCCCCCCTCTTCACACTTCACAGAAGTCTCCTACCTCTTAGTCAATTAAGTTATCCTTTGGAGTTCAACTTTGTAGTGCTCAGCTGAATTTGAAATATATTTTATATTCCAACTATATAAAATAGTTTGTGTATCTCATCCTGCATTTTTGTCATCTCTACATTATTAGATCAATACTACTGTTAGTATGCATACTTTTTTTTTTTTTAATAAACGCCTACAGCACCTGGTCTTCCTAGGTAGTCTCCCATCTGCGTATTAACCAGGCCCGACCCTGCTTAGCTTCTGAGATTGGGCACTTTTAGTTTTTTCTCCAATTAAATATTATTCATTGCCACCTCTTTTGCTATAGTTAATCAACCCCAGTTCTCTGGCCTTTTTTCTAATGCTGTCTTCAAAAAGGACTCCATGTGCCCTGAGTTCTTTCACATCCACCACTTTCTACACAGCTTGTCTCCTTTTTCTCAAGGATATTGTAAAAACTGTTCTAGTGTTGTAAATGTGGAATAACAAGATCTCAGGCCAGCTCCCTACCCCAAGTTGTCTTTTTTTTTTTTCCTGACTGCCGTAGAGTCTTTTTCATTGAACACCATTAAGTTTGCAGATGGCCCTTTGTCTTGATCATTGAGTCATTTCCTTTTGGAACATGGAGTGTTCCGGTTAAGTTTTAGTAATTTTTTCTTGAATGGTAACTTCAGGATCGTTCCATCTTTTTTGTTTTCTCGGGAAAGTCAAATTATGTGTATTTGGGTGTTTAGCTTATATTTCTTATTCTAATTCTTTTACAATTCACTGCTGTTACTCTGCCTTCTATCTTCATTTACTGAGTTCTATAGTTTCTCTCGTGTGCTTTACATTTTCTCATCTTTGCTGATTATTGGTAGCTTTACTCCTGTGCTCTTAGAATCTCTCCCCTTGGTTAGTGTCCTTCGGGCTTTTGCATAATTTTGATTGACGCCATTTTTGCTTGCTGTTATTTGCCCTTATTTAAAAATCATTTGGTATTAGAGGGCAGTATTTGGTAGTGGTTAAAATGCAGACACCTGAGTTTTGCTTACTAGTTGTATGGCCTTGGCTAAATCACCTTTGATATTTTTGTATTCCTATAAATATTTCTGAGCTTAATTCTAGGACACAAATTACTTGTAAACACTTTGCTCCCATAGGCTTTTTTAGATAGGATCAGAGCAGCTACTAGTCTAGGGTTAATCCCCACAATGGAGACAAGGCCTTTCTGAGTAGCCATGAGGTATATGCTTTTTTTTTTTTTAATCATTCTGGCTGGTGAGAACAGGCACTATTTCTGACCTCATGAGCACTGTACTGTCCCCTCTTAATTCCTGGCTGGGGTGGTCCTTTCTCCAGCCCTTGGTAGCTTCCTCACACACATGAACTTACCACATAGCTTAAGGCTCAAGGGCTGTGACAACATGGTTGGGACTAGGACAAACAGACTCATGGACATGGGCAATCGGCTAGTGGGGTGAAAGAGATTAAATATGTGGTGACAAATCTAACTGGGCAGAGAACACAGTGTAATATATATGCCTTACTAAAACTTACTGGATTTCATTAACCAACATCAGCATAATAAAGACTCAGGCAGAACTAGACCCTCTGCAAATTTCCAGAGACTTCCCCTCTGCGTTCTGTCCATCTTGGCCTCCCTGGACTCCCAGCAGCATTTCCTGTCTCAGACAACTGGGTTCATTTGGAAACTTCAGGCCATAGTCTGGGACAATTCTAGATTTTTGCCTCCTGTCAGGGATTACTGTCCATTGCCTGATATCCATTGTGGTGAAACCTGTTATTTCAAATATTTTGTACTATTTTTTCATTGTTTCAGGTAGGATAAGTGGTCCCAGTTATTCCAGGTTGGCTGGAAGTCCTTATTAGCATATCTTAATTTGGACAAGCCACATTTCAAATTCTCAGCCAGCCATTTGTGGCTTATGGTTCTTAGTGTAGGACTAGACAGACTGGGACTCTAGATGAAGGTGAAAGCCATGAACTGATAGTAATTCCTCAATGTGACAAGGTTTTCTCAGCTCTAAACTAAACAAGTAGTGGTAGAGACTAGCATTTGTTTTTCTGGGGTGTAAGATTTGCTAGGCAGGTGGGCTGGAAAGACCTATGCAAAATAAGTAATGCTCCTGGTGAAAGGTTCTGATGGTCAACTTGGATCCAAACCAGGTAAGGAAATAAGACAAGAAGGATCCTGTAGTCTGGGAGACATGAAGGTGATACGGAACTAACGGGCATGAGGTTGAGAGGGTGACAGAAGGATCCTGCAACATGAATTCGGAGGCAGCTCAAGGGTTCCAATTCTTTAAATATGACATTTCTGTGTTCATCTATGTAAAATACTGAAAGATAACACCCATCCAGATGTGAAAGAAATAAATTTTGTGTTTCCATGGCTAAAGAGTGTTAGAAGCAATTCTTAAACTTGGTGAGTAATTCAAAGGAGAGGTGTCTCCGAAATTTAATATCAAAGGGAAATCTTGCAAAAATGCTAATACCCAATATTCTGAATTTCCTCAAACATATTTAGATACTTGACTGCTCGATTCCAACCCAGTGTCAGGTTAGTGGGTATGTTGGAGTATGTTTTCCTTCCCTTAGAAAAGACAGTATAATATCAGAATAGGCCTAATGACAACATGACTTCTAGTAGGTAATACATGTGCTTTTCAAGCCTGTTTCTCCATATTACATGCCCAGTAGAAGTTATATGAGATTTCCTTTTTTAATAGTTTATTTTTTTTTTTTACTTTCATGAATCCAAGAACCTCACCTCTAGTGAAATACAAGTGCCTTCATTGTATTTCTCTTAATTACTACTAACTTCAGTCCTATTCCATTATTCCTAGCTGTGATATTGAAGAGGTTCCGGCCTGTTCTGAACACTTTTAAAGTAAATGCTTTGGGCCTTGGGAACACTTAGGTGCATCGGAGGAGGTGCCCAGTGGCCAGTGGTGAGGATGAGTGGTGGCTCCTCTCTGTCTCTCTGTCCATCTGCTCCCAAGATCCCACTAATAGCTTTTTAATTGCAGCAACTTTAATATTCACTGTTGGAGCTGGAATTACCAAGGCTGCTGGCACCAGACTTGCCTGCCAATGGAGCCTTGCTGAAGAATTTAAAGGAGACCCATTCTAATTACAGGGCCTCAGAATCTTTTATTGTCATTTTTCGTAAATATGTCCTTCTCCTCTCCCACTACTCCCACCCACCTTGGGAGCGAGTGGTTTGCCCCTTCCTTGCTCCAGTGTGGTAGCCATTTCTCAGGCCCCCTTTTCTCACTGAACAGATTCCCCATCACCCATGGTCACCACAGCAGGAGAAAAAATTCTAAAAGGCCCGAGGGAAAGAAAACATTCTTAGTAACTCACTTAATGTGGTAGAATTTTTATTTTATTTTTATATTTACATTTTCTACAATGAAATGAAATAAAGAGGAATGCAAACTTTACATTAAAGGCATTTGATAACATGTTGGTAGATTTAAATCCTACCACTCCTAGGAAATCCTGAGCCTAAGGGAGGACAAGATTTTTTTGTTGTCATTCCCCAGTGAGTATATTTTAAAAACAATGGAGTGTTTTTACCACAGTAAAAACAGTGGAAACAAACAGCACATTCCCTGTGGTTGGGACAGGAGGAGTGTGACAGTAACGGAAAGGTGACTCACTGATTCACATCGGTGTAATTGCTCGATCCTATGAATAATGAACTTATGCTTTTGAATTAACTCTGATGACTTACTTAGTGAGGACAACTGCAAAGATTGCATTGAGCCAAAAAGAACATGCCCAAGTAGCCTACTTTGACTTAGTGTTAAAAATAGGTTGGAGTCACAACAATGAATATACTTAACACTACTGAACTGAATACTAAAAATTAACATAGTAAATTTTATGTTTTTTAGCATGAAATATTTTTAATTTTAGAAAGGAAATGAGATGGCAGCACTATAAAGAAAACCAGAGTCAAAATTTAGTTCTTTAAAATGACTAATAAAATTCTAGAATGACTTAGTTTTATGTATGTAAGGCACAAAATATAATTTTAAGAATGAAAACATGACATTTCTATTCATTTTACAAGCTTAAAAAATGAGCTGTCACAATCGATGGGCAGTAACTTAAGATGCTGCGGAGTCTGCTGGACCATAAGTACTGCTTCACGCAGGCAGTTTGAAAATACAGTTCCAGAGAAACAAAAGCTATTTCAGGAGGATAATGGAATTCCAGTGCATTTAAAGGGTGGGGCAGCTGATGCCCTCCTGTATTGAGCTACCATGATTCTTACAGGTGGTGGAATAGCATATGCCATATATCAACTGTCTCCAGCTTCACTTCCCAAGAAGCAGTATTGACTTTAGTTTATCCTCCCAGCAATCATTTGGTTCAATTTAATTCAGCTCTCTATGGACCAGTAAGCTGATAAATAACTGAATTCTTCTTGGGAAAATAATATTTATTGAGTTGTACGAATTCAGTAAAGCAGCCTTCACCATGAAAAAAATATACAAGAGAAACTCACACCTGTGAGAATGGCTTACCACAAAGACAAGAGGCAAATTCTGGTGGGGATGTGGAGAAAAGGGAATCCTCATTCACTGTTGATGAGAATGTAAATTGGTGCAGCTACTATGTAAAAATAGAATTACCATGTGATCCAGCAATCCCACTTCTAGGTATATACCCAAAGGAAATAAACTCACTCTCCAAAAGGCGTCTGCACTCCCATGTTCATTGCAGCATGGTTTGCAATAGGCAAGACATAAAACAACTTGAGTCAATTTGACAGATGAATGAATAAAGAAAATGTGAGACAAATATCTACTTTACATGTGAAAATTACTCAGTTATTAAAAAAGAAAATCCTTCCATTTGCAACAACGTGGATTCACCTTGAGGGCATTATGCTAAGTGAAATAAATCAGAGAAAGACAAATGTATAATCTCACTTATATATGGATGTGGACCCTAACAATATACATCTCAGAAACAGTAGAAGGATGGTTGCCAGGAACTGGGGGTGGGAGAAATGGGAAGTTGTTGGTCAAACGGTATAAACTTTCACTTTTGAGAGGATTAAGTTTTGGGGATCTAATGTACAGCATGGTAACTATAGTTAACAATACCCTATTGTATACTAAAAGTTACTAAGAGAGTAGAACTTTAATGTTCTCATCATAACAAAATAGTAATTATGTGAAGTGAAGGATGTGACTAACCTTACTTACTGTGGTAAGTAAGCATTTTTGCAACATATACATGTATCAAGTCATCACACTGTATACCTTAAACGTGCAGATGTTATATGTCAAATTTATCTCAGTAAAGTTGAAAAATAAGAGAATATTGTGTAAATCCTTACCCCGATAACTTTGAAAAAAATCCTAAGAAATCACAAAATATCAATAATGTCTGATGATGGAAAAAATCTTTAGAGTTATATAGTATTTTTTATTGACTCTGAGTAAAACCATGTAACAAAGGGAAAAAATAAGTTGAAGTATTATTAATATAACAGCAGCTGCGGACTTAAAATATGAACAAACACTGAGCCACAAATGCTACTCAGTCCTCAAACCGGGAAGATTCTGATGAAACAGCAGCAGCAGAAGGCACGTGGTTACCGCTGACTGCTGTGTCCGACTAAATTGTGAAGGATGAAGTGCCGTTCCTCTTCCTGGCAGCAGATGGAGCATTTGGAACACGTACGACTTGCTAGAGAAAACACACAAAAAAGGTAAATGCATCTTAAGAGATTCTTCTATGACGGACTTAAAAGACTCATGCTTGGGGTCCTTCGTGATTGAATTGACAACATTCCTGACTCTAATGCGTCTAATCTGGTAAAAATTTTAAATTCTTGTAAGTGGAGCTCCCAAGCACGTCGTGAAAGCTAGGGCAAGTTGTTAAGTACGGAGAAGAAACAGGAATTTCACTTATGTTTCAGGATCTGCACCCTGGAGAAAAATAAGGAGTTGACTGAGAGGCTCTAATGTCCAAGTGAAAATGCAAGTTTTAATTAAAGAGAAATCTTCCCACATCACCTCCACCAGTGCTGCAAATCATTCATGAACTGAGAACTAAATTGTGCAGAAGAGAATGAAAATATCTGCTTTAAGGGAAGGAAAATTATCTGTTCAAAGACCTGCATTTGAGTTGTGTAGAATTTCAAATATGTGTATCTAATGGAGACATTTAGGTTTTGTTTTGTTATCTTTCCTTTATATGAACCATTTTGTCACATTCATTATTAACAGAATAGTGGCATGTGATCTGATTATAAAAACACCCTCATCCAACACACACACACACACACACACACACACACACACATACACACATGCACATTGATTAAAGTTAAGCACAAAGTGATGGACATATAGTCACAGCTCTCTGGTACTGACTGTCTGGAAACAATATCAATAGGTTTTTTTGTTTGTTTGTTTGTTTGTTTTAAGTCATTTGATATTGAACACTTTCTAGGGGTGGTTCCAGGAAAGTTTTCTTAAAACGTAGATGACTTTTTCATATGTTACTTTTGTACATTAAATATTATCGTGTCCATTATACAGATGTGAAAATTTGGAATTAGAAAAATTAAATGTTTGAGTTAAGTACATAGCTAGGAAGTAGAGAAACTAAAATCAGATATGTTAAAATTTATGCTAGACTAGCTTTCTCTTTGGGTCAACCTCTAAAATGTGTATTTGAAAGTCAGGTTGTGGGGTGTGTGGACACTATTTTTTCTAGGTGAAGAATGTGCTGATACCTCAAGATCTTATCGCATCCTGTGTTGATTATGCTCTGCCAAGAATCCTCCTCAGAAATTAGAAGGGTTTTTCTTTCATTCAGCTGCCACCTTCCACCAGTTGAAAAATGTCTCCACCTTTTCTAATCGTGGAACCAAATAGAGAAGCCATTTTTAAGTGTTAAAAACCTAGTTGATCTGGATGAAAGGAAGTAGAGGGGACAGTTGAGAGAATCAAAATTCCAGACAGAGACTTGGGTGCAGCATGAGCCAGGAAAGTAATGTTTAATACCATTAGAGCACTAGTTCTCAGCTAGGAACAGTTTTTCCTCAGGGAATATCTGGCAATATCAGAAAAGATTCTGGGTAATTTTTTTTTTTGGGGGGGTGGATGTTACTGGTGTACAATGGGTAGGGGAAGGACAATGGGTAGGGGAAGGGCAAATGGAAGGAGCTCTTAAAAACCTCAGTATTCAAGATAAATGTTTTAAAGTGTTATTTTTTAAAATCAAAATTAATGCAAAAAAATGCATGATGGTTTAAAGAGGATGCGGAGAAAAAGGAACCCTCATACACTGCTGGTGGGGCTGCAAATTGGTAGAGCCACTATGGAAAACTCTATGGAGGTTCCTCAAAAAACTAAGAATTAATCTACCATATGATCCAGCAATCCCTCTACTGGGTGTTAACTCCAAAGACTTGAAAACCCATATCCAAAAAGATATTTGCACATCATATGCACAGCAGCATTATTCACTGTGGCCAGGACATGGAAGCAACCGAAGTGTCCTATGATAGATGATTGGCTAAAGAAGCTGTGGTGCATATATACAATGGAATATTACTCAGCCATAAGAAGACATGAAATATTGCCATTTGTGACAACATAGATGGACCTCGAGATAATCATGCTAAGTGAAATAAGCCAGACAGAAAAAGTTGAAAATCACATGATATCATTTATATGTGAGATATAAACCTAAAAGCAACAAATGAACAGGACAAAAAGAGACTCATGGACATAGACAATGGACTAGTGGTTACTAGCGGGGGAGGGGAGAGGAAGAAGGGTAAAATTGTAAAAAAATTAAATGTAAAAAAAAAAATCCATGATGGACAAATTATCAAAATTTTAAATCAAACCAGGATCAGTAACAATGCTGAGCAGAGCCATAGTGGAGCCTGAGGCAAAAGGAAAAACCAGAAATACTGATTCTGTCTTTAATAAATTTTAATTCATTAAGCTTGTAAATGTTGAGGGAGTCAAAAGAATGTCCTTCTATTGAATTTGTTCGATGTTTTTCTCATGGTAAATTTGGTTGTAAGTTTTTGAGAAGAAAACCAGAGGTAAAGTGCCATTTTTGTCACATCATACCTAGGGTACATATTATTAACATGTTCATTGCTGTTAATATTGATCTTGATCACCTGGCCGAGGCAGTGTTTGTCAGGTTTCTCCACTGTAAAGTTACTCTTTTTTCCTCCTTTGTACTATTGTTTTTCAAAGAAAGTCACTATACACAGTCCTTATTTAAGGATTTGGCGGTTATGCTCCACCTTAAGTTTTTATACATACTACCTAGTATTCAACTGAACAATTAGACATACAAAAAGACAAAGATTGAACTAAAACAAATAAAATCCAAGTCTAGAAGTTAGCATTATTATAATCAGACTTAAAACACCTATGATTAATTGTTTAACTATTAGATGAAAAAAATTGCAGCAGAAGACTAGAAACTATGAAAAATTAATTTAGAATTAAAAATAAATTAAGAACTCAATAAATAAGTTTCACAGTAGATTAAATACCTGAATAAGAATTAGTTAACGGAAAGATAGATGAGAAAAAAATATCTGTACTGAAGAACTCAGACAAAAAGGTAGGAAATGCAGAAAAGGGCATAAGCAGCATATATGGGTCACTCTGAAAAGATCTAACAGATGTAACTGAGTCCCAGAAAAAGAATTGAGAGAAAAGAAAACAACAATAATTTTTTTAAATGGCTAAGAATTTTCCAAAACTGAGGAATGACATCAAAACACTGAGTCAAGATGTTTCACAAACCCTTGGGATTATAAAACAAAAACAAAACAAAAACAACCAAAAACCCCAGAAGCAATCTTGAATCAAGCAGAACACACCAAAAAAGGAGAAAAGTACAGAAGACTGTGAAAGGTAAAGATGATCTGGAGGACAGTGACTTTTAACTTATTTGATATAATAGTTCAAGAGATGATAGATTAGATATATATAAATGGATGGATGGATGAATGGATGGATGGATGGATAGATAAAGATAGATATGTGGATATTTTATGCTTTTTATTGAATATTATTTTTCAATGAATAGCAGTGAAAGAAAACTCTCATATGCTGCTTTAATTATCAGTACCAACTAAATGTGTATAAATTAAACATCAGATATATTTAATTTTTGTCTTTGTTTAAAAGACTCTTATGTCTTGGCAAAAATAGGTTCCACAAGGAACTATCTGAATGCCACAGCAATTTTTGCTTATCACATTCTGAAGCTATAAGATTTGGAGCTTCCTTGATAATAAGTCGATAACTATAGTAAAGGCTTGAACTGAAAGCTTTGTTGGTGGTATTTAGAACTGAAACAAAGGAAGAAACCTTCTAGGATAGTAATGGAAAAGCACTTGGATGTCTAATGCAAATCAAAATATCAAAGGATAAAAATAGAGAGACATCAGAAAGGAACTTGGAAGCAACTACACTCCAAGCCTTAATGAGAGAATTATCCTGAACCACTCATGTTCAACACCCACCAATAACCCTTAACTAATTTTGTAATCATATTTACTTTAGAATCAACCTTGATACCTACCCTAATATTTCCCCAACCCAATCCCATCAAAACCTGCACCTTGGCCAATGGCCATCCACCCAGTGAGTCTTACTTGACAAACAAAATTATTTTGGAGGACGAATGTACCTATCAAAATGTAAACCATGCATGCTGTTTGAGAAAACAATGTTACTTTCAGAAAATTGTCTTAAACACATGCAAAAGAATTTGTCTTTCAAATATTTTTATTTCAGCATAATACTAATAGGAATATTTTAACAACAAAATCTTTTTATATTATGAAATTACCTTCTGATCTTATAGAAATTAGACTTTTCAGAATTCACTAGGAAAGGTATATACACATTTGTATTTCTTTCCTTTTTTAGTTATGTATAAATGCTTTCAAAAAATAAGGTTAATTGGCATTAAAAATTTTCCTCTAACTTACCATCACTTGCACTCACATACTCCGCCTTTTATCCTATTACAATGGTCCTGACTATTGGGGAACAGCGTTTGTGCAGGAGATCCCCTCTTGCTCGGTCAAGTGTGTTCCTCCAGTAATTCCCCTTCACTCCTTCATCGATTTTTTTTCCTTTCCATGTATCATATCCAAGAGCATCAACATTGCTCCCATTTTCCCAATTCTAAATAAACCTCTTCATACTACTTTCACCATCAGCAATTTCTCTGTCTTTGCTCTTCTTTGTAGCAGATGCCTCAGAAAAGTATAGTATTTCTTGCTCACAGTATAGAACATTCTAGGTTAGGTGGCTTTCCACATAACAAAGAACTAGGCTTCTTCTATCATGTATACAGCTGCCATTCTCTAGGTCTTGAGTCTTCTCCGTTCAATAATAGATAAACCCAATAAAGAGAGAAACGGTTGTGCATGGGATGGATTTTAGAGCCAGAACTGGAAGTGGAGCCTGTCATGTCCACTCACATTTTATTGACCAAAATTCAATCACATGATAATTCTTTATTGCAAGGTAAGCTGAGAAATGTAGTGTAGCTGTGTGCCCCCAAAGAAGAAAACGCTCATACTGGTGAATATTAGCAACAGGTCTCTTATCTCTGTCACCCAGGCTACTTTTAAAAGGGCAAGACCCTTTTGTTAGCAACAATTTTGCATACTTTTTCACAATCTCTAATTTTCTGTCCCCTCGACTTTTTTTCTACCTTTTAGTACCCTCTTGTAGTGCTGTCCTCCTTAACCCTGGTCCAAAATTACAATCACTCTTGCAAACTCTTAAATATCCTGGCCTTCTTCTTTCAGACATTTCTGCTATATAAGAATCCATCCATGGGACTCAATTATATATTTTTTATTTTAGTCACTTCTAATAAATAATAAATTTGAAGAAATAAAAAGTATTTGAGATACAAAAAAAATATTTTCATCCACCCAGATCAGGCTGTAATCCCATCAATTCAATGGTCAATCTTAACTATATTTATTGTGGGACAACCAGAAATTACATTTGTCCTGATGCTATATAAAACAGACATCAATTGTTGCCAATAATACTACTTTATATTATTATCAAAACTATTTAACTTGAAGTTTACAGAAAATATAAGGAAAATATAAGAAACAAGTTACATGACATTAAGAGGAAGTAATCAGAAAAATCCGAGAGAAGCATTCTAATGGATCCAAGCTCTTTAGCATATCATGTCATGACAAGAAGGCTATTCTAGGTTAAAAGAGACTTAAGGAATGTTATAAAGAAATGTAATCATGGTTTTGGATCAGATACTGGATTGGATATTGGAGCTGCTGGACCAGGGGTTTTAAGCAAGACCAAGCTCTAGTCAGAAGCTAAGAACCTTCTTCAAGACTGAGGAGGAGTCTGATTCTCATTTTTTCCTGACTTGCTAAAACAGAATATTTCAGATAAGTTTGGAGAAAAAATTAGAATGGTTGTTGAAGAACCACTAGATTCCTGCAGCTTCCATGAAGCACTCCATTCCTCGGTCAACTGAAGCAAACATAGGCACAATAGTCATCTATTAAATTAATCTTTACAAACTACCCTGCGAGATGGGAACTCACTCTGCTCTGCCATCCCACTAGCCACCATCTAACCTGAGGTCTTTTTTTTTTTCTTATCCGGTCATCTCTATCCCTGAATATATCTTCCATATTGTTGTATATTTAGGTTTATGACAGTATATACCCATTAGTTTTGTTTTGTCCTTCAGCATCTCATTCTTGAGACTGAGTCAGTCACACTGGCTTTCCTCTAACCCAATCCTAAGAAATATGACTTTGTAAGTCAGGACAAGATATTGTCTAGCCAATGCTGATGCCATGTATGATTTTGGCAAAGGTCTCTGCCTTTTCCTGGCATTATCATGACTTCGATTCTCTCTTTCTCTAAAGAGATGGCACCACGAGTCAGCCACAGGAAAAGAAAAGGTCTGCCTATTCCAGTGGTTCTCAAGTTTCGCTACATGTTCCAGTTACTAGAAGGAGCTTTAAAAAATACTGAGCCTGGGCTCCACCCCCAGAGAGTCTGATTTAATTGATCTGGGGTGTGCCTCGGACATCAGGATGTTTTTAAAGCTCTTCAAGTGAATCCAGTTGTTGAGAGCCAGTGGTTTTCAAGCTTTTAAGAAGCACCTAGGAATCTTGTTAAAATGCAAATATTGCTTCAGTAGGTGTTGGGTGGCACCCGATTTTGAGATTTAGTCTCATTAGGAATACAGTTACATCACTTTCTAGAACCAACTGGGGAAAAAAAAATTAAATAAAGTAGAGTTTTAATGGCCTACTATCAGATATCCTCAGATGGCTCTAGAAACCTGCAGTAATAGCATGTTTGTGTGCTAATGGAGAAGATCTGGTACTGAGGGGGAAATCGATGATGGGATAGAAAGCAGTGAGAATTCCCAGAGTAATGTCCTTGAGCAGTTAAAAAGGATAAGATCAAATACAAAACAGGAGGCATTAACCTTAGAAAGGAGTCTGGACATTTCATGCAGGGACAGTTTTACGATGCAGAACTGTATCTATCACCTTTTTTTTTGTAGTTTCAGGGAAGGAAGAATATTTATATTCCCAAGATTCTTTCTACTAACAGCTTGTATTAGGAAGGTCTGCCTTCTTAAAGCTGAACACAGGAAAGGAAGCAGTTCTGAGCTCAAAACTAGCAATATGATACAATTAAAATCGAAGAGCTTTTTTTTTAACAATTGGAGTTGAGAAAGAAAATTTTAGTCTTCTAGCTGAGAAATGAGCAAGTGGTGGTTCTTTACTTTGTACTGAAGGCTGAGGATATTTATAAATAATTGCTTGGAAAAAAAAAAAGATCCTGTGAACAAAACTCTCCTTGACACAGTTGGTGCCTCTTTGCTACAACAGGCACTTAACTGGAGATCAAACCCTGCTTCTTGGAACTGATACATACCCACAGATCAATTTGCTTACAGTTTGCTTCTCAGATACATTACTTATTATTTTTGTTAATAGTACTTCTGGAAAGATAGCTCCAAATTGTCATGTCCTAAATTTAATTCATGTCAGTTAATAAAAACATAACATTATAATGACTATAAAAAAATAAAACAGTAGCAATCAGTAATAATTTGTACTTTGTGGAGAAGCTGTTCGTATTAATTCCTTACTTAAAGTATGTAAACTTTCTCATTTCCCAGGTCACTGTGAATGGCCACCCTCCATTATCTCCTTGCTAGTTTCCTCACAAGGAGTAAATAAACTTTAACAGGTACTCAAGGGCAATATGTTTGAGAAATTTTGAATTAAAAAGAATATGAGGGAAAAAAAGAATATGAGGGGGAAAAATATGAAGAATGAAATAGTCTGCTCTTACATGTTTTACCTTTTCAGATAAAATAAACAAAACCAGATATTTCTGTGTATAAATAAAATATATACACAATTTTTTTATCAAGTCTGTTTCTGTGTATGTGTATGAGGAGTCATAGCTATAAGTTATAATATTTTTACACTAAATAAAAACATTCTAAATAATAAACATATCTAAGATAATAAATAAAAATGACATTGAAATAAGTAGCTGTTTTACATTAGACACACAACAGTGTTTAAATGAGATTGGGGTTCATGGATTGTAACCTGGCCTTAACGTTTAGATTTTGCCAGGATTTCAAAACATGATGGGGGAGAAGGGAATTGAGGACAAGGTCAGTTTGGGATTGGGCTTTGACCATGTTTTCTGTGACTCCAAAAAGGGAAATACAGCAGGGAGAGCTCCTCAGCCCCTTCACTGAGTAAAATGTAAAGAAGAATGTTAATTAATCAAAGGGGAGAATAGGCTGTCAAAACCAGCCAGGCGTCAGGGGCTCAGTCACCGGGAGGAGCAGCTGGTAATATCAGACCTGCTTGGGAGCTGGCAAAGTCAGGTGCCCAAGCCCAGTCAAACGACAAGTGTCCTTGTCCCTGCGATGCACAGCTCAGAACCAGTCACATCTGAAAGGACCGCTAGAGAGACGGGGAGAAAGGCAGAGCCAACTGTGAAACAAGCTATGCCCTGGAACAGGAGAGAGTGCAAGGACAGAAAAGGAGCCCCATAGGGGCCCGGCTAAATTCTGTCCCTAGACCACTAAGAGCAAGGCCAAAGTGTCCTGGCATCCTGGCCTCCTGACCTCAGGAGGTCGGCCCTTACCAAACGTGACAGTCAAAAAATCTAAGGGCACATCTGCACAACATCCTCAGGAAACAGTGTTTTTTCTTAAAAAAAGAAAGAAAAGAAAAGAAAAAGAAAAAGAAAAAGAAAAAGAGACAGGTTAAATGAGAACATCTAGTATTACCTACTTCTAACAAATTAATATACATCAGTTAAATTCCTGGGAATCACATTAGGTTCCTTCTGGACTGACAAACTTCAGGCACAGAAAAGGTAAATACTAATCCTATCAGATCCAAACAGGAAACTAAATGTTTAGACGAACTGATTTTTGGCAGAAGCATATCTTAAACTTCCACTCATAACACTTTCTCCAGATAACTCCAAAAAAAAAAAAAAAAAAAAAGGACTGTGTTGATAGAGCAGATATCAGAGAATACAATTTGGAAAACTGAAGGTTTTTATATCTATAACTTAATAGATCTTCACCTAATTATGTGTGAAGTAAAACTTCTGGGAACGGGCCAGAAATATCTGAAGGTTAGTTTTAAAGATGTTGGGTGATAACAAAATATAATGTAAATACATAAGGCAATGACGTGAGCTGTGTGCGTGTTTCTGCTTGTTCTCCAAGCTGGTGCCACGTGCGACTGTGCCAATTTGGACCACTTCTAGGAGAATGTGATGGTTAATTTCGGGAATATTGTTTAAACCATGAAGCAGCACCTCTCATTTAAATTATAAATTGATATAATATAGGCAATAATGCATGTGATAGGTAATGATATTATATAGGAAAACAAAAACATTGTAAAAAATGTAAATGTCTTATGAGAAACCAATAGATGATGCTTGAGATTTGCAGAATAGATTAATATATGCACACATTAAAACTCATATATTTAGTATTTCGTAACAGGAAACATTCTTGGTGTAATATGTGAAAAAAGTCAGAGAAAGTTGTTAGAAGATTTAAGAAGGTAAAGAAATACTCATTAGTATTTCTAAAACACAAATTTAAATTTCCCAAAAGCAATTTATAAATCAGCATACATCTACTTTTCACAATCTTGTGTATATTGCACATATAAACAAGTATATATATATAATGAAAAGAAAAAGCCTCCAAAGTAATACTTCTGTATCTACTGGTGGGGCAAAGATAATTAAAATTTGCTTGTCTCTATATTCTCCCCATTGTCAAACCTCATTTTCTTCTATACCCATTTTTTTTAATTATAGTCAGAAATATGTTTGGTCCTTGAATAAACAGCTTTAGGATCACATGGGAGCTTATCAAACATGCAGATTTTTGAGCCTCACCTCCAAACTACTGACTCAGAAACTCTGAGGGTGGGACCCAGTAACCTTGGTTCTAACAGGGCCTCCTGGGGATTATTATGTGTGTTAAAGTTTAAAAACCATTAGAGAAGTGGAGGGTGGGGGACCAGGGGCTGGGAGTTGAGGGTGGGAGAGTATGTTGTCAGAGGAGTTTTGCTGACCCCATTTCAATAATTCCATATCTTATCATTCTGCAATGACCCTTTCAAGCCCCCGAGGCACCTTATCTTATTTCTAGCTCAGAATGTCTCATATACCCGTGTTTCCTTTCTGTCTCTGAACCTCTCGAGCCTGTGGGGTCTCTGATTCTCTCATGTATGTATGTATTAAATTTGGTTATTTTCTCTTGCTAAAAAATAGAATAATTATAATTATAATAATTTCATGTCAATTCTGCTTCAATAAAATAGTTGAAGGAGCACTTGTAAGAAACAAAATGTACTAGCAAACCTCTACGCAAAACCTCTGTACCACTGTCCTGTTGTGCCCACTCCCTTAATCAGATTCTTATGCAGATTTGTCCTTTGAATAAATGTGCCTCACAGAGATTTCAGGTTTGTTAATCTGCATTTTGGCAGCATTTTCTTACTGGCTGAAAGGTTCAGACACACCTTTCTTTTTATCATGTACCTGGACTGTTCTTTTTTATTCTGGCCGTGCAAACCTTCTGTTGGTATATTAGGTAAAGAAGGTTATTACTCTCAAACTGCTAAATAGATCAGAACAGAAATATCACACATTACACTTCTCAGTTCCCCCTCCCCCATCCCTTTAGTTTTCTTGGATGACTTCCTGCTTACTTTTGGGATTTGGAGTCAGAGATAGCCTTTCTTCCTGTCCTGGCTTTGTCACTTAGCTAAGCTGTGACCTAAGACAAATTACTGACTAGCTCTAAACTGCAGCTTCCTCATTCATAAAATGAACAAGTATAATAGTTTCTATCTCATAGGGTTGTTGTAAGCATTAAATAACAATTTTTTGGCTGAGAAATATAATTTGATGAAAATTACTGCTTTGGTGGAGGAAGAAAAGAAAAACATTGGCCATAAGTCAAGGTGAAAATGGTGATGATTCATAACTTTTTCCACCTGAAGTTACTCCTAAATTCCAGAATTTCTGTTGGCTTTTACAGGTTTGTCTAAAGAAAAATCTCAGCTTCATTAACAAAGGGTAAAATATATAAAATATGTAAAGTTATTTGATTCCTTAATCTTACTACATAGCAGATGTGGCTGACAGGGCAAGGTTGAAGGATATGGGCAGGCCTGGAGAAGGAAATGTGCCTAAATATGTGGTCTACTTGTGTTCCCAAGAATATTGGACCTCAGAGTGTGGACTTTTAAGGCATGTGCCATTTAAATTAGTGACTTCTTAAGATTGCCCAAAGATTTCTTTTTCTAAGGTTTAACGTGTTCTTCAAATAATCGACTGGTCATCCATGGGGAGAAACTCCTATAATTAAAAGTAATTTCAAAAACATCACTAGGAATGCATTTAAAAATTATGAGAGCACTTGTGCCTTCCCATCCTGACAAGGTCTGACTCAGGGAGATGGTAGACAGATCAGAGAAAAAGGACAAAGTCATACATTACTGGTATAATTGTAAGTCTGCCAAGTGTGCCTTCCAGGCACAGCAGACACCATGGTTCTGAATTGTTTTCCCACAACATTTTTTGTTGGTTTTTAAGATATCTCCCCATCGGTGCCTTTTCCATGAATTTTTTCTATAACATCTATATCTCTTACACCTGTCCTGTGGAACTCCCTCTACAGCACTAATCTTCTAGTAGTCAGTGTCCCTTTCAAGAGAAGCTGCTAAAATGGATAACCTAGGAAGCCATAGGTAGTAGCCCTGTCAAGACAGACCAAATCCAGCATCTGTCAAATGGTTATAATATGGTTTACCAACCCTAGATCAGCTTGCTAGTGAAGCCACTGCTAGTAACACCTTCCTCCACAATTAACTACCATGGACAGCTCCCGACTGTCTCCTGGGTTTCGACATTGTTACGTTTGAGTCAGATGCCAGTCCCTATGTATTCCTAAACACGAGAGTCAAGCTCTATGAGTGATTCTGAGAGTCTCTGCACTTGGCTGAGATTTACAAAGTGTCAGCCCTTTCTTCCACCAGAGTGTGAGGCGGGTATGTGCAACAGGGAAAGAAAGTACAGCTTATCATTAATCTCTCTTTAAAGGAATTCTATTACCTTTTTTAATCTCTCTCCTTGTCACTTATAGACACTTCAGGGAGGTGGTAAGCTAATAATAGCAAAACCTGTTTCATAATCTCTTAAGAAGAGGACCTATCCCCCTTGTTCAGAGTATTGGGGATGTCTGATAAAACTCCAAAACAAACATAAAAGTCAGATTTGCATTTGATTACAGTGTATTTAGGATTATACCGTTACACTTGCTACCTGAAAATGTTCTCACAAAATCTGCCCCACATTCTACAAGCTTGAATTCCCTTTAATTTCATGTGTGCAAAAGAATAGATAGAATTAACATTAAATACTAAAAATGCATACATACTACAGTTCTGACACCAGTTTCCCCCACACACACCAAGCAATTTTCTGACACCATCTAGGTGTCCTACAATCAACTCAATTCTAACACTATCTACTGAGAAACAGCATCAGATTCCACAAATTAAAGGACTCAGTCCCACAAGACTTCTCCTACTTCAGAGGCCAATCACAAGTCCAAATCATCACTTGTGCTTCTGACAGGCCAGCTATAAATCAGAGGTTCTCACAATTCCTCTCTGGGTTCAATTAATTTGCTAGAGCAACTCACGAAACTCAGGAAACCAAAACCAGTTTACTTACTAGATTACTAGTTTCCTACAAAGGATGTTAAATGACATGAGTCGACTAGTCAGATAAAGAGATACAAAGGGCAAGGTTCAGAACAAAGGAGCTTCTGTCCCTGTGGAGTTTATAGGTCTGCACGGCATCACATGCATACATTCTGGTTTCCTAACCTGAAAACTCTTTGAATGTCATCCTTTTAGGTTTTTATGGAGTATTCATCACATAGGCACAATTGATTAAATCATTGGCAATTAGTGATTGAACTCAATCTACAGCCCCTCTCCTCTCTCCAGAGGTCAGTCAGGGGTGAGACTGAAAGTTCCAACCCTCTAATCACTTGGTTGGTTCCCCTGACAACCAGCCCACCTTCAGATTAACTAGAGACAAACTCAGGGCCTCATTAACATAAGAAAAGGTGCCTTTGCTGCTCTCATCACTTATGAAATTCCTAGGGTTTTAGGAGCTCAGGAGCTGGAAAAAGATGAAGACCAAATATATATTTATTATAAATCACAATGTCACACATAGTTTTCTATGAGACTAGAGCATCAGGTAGCAAAAGTGTCTGGCTCTTTTTAGCAGAAGCAAGTGAAAACCCACATTTACCACGTGGTCCTACAGTAGGAGGCAGAGTTGTGCCAGAAGGGCCCTCTTGAAAGATTGCCTCCTGACATACGGTTTTCTTTGGCTCATAATCTCTCTTCAACATCTATAGGATGATATAAATAAATACATTTCAGAAATCTAATGGCCTTTCTACCAGTCTGCTCTTTCAGCAATTTTGCCATCTACATGGTAAGTCATCGATACTTTTTGAATTAACATGAGATATATAAAAATTGCATCATACTGTAAATAATATTTTTCATATCAGTACACATACATTCATTTAAAATTTAGTTTCTTTTCATCTTGATTAAATTGAACATTTTTCATGTGCCTATTGAGAAAATATGTTCTCTTCGTGAACTTGTTTGTATTCTTTGCCCACTCCATCACCAGGTGCTCATTTTTGTGGCTCATTGACATCCAAGATATCGACTTTAGTTCTGGTCACCATCATCTCTGTAACCTCTACTACCAGGAAAAAATTCGTTGGTCTCTCAATTTCTTTAATGCAATCTATTCTCCACCCTACAGTTTATTTTATCACTTATACCCTGGGGTCTAAGTATTTAGTACAAAATCCTTAGCCTGTGTTGGAAAAAACTTCAGCCTCCTGACTGGTCTCCAGTTTAGTAAAACTCTAATCAATTCTCCAATTTAAATTTATCTGATCACAACCCACATTAAAACTCCCCAGTAGTGTACATTTGCCCTTAGACTCTAATCCAAAAATATTGTGACCTAGAAAACTGACTCAGGGCTCATATCTGGTCACTGCCTCACCAATAAATGTATTTGGAGAGTAACCTGAGGTACGAGAATATTGTGCTTTTATTTAGAGAAATAACTTCCCAGGCAGAGCAAATAGCAAGTGCAAAGGCCTAAACTAGGACCATGCTTGGCTTTTTTACTAAAAAGCATGGTGACCAGACCATATGGAGCAAAGTGAACAATGTGTTAGTAGGAATCAGAAAGGTACTAATGACCCAACCCTACAGAATTTTGAAAAACATTATAGAGTCTTTGGCTTTTACATTTTAAAAGGAGTATTCTGTCTGCTATGTTGAAAATTGAGTAGAAAGAACAAAAAGCAAAAGCAGAGAGAGTTATGACATCTATCTAGTTTAGAGAAGATGGTGTAAGAAGTAATAGTATTCCAGGTACATTTTGTAGAAAGGAAAGCAAGGCTTCTGACAAATTGAGTGTGGCCTATGAGAAAAGGAGAGGAGTCAAGGATGCTGCCAAGGTTTTTGACTCAATAAACTGAACTAATGGAGTTGGCATTACCAAAATAAAGAGAACTTTGAGTGGATCAGGTTTCAGTGAAGTTGGGATCGTGATCGAGTTTGGGAATTTTAAGTTTGACTTAAATTACTTACCTATTAGACATTCGAGCAGAGATATTGAATTGGGAGTTGGATATACAAGCCTGGAGATAAAATTCTGAAAGTAATCACCATTTGAGTGGTATTAGAAACCTTGAGATTGGATTAGTGAGGCTAGGGCTGTATATATACAGGAGATTAGAGATCTAGGACTTTAGTCTTCAGTGACTCAGTAGGATCAGGGACAGAGAGAGATAGGGAGAAAGAAGAAACAACAACAACAAAAAACTTTGTAAAACTGGCCATTAATATAGATGGAAACTCAGAAAATATGGTGTTCTGGGAGCCATGAGAAAGAAATTTTCAAGATGGAGAGAGGTCCTGATACTTCAGAAGTTCCTGTTACAGGTATGATGGGAATTGAGAATTGATCATTAGATTTTTGCAGTGTTAAGTTCATTAATTTGTGACTTTGACAAGAGGAGCATCCATGGAGGTTGGATTAAAGGCTGGATTGAAGTAAATTTGATAGAGAATGAGAAGGGAAAAGTTACCAACATGTAAATAGCAAACATGGAGAACTCTTAAAAAGTTTTGTTGTAAAAGAAAATGAAGAAATGGGGTGGTAACAACAGAGAGATATAGAATTCAAGAATTTTTTTCCTAAACTGATAATAAGTACAGTATATTTATATTATAGATGGAAATGATAGAAGGGGAAATGATGTAAATAATAATTTGAACCACACAAATTTTAAAGCTGCAAATTTTAAAATAGAATTAGTAAACTTAAATTTAAATAATTTTTTAATGTGACTAAGCAATTTAACTTGGTCTAAGGCTATATAGCCATGCCACCCTGAATGTGCCCGATCTCCTTTGATCTTGGAAGCTAAGCAGAGTCAGGTCTGGTTAGTACTAGGATTGGAGACCACATAGGATACCAGGTGCTGTAGGTGTTAAAAAAATTAAAAAATAATAGATAAATAAAATAACTGTAGTATAGTCTATAATCCAAGGCTATGTGAGTGATTTTTTTTTAATTGCGAGAAAATGTAGAAACCATAAAATTTTCTGTTAAGTGTAAAATTCAATGTTTTTTCTTTAGCAAATTCACAAAACTGTACGACTATCACCATTATTTAATTCCAGAACATTTTTTTTCTCACCCTAAAAAGAAAGCTATTAGCAGACACTCTCCATTTTGCCCTACTGCAGTCCCTGACAATCGCTAACCTATTTTCTGTCTCTACAGATTTGCCTAGACTGGACATTTCGTAAACAGAATCACACAGTATAAAACCTTTTGTGTCTGGCTTCTTTCACTTACCATGTTTTTAAGATTTATCCATGTTGAACATGAATTAGGCTTTTATTCCCTTTTTGTGGTTAGATAATATTGCATTGCATGGATATACCATACTTTCTTTATCCATTCATAAGTTAATAGACATTTGGCTTGTTTTCACTTTTTGGTGATTAAGAGTAATGTTGTTATGAACACTTACATAGTAAGGTTTTGTGTGTACATATGTCTTCATTTCTCTTTCGTGTAGTACCTAAGAAAGGAATTACTAGGTCATGTGGTAACTCTGTGTTTAACTTTTAGATAAACAATATTTTCTGCCTCTATTGAGATGATCATATGGTTTTTGTTCTTTATCTTATTGATATATTACATTGATTAATTTTCACATATTGAACTAACCTCACATTTCTGGGATAAATCTCACTTGGCCGTGGTGTATAATCCTTTCCATATGTTGCTATATTTGGATTGCTAGTGCTTTGTTGAAGATTTTTGCCTCTATATTCATAAAAAATTTTAATCAAGTTTTCTTGTAATATCTTTAGTTGGGGCATCAAAGTGTGATGGTCAGTTTTATGTGCAACTTGACTAAGCTACAGACCCCAGTTATTCAAACACTAATGTATCCTTCTGTGTTAGTATTTATTGACCTACTTTATACTTTTTTTTTCTTTTTTTGCTGCATTATATTCTGTCGCATAAAATATGAGCTTTTCTTTCAGCTTAGCAGGGCCAAAATTAAATCCTAACTACAAATCTTACTAACAGTGAAAGTTTGGGAGTTTGGACTTATCTGTCTGTCTATCTATCTATCTATCTATCTATCTATCTATCTATCTATTTATATTTGAAGAATTTGGATAGAATTGTGGATTAAATTGAGATTTCTGGGTTTATGTTCTTTCTATGGTGCTCCCTGTTCTCCAACATCTAATCTATATCCCCTTGCAGGTTCTCAAGTTTTCTATCTTTGATTTGTTTTCTTTGTTCTGTTTCCTTTTGATAAACCTTGGTCTTTGACATTTTGTTAAGAAAAAGTAAACAAAAAAATACAACAAAACACAAATTTCCATGATTTTAGTAGCCTGACCATAGTATACCTTATTGCAGTCATTTGTAGTCAAAGATGCTTAGTGAAAATTAGATTTTTTTTTCAATGATAACAGAGTGTAGGTTTAAACTACATTCTGTTAAACAGTAGATTTGAACAGTTAGATGGGAAAAGAAGTTTTATTATACAAAGAAAATATAATCTTCTGAGGCAGAAATAAAGAATAAACATGTGTGAATGTGTGTGTATGTTTCATATTTTTCTGCCTGCCAGCGCTTGGCAATTGAAATTAAGCAGGCTGTGTGCACTGCAGCTAATTAGAGAAAGCAGGTTCCATCTAAAGAAGACAGAGGACAAGAGCTAGTCAAATGTTGATTACATGAAAATTTAGGCCCACCAATTTCAGATATTTTTAATATGGAAATTAGAATTTTGATGTTGAATCTTTTTATTTTTGTTTGTTTGTTTTTTTGTTTTATTACACCTACAGCACCTCATCTTCCTAGGTGGTCTCCCATCCAGGTACTAACCTGACCTGACACTGCTTAGCTTCCAAGATCAGGCGAGATCGGGCATGTTCAGAAATCTTTTGATTTTTAAATGTTAGCTATATATTCAAAATTTTGCTTAAAAAATTTCACAATATAAAGAAAACATGTCTGCTGAATTCTGCCCATAGCTGCCATTTTGTAAACTTTCACTTAGTGATCTCATTTATTTCATGGCTTCAGTGATCTTCAAAGGTAAAATAAATTCATTCTATCCACAATCAGACTCAATAAGTCTCTAGTGTTCACTGTCCTCATGAGACACTACAGTTTATTCCCATAGACAAAAACTCAGAAACCTAGTAGTCATCACACTTTGCTCTCCCTCACAACTATCCCCCAGTTTTCAGGTGTAACCTCAATATCTCCATGTACTTCTCCATTTTTCCTATTACCCTCCTATTCTCTAAAGCCTAAATCCATTACCATTTTAATAGCTAGCTAACTAATGCCCCCCTTATCCACCATTGCTCCCTTCTCAGCTATTCTGTCTAGGCAGTCAGCAGCTTTTTTTTTTTTTTAATTTTTTTTCAGAAGCTCTTTAAAATTTATTTATATTACTCTCTCTGTTTAAAACTTCATAAAGACTTACTATTGTCTTTAGCTAGAGGACCACATTCTTTAGCTTTATAGAGGATTAGCTGGTATATGTATAATTGTTCAAATTATAATTAAATTAGTGAATATATAATATAATTTTTAAAATTATGAAATCAAGAAAAGAAAAATTCCAAAGTGAATAAATTAAATAACAAAGTGGAATAGTGTATAAAAATGCAACTTAATTGATCTTAGTTATGAATTTTGAGTTAACATTTGATTCAGGATTATTGATTTAGATCTCCTAAATGCCAAAGGTAAAAGAGACACACAATAGTATATTGAAAAAATACATTAGTTTTCTAAGTAAAGTTTTTCTGTGACTTTTAAAAATAATAATATACATGTTTTAAATCTGAGTAACAAACAAACAAACAAACAAACAAATAAATAAAATTTTGAGTATAAATTTAACTTATGATTGTTGTAAAAAGGCACCTTAATTTTAAAAAATCACTTCTGGAATGTAAGTCTAAAATTATATCAATTATATAAAAAAGAAACTTTGCTTCCTTTTAACTGTACAAGAAAAATGTATATATGTATTAAGAAACACCAGTTTTAAGTAGTAGTAACTTGAAAAGAAGGGGGAATAGAACCAGAGTGCTTTAGAGTAAAAGGTGATGGTATTAGTATTAATAATTATGCCAAGACATGCGCATATGTGAGGATGATCCTGGGAAAATTGAAACATATGAGCAAATTCTAAAAACTATATATTTTACTAAAATTCTCTCAAGACAAAACAGGAAACCTGAATAGTTCTTTAAGTAAGGTCACTCGTAACTTGTCTATTTCAAAGTAACTTATTTAATATATAGCCCTTTCCCTTAGTATGTGTTTAAATCTATGAGGAAATTATTTTCAAATTGTTGTTTTCATGAAAATCTTCACTGATGGAAGGTGAACACACAATGCTCTATGTATATGCCTTACTGTTGAATAGAACACTTAAAACTTACTGGATTTCTTTAACCAATGTCATCAAAATAAAAATAAATTTTAAAAAAATCTTCATTGATTTTTATTAACAGTAATTTTTCTTACCCTTCTGCCTTCCATCAATGTACAACATTGCTATTTTATGAAAATCAAATATATTCTCACACTGAAGAATGTTGACTATGATCTGAAAGCCAAACTTAGCTGCAGTTTGATTTCATTCTACAGCTCTTGCTATACAGAAACAACCAGTTGTGCTTCGTGATCAAAATCCAGAGCAATCAAATAGGAATCATACTGAAGATGAAAGACAGGAAAAGAAAAAAGAGAGAAAAGAAGGAGGAGAAAAAGAAGAAATTGAAAAGGAAGTAGAAGAGAAACTGGAAGAGAATCGAGAGAAAGAAGAATTAAAAATGGAAAATGATGAAGAATATCCAGAGAAAAGATTAGTCAGTAAACCTCTCCTGGACACCCTCTGGGCAATGTTTAAGTTAAACAAATATCCCACAATAGGAGATAGTCTATCACTTGCATTTATATTTAACATGACAGAAAAGCAGGTATGACAACATATTTCTTTACTGATGGAATCCTTTGTATAGCACTATAACTCATATAAACCAATATGCTTATTCTAGGATTAATCACCTCCCCCACCTCATTTCTTTGCAGATAAACCAATGGTTTTTTAAAAAGAGGAAGACATTTAAAAAAGAAATGTCTAAGCAGAAATATAAGAAAAAGAGCAAGAGGTAAGAATATTTTATATGTAGAACATTAAGTAGAAAGGAAGTTAAAAGGGAATATATTGACTTTTGGAGACAGATTGTATTCACATAGTTACTGAATATCGCATAAACTTTTTCATGTTTCTAGCCTGCTCAACATACAAAAATGCATATTCATACATAGACATGTCACTATTTACCATGTAGTCATATTACCAACTATACAACCACAGCCACTTGATTTTATTAATTATAGCATAGAATTAATAATATTGTCTTTTTTATTCCTTAGGCATTAAATATATTTGATGCTTGTCTTTTATTCTATTGTCAGAACCTCACATGTTTGAAAAGAATTAAGAAAAGAACATCATCGGTATTTTTAATAGCTATATATAGAATGTTCATAAATTATTTACATATATTTACATACAAATAGTTATGTATTACCTCACTTGATGATCACTCTAAACCATAAATAAGTAAACTAAATTGCTGGGAAATAATGTGATTTCATCAACAAGTATCAGTTCCTAAATATGTAAACCTGAATTTGTACTTTCATCTTTTAGCTATAAATGCTATGTGTTTTCAGTTATAACCTGAGAAGTATTCTAGCTATATCAGTTTGTGTATCATATGTAATGTTTTATACACCCAATTTTCTTTATTAAAATTTCTATTGAAAATATTTAAAATTTCTTGTAACTTTAGCTTTATAACTTCTTTACCTCTTTGAAATTTTAGGATGATCACTTTGTTCTTCAGTGGAAGTTGTTCCCAAATTTAACATATTTTGATATATGTTAAATATATGACTGTGTTATTAAATATTTTATATATAACACCATTCTCAGGTATAAATGGAGTTCTGGGAGGATAAACAAGAAAATATTAACAATTGTTAATTCTGCAGAGAACTGGATGAAGGGAATACAAAGAAATTTCTAAATATTCTATTTTTACGTTACCATAAATTTGAAGTTTTTATAATGTAAGCTCATTGATTTTGTTTAAGAAAAAAATATAATGAAGAAATTACTAACTTCTGTGGATATGTTCAGAGAATTAAAAGGAAAGACACTGTAGAACCTAATGGATTTACTGCATCTTGCAATCTGTCACTATATCTCTAACGGGCCCCTTCTGGCTTTTGTCTGCAAACCTAACTGTACTCCTGGAAGGGAGATTTTTGTCAATGAACGTGATGAAATAAGAGGAGCAGGATTATTTATGTTTTGCAAGAGGAATTTTATGGATGGGCCATGGATAAGGAGAGAAGCAAAGATGACACCAGTGGACATGAAAATGAGAATAAGTTGGAGGTTAAATGAGAGTATGAAAAATGATTGATAAAGAAACTTCAGATTATTATATACCACTACTCTTGTCACTCCCCAGAGTTAGTTCATCAAAGATGAACATTGGTGTGGTTTTTACAATTAATGTGGATGTTTCATCTAACACCTGAGTCTTATAGTTTTTTAATTTTCTGAAACTCACTGTCCTTCACTCACTTATGACCAAGATCTAGACCTTGTTGTCTAGTTTATTTCATGCCAGAAATCTCAAAGTTCAAATACCTTTCCCTGCTTTTTTCCTGTTCTTCCAACTGCTTTCTATTGCCTTCTCAAAGCTTCAGTGTAACCTTGTGGCGAATTCATGATTTGACACCTTAATTTTCTCCTGATCTGGCAGCATTCTTCTGGTCTCATTCTGTTCTTTAAAGTCTGGATTATGTAGTTAGTAACCTGAATTACCATCTTACCTCAGGTTGTCCTGCCCTTTTGTTTTTCCGTACTCCTGGCGAAAACTTAGCCTTTTATGAGCCTCAGAATACTCCTATGCCAGATACTGATAGTAAAAATTCATTTTTAAAAAAATCGCAGAAAAGAAAGACTATGTAGGTCTTTCTGGTTATCTATATTAATGCCACTAGGGTGGGACAGAGTCATAGATGAGGTCAGAGTTTATTATGCACAAATTATTTGCATCAGAGTAGTAGTTTTGTAGTTCACATTAAAGGCTTTGAATTTATTATTCTTCCACCCTTTTAAAAAATCATTTTACATCCTTTTATTATCTTACCCTTCTTCAACTCAGACTTCATCACAATCCACCAAAAACTTTCTACTCATACCTTCCTTTCAGCCAACAAACATGTTCAAGTCCCTCTGATCCTAAAAAAAAAAAAAAAAGAAAAGAAAAAAGAAAAAAACCTGGCCTTGCTCTACTACCCTATTGGTTTGTAATCTTGAGATTTCAACCTTTTCTGGGTGAAATCTGAAACTGGCCCCATTCAGGGAGAGCAAGGAGAGACTGAAGAAAGGCAGACCACTCCAGATTGGTGGGTGGCAGGTTTAAGAAGCAAGGGAACATACTATATGCCTTTTCTTCAGTGGCCTCAGAACAAGTTGATCTCTGCATCCATCCACCAGAATCTTAAATTTATATAAAACACTTAACTGTTCAGTCACATATACTGTTCAGATGGTCTCAAGGACATATTGTTCTCAAGACTGTACCTTTAAAAATCACTCCTACTGTGTGAGCAGTAGGCAGAATGTAAATCCCAAAGGAAGGGGAGGGAGTGAAGAGCCTCTGATTTCCAGGTCCAGCTCAAGGGTCAACCAAGGGACTGACTCATAATCTTATATGTCCCCTCTTCCAAAATGTGCCTTGAACGCTCATCAAGGAGTTTTAGTAGCATGGAGGTAGTTCATTGGTGGCTATGTGGGTGCATTGGAGACAGATGCCACAGCAACAATATAGGTACATGCAAGAAAAAGACCAGATTAAGATAACAATTCCCGAACTAAGTAACAGTTTTTTTCCACCAAGAGCCCCATGTAATACAAAACACTGATTTATTAAGTCCCCTAGACTAGAGATTGAATCACTCAGGTTGTTTACTTGGGTCCCCATGTGATTTAATAAAGAGGATACATTAGTAGACTCATCAGGTATGAACATATAGCATCCTGTTTTGATAATAGCACAAGTGCCTCCTAGGGAGGACAGCTTTTAATAATGTCCAAGACCATCCTATTTTGGATGATAGTTTTTCTCATTAGAGACATTTCAGAGTTCAGTAAAGACAGACTTTATACTATCATTTAAGTCTTGTTTAGTAAATTTAGTAAGGGCCTCTAGGTGTGCTCTAATGTTCTCCAGACAAATGGGACAAAGACAGTAGCCAAATGGTCACACCAGAGGGCACAGAATGTTCCCACTTGGCCTTGAGGAGAGGAGGTCCGCACTTCAGGAACTCGTTCTGGTTGTGCATACTACACACGTTGGCTGGGGGAGGCAGCATTGTCGGGCGTGAGGAGATGGACCCGGGGAGGGATATGCCAGATCTCCACCTTCTCTCTTTCAATGGTGTGTGTTCCTTTCCAGGTATAGCGTGTTTTAAGAGCTCCATCTTACAACAGGACAACAAGATCCTAGCGGAGACTAAATAGTTGCCCCTCACCCAGGGGTACAAAGTAACCCAAGCATTTCAGTGGGATGTCCCATTGCAAGCTCCAGTAGACATCGTTTTCCCCAGGCCTGACGGGGTTCGGTGTTCTCAGATCCATGGTGGAACTCGGGGTATTAGCTGCTTCCCTAAACTTCCAAATTCCTTCATGAAAGGTGCTGTGGCAGCTGTCCCCAGGCTGCATGTGGAGCAACAGGCCCTCTTGGTTGGTTATTCAAAAGCATTAAGGTCTGAGACAGTACTTTAGTTCACCCAACCAAGGTGGTTTCACCTGTTAATGATTTGATCTGATCTGCTGCTTTAATATTCCATTGATTTGATCTGATATGCTGCTTTAATATTCCATTTTTCTTTTTCATTAACCCTGCTGTTTATGGGTTATAGGGGAAATAGAACCTTCAGTGTCATTCTTTTGCTCAGTCTTCCATATCATAACCTTTGCAATGTGACCTCTGATCCCTGTCTATGTGATGAGGTTATCTGTACATGATACTCAGCTTCTCTAAACCCCTAATGGTGGCAGCCTGGTTTGCACCATGACAGGAAAGCTTGGGTTAGGCCAGATGCAGTGCCCGCACAAACCAAGGCATATTTAGAACCCTCAAACCCTCTCTCGTAAGTAGGGGACCAATATCAACTTTGCCAATCCTTCGCCAGTTGGGAACTACGGTGGATGGCCCCAAATTCCACTGGCAGTTGCCTTGGGCATTGTTTAGAAAACACAGGACATACTTTTATTGAATTAACCAAGTCACTGTATTTCAAGGGCAATTTAGCATCCTTAGCAATATGCCATCCCACCAGGGCTCTACAGCAGCTGCTCTTTCTATGCACCCAATCTGCTGTATCCACTAGAGGGTTAATTGCTAAGGTTCCTACTCAGGCTAAGGCATCAGTTTCCTGATTGCCAGGGAGTGTCAGTGCGTTATGAGCCAAAGTGTAGAAACCAGTGAGGACCTCCTCAGGCCCTTGCAGGTGAATCCAAATGCCCCTCCACACATCCTGACTCCACAAGGGCTTACTCATGATCATTCACCCGTTGGCCTCTCACTGTCTAATTGATAGGCTTAATCCCTTTAGAACAGCCCAGCTGTCAGTGCAAAGGGTTAACATCCAGGGCTTATGAGTGTTCACCAGCCAAAACCACTCGAGTTCAGCCCACTGGCTGCTGTGTTTCATTCCTGTTTCCATCCACATGATGTCAGTGTTGGGCTGAACAGTGACTATAGTACTTGTGACTAGATTGCCCCAACTAGTCCTATCTGTGTACCAGGCTCAAGTGGGAATTTTCCCCGCTCCCTGCTGCTACAGGAATAAGGGTGAGGGCATCTGGAGGGTCTTCATACTCTACAGGGCCTAGTAGCATCCACATTTGTAGCGACAGTGGGCTGGAGCACCAGGTGCGCCTCTGGGGCAAACAGACATGCCGCTCCGTCAAAGCAGGACTTGGAGCCATGGCGGAGCATATTCTCAACCTGCCCCTTGAAAGGAAGGGAAGTTCTTAAGAGGGTATACTGTTTCTTTATGAGAGGCTCTACGCTGCCAGGAGCTGTGGCTCTATGGGGGCATATTGGGTTTCTGTCCCCTTACAGAGCTGGGACCAAAGTCCTAGGGGCACTCTCCCTCTCTGTTGTCTCTGCCACAGTGCCCAACCATACCACCCGAAATCACAGACACAGCTAACTCAAATGGTAGCCCTGCTTGGGAGATGCCCCGAGCTTTAATCTACTTCACTAGTATTTTTGTCTTCTCAAAGCTGGCTTGCTGCTCTGATCCCCAGTCCCACATATGCCCTTTCCTTACCAGGTGGCATAAAAGACAGAGGCACTGTGCCAGGTGGGGGATAAAACTCCACCAAAATCCCTACCATGGCTTACACTTCTTATACATTCTTTGAAATGGAATAAGCTTGCAGTTTATCAATTATAGCTTCTGGGACAATATGCATCTTACCCAACCAAACAACTCCCCAAAACTTTAGGGCAGTGCCTGGGCCTTGAATTTTCTGTGGGTTCTGCTCCCATTTCCTCCCTTGTAGTTGTTTCAGTAAAGTCTGTAGAGTGTCCTCAGCAGAGGTAAGTCTTCGCATGTTAACATTTACCCCCAGTGCAATGTGCTCATTTTACTGACATGGGAAAGGAGGACAGGGACAGGTCTCTACCATTTCACGACATATTGTGGAGCTGTGCAGGGAGCCTTGGGGGAGCACTTGAAAAGTGCTTATGCTTATGCCTCTCCCACATGAATGTAAAGTGATCTTGTGACTCAGTGGTCAGGAGTATACTGACAAAAGCAAATATTTTGCTAAGTCCAGTACAGCAAGGTACTCTCCTAGAACTATCGCCAACGTATCTAAAATGGTGGGGGCATCTTATGGATGGGGGTATCTTATGGATGGGGGCATGACCTTATTCAGTTCTCGGTAGTCCCTGGTCATCCACCATGAGCCATGTGGCTTTTTCACTTTTTTCGGTCTGCTATTTCATTCCTAGTAAAAAGTAAATGATTTTTTCCCATTGGTTTTCATGTTGCAATTACTGTTACAACTCTTTTCAGTTGACTTTAAAACACTTTTCTCTAGAGTCAGCAAACTTTATTTGCAAAGGGCCAAGTAGTAAATATTTTAGATTTGCAAACTATATGTCTCTGTGATGACTATTAAACTCTGCTCCTGTAGCATGAAAGCAGCCATAGACAAAACATAAACAAATGAGTGTAGCTATATCCCAATAAAACTTTATTTAAGGACACTGAAATTTGAATTTTGTATACTTTTCACGAGTCAAAAAATGTTAATCTTTTGATTTTTTTTCCCCCTAATCATTTAAAAATGTAAAAATCATTTTTATTTTATGGACTGTACACAACAGTAGCCAACCAGTTTGCCCATCCCTGGTCTAGTTTATTGCTTTAGCCTCTTAATGGGTCCTGATCCATCCTCTTCCTTACTTCCTCTTTAGCTGTTCTTATAAGACTGATTATATCATTCCCCACTTAAAAACCCTTTGGTGGTTCCACTGCCTTTAGTGTAAAATCCAAACTCTTTAGCATAACATAGATCTGTATAATCCAGTTCCCATCTACTAGTTTTAGCATCATCTCTACCCATACCTACACCAAAGGAACGAACCATGCATAGTCCCCAGTAGGTGACAGGCTTCCTCATGCTTGCTACTTTTTTCCCTACTGCCTGCTCATCTTAACAGACAGAATTCAAATACCATCTTTTTATGATGATGTTCCTAACTCGTTTCCATTTAAAGTAGAAGACTCTCCTTTGTACTCCTGCTGTTATCTCACATATATTTATACTACGGTTCCAGTAACATTTTCATGCACTCATTTGTTTGCATGGCTTCTTCTTCATACTATACTGTCAAATACTTTGGTATATGAAACATGCATAATTCATTTCTTTCTCCTAACACCTGATATTTCAGAGATGCTTAATAGTTGTTGAGTGAATGCATGAATGGATTTCCCAAAATATAGAACACCTAGAGAAGATAATAATATCTAATATGTATTAGGCACTTAAAAAATGCCACATACCTTTCTGATAAGTTTGTATGTACAACCTTACTTCTTCCTTACATAAAGAAAACTGAGGCATAGAAATGTGAAACTACTTGTCACATAACTAGCAGGTAGAAGGGGGATTCAAATTCAGGCTGTCTGACTTCATGTCTGAACCACAAAGAATTTGACAAAGGTCTAAGAAACTTGGATTTCAAGATTCCTGTCTTTAACCCATTTCCATTTGCCCTGAGAATACTCACTGGCAGTGTTGCCGTGTTTACCCCGAGATAATTCACGGATTACAGTCCTAACCTTACCCACAAAGTCTGCCACAAAATATCTTGCTTTTATTATTATTTTTGCATCTTGAGAAGCAAATGACATCATTCTACTTATAGCATTCTTTTTTTAGTAGTGGTATTTCCATTTACAAAATATAATAAATCTCAATTGCTGAAAATGTCAAATCCTAGAAAACATACAGTTGTTAGCTGAAGATCATTTGATGAATCCAATTTATGTATACACTTCTGTTACATTAGGATTAGAGACAATTTCTATTTAGAAATAACTCCAAAAACAGTTTTTATATTTTATTTTCACATTGAAAACTAGTCAGATTTGTTTTAGCCTCAAAAAGTATGTTTATTAAAAGTATGTTTATTAAAAGAATGTTTATTTAAAGTTAAATTAATATTGGCAGCGAGATGCACTTTTTTTTTTCCTAAATGTGAAATGGGTTAATAAAAATGCAAGCTGGAAATGCCTTCCATCTTGGTCTGGATGGTTGTTACTTGAGATGTATACATAAGTAAAAATTCATTAAGCTGTATAACTTGAAATTTGTTCACTGAATGTACGTTATTTCTCAATTTTATTTTTTAAAAAAGCTATACCATATTTTCTCATTTTCTTTCCCTTACCCTTTCTAGTATCTTTTTAAAATATGAATTCCTCAGACCTTTTTTTTTAAATTAGGACAGAACATAGCTTTAATCCCAGGGGAAGAGGTTGTGGAACTAATGGCAGAGGTGGGGTGCGGGTGGGGTGGAAGAGTTTCCTGGATGGAAACACCTTAAATAAGATTAATTGCTTTGAAAGTTCCACTCCACCATCCAAGGGCATTTTTTTTTTTGTACCCTCTGAGGGAATATAGTACAAGTGCACATGCACGTGTTTTTGCACAGCAGCGTTCCACCTATTTTGAAATGTAATTCTTGTATTGGCTAATGTGTCCCCTGATCTTTTTTAGATGGAAACTATTAATAACGTCATCTTTTCTAACATTTTTTTGAGGGACGATTCTTGATTAAGTAGGTAATTTTGAACACCTCATTAAATACAGCTAGAAAATAAAAAGTTTGTAAAGCCACATTTGCACATGATGCCAGCCTCACGCTGTGTATCTCCAGAAACCCAGGTAAGCCTCACCATTTTGACCATTTTTAATAAAAGCATGTGTTAAATTAAAAATATATATTTTTTAAATTCCTTTTTCAACATCATGTATTTGCCTTAACTTTGAACTTTTCTTATACATGATTAAACTTACTCCTGTGTAACAAGAACCTCTTGCTCCCCTTCCCTAACCCCTTTATAATATTAGAATACTCCGGCATGCCAAAATATTTTAAGTATAATATTTAGATTCCTTATGATGATTAACAGTTTTATTTCATCTCACTACCAGCAAGTTAGAGCAACTAAGGTGCTAGATTTTTCCCTTTATTCTCCCCTCCACCACCCTCACCTCACCTCGCCTAGCTCCACTCCCACAATAACATACTTGCCTAAATTCTTCTTCCTCATTCTCTAACACCTACTGAGAAATCAAGAAGCCTATTCTTTTCTGGGCCATAACAACACTTTGTTCCAGAGCAATCTTAAATGTGTTCTCAGCTTTGGTAGGTTCTTCCTCTCCCCTGGGGACTAGACCGAACAGTGGGGGAAGAATCCCTTTTTACAGCAGGTCAAAGATGCCCTGCGGGTAGGGTGGAAAAGAGGGAGTGATGCCCTGATATCGGTAGCTCAGGGTCAAGACTGACGATTCAGTCTGATGGTTTAACCTTTGGAACTCTTCACTAGAAGACCTTAGAATTTGGTACACGTAATAATTTAGGCCTTAAACATAAAAAGTTACCTTTTGTAAGATCTGACAAATCTAAAACTGAACCACAAGGAAGAAATTTTTTTGTTTGTTTGCTTTTGAGAGTTCTTGTAATTCTCCAATATTTTGAATATCAGTGTTTTTGCCACTAGACCTGATTGATTGATTTAATAAATATGTATTGAGCATTTTCTCTATTGCCTAGCACTGTATTCCAGAGCAGCACTTCTCAAAATGTAGGCCGCATAAGAATTACAGATTCTTAAAAGACAGATTTCTGTGCCCCACTCCCGGAGATTCTGATTCAATAGGTCTGGGGTAACACCCAGCCCAAGAATTTGCATTCAAACAAGTTCCTAGGTGATGCTGATGTAGCCAGAAAAGAGACTATGCAATGCTAGCACTAGGTTATAGCGACAAGCCAAGCCTTGGAGAACTTTTTGTTCCAGCCAGGTCCAAACGCACCCAAAAAACTATGACTAAAATGCAATGACAACTGCTGTGGAAGGAGGTAGGCACAGAAGAAGAGCACCTAATTCATTGGGAGGAGAAGATGACACCTGATCTGTGTCTTGAAAGATAACTGAAATGAGCCAAGCAAAGAAAAGGGAGAAAAGCATTCAAGAGATGAGACTGGTTGAATAGAATTTTCCACATCTTGAAATTGGCTCAAAAGGCAGGCTGAGAGCAGACTGAGTTTACTCAGAAAAGACTTAAGCAGAAGGAAAATATGGCTGAATTTGAAATCAATTACTCCAGTGCACAGTTTAAATGGTAGAAAAAATGTCAATGATGTCTAATGTATTTTCCCATTAGGTGAAATCTTTCATTGTACATCAAAACTTATGCTCATGATAAGGTTATTGATGAAACAAGATTAACCACAAGTAAATTAGTAAAACTGGATGATAAATACAAATGTGTTATGAGGGTTTATTAGGTTGTCATTATGTAAGCTTGGAGTTTTTCATAATGAAGAGTTTCTTTTCGAGGGGAAAAAAGTGTGTGCTTTTACAGCTATAAAAGGTAAAATAAGTGAAAAATATACTATGTAATTCCATTTGTAATCTCTTTATCAGAAGTTTTGTTGGTCCAGTGGTCAGTCTTTACAATACAAGTAATTTGAGAGCAATCTAACTCCCAATCTAAAGCCAAAAGGAATATTTGTTGCAAATTAAAATTGACCCTTTTAAAAGCACTCCACACATTGAATTCAGTTGAGGAGACCTGAGGCAAGGAACATAGTCTTTTTTTAAGGGTTTAAACCCAACCTAGAGAGACGTTATAAAGAAGCTGGTTATTCAAATAAACAGTTTACAAACCAGGAAGACTTCTGGAAGAAACAAAGTATGCTCCCTAGACAAGAGAAAAGTCATCTTTTATAGAGAATTTTCCCAACCACTGTTCCCATTTTGGTTCAATTCATGTAAATGAGGTTTCCAAATCATACAGGGTTTTTTTGGTGTATAATTTGTATAGTGTTGATAGCACAGGACAGGTCTCAGTCAATTAGTAAAAAAATGAAACTAGAGCTTCTCTGCAGTGGTTGACTGAGACATTATAAAAAAGCAGGGCACAATGTGGGAAACCAAGAGTTCAATGTGAGTTTCCTCCTAGTACAGAGTACATGCGAAGTCCCTGACAGCAAATGACTGCTAAACTCTCATTATTTGTAAGTTTGGGCCCTCAGTTGGGGGGTCTGTCTCAGCAGATAAATATCTTTTCAAGGTTCACATCAAAAGAATTTTTCTTCTCTGCATCCATAAATGTTATTTTATATATCACACTAAAGTAAAATTTAATATTTAAATGTAAGGAATGGCTCCTACCCTCTATTTGCTTACAGATCCTTAGATGTCATTTAAACCCATTTTTTTTTCAGTAATGAATAACATAGAACATCTACTATTTGCTTGGTACTGTTCTAGAGTAGTAATTCTCAAACAATAGCATGTAAAAAAAAAAAAATCAACTGGAGAACTTTTTAAACACAGATTCCTAGTGACTCCCACCAGAGATTCCTATTCAGTAATTCTGTGGTAAAGCCCATCCACTTGTGCCCCTAACAAGCTCCCAGGTAATGCTGATGGTGCTGGTGCTGGCCTATGGACCACACCCTTCTAGACAAAATTTAAAATAATTGCCCTCATAGAACTTATATTTTAGTAATAGGAGATTGAAGATGGTGATAGGTGATAGTTATTATAGATGATAGATAGATAGATAGATAGATGGATAGATAGATAGATAGATAGATAGATAGATAGATAGATAGATAGATAGATAGAATATTATGCAAGATGGTGATAAATGCTATGAAGAAAAAACAAGTAGAGAAATATAGGCTATGGGAGACATCATTGAGAAGGCAGTATTATAGGCTTAAAAGAAGGAAGATATCAAGCTGGTTAGAGTTGTAATGGGGAAGAATAGATCTGAGAGAGATGAAAGTAAGGGTGAAAGCACTGATTCTAGAGTTTCCTGGCTTGTTCTAGTATCAGCATTGAGGCCAGCTCATGGGGTGGAGGAGAGAGAGCACAAGGAGAAGAGACAGAGGTACAGTACAAGGCTAGAGGAGGGCTTGTGTAATGCAGTAGTTTGATTTGCTACTCTGAATGTGAGAAAACCAAAGGAAGATTTGAGCAAAAGAATAGCTTGCTGGGACATGCCTTAATTTTTTTTTTTTTAATTCTCGTCAAAAGGTTGAGACTAAATAATAGGCTAGGTCGCAAACAGGAAAATCACTAGGGAGGCTATTGTAATAATGTAAACAATAGATGGTAGTTTGAATAGGTCTGTTAGCCTTGTGGATACCTAGCAAAGGTCAAGTGATGCCAGTGTTGGCATACTTGCCAATGTGAGCTTACTTTTTTGTCAGGGTATGAAGATAATTTCAAGCTCAATAACAAAATAAATACATGTTCTTTAAAAAAAAATGACCATTTCTTGCTACTTTGCTGGTTGTCCGAGACCTAGTCCATGTGATAAACAAAACGTCAAATAATGGAAAAAAGAAATATGTGGGGAAAGATTAAAAGAAAGAAGCAATTGGATTCCAGATATGTCTTGATGGCATAGTCAACAAAGATGGCTTTATAACTTTGGCCTGAGCAACTAGACAGACCTATGGAATTGTCATAGATTGATGGAGAAAACCATAGGAGGAGACTGTGTAAGGAGGAACATTGGGAGTTTGGTTTTGTAAATATTCGTGCTGCCTATTAGAAATCCAAATGGAGATATTAAGTTGGGAGTCAGATATATGAGACTTGAGATTGGGAAATAGGTCTGGGATAAAGATATACATTTGAAAGTCAATAGCATATAGATGGTATTTAAAGTCATAAGAAAAGGCATGATGAGATAGCCAAGGTAGTGAGTACTAAGCTTTGGTACACTTTAACTTTTAGATACACAGAAGATAAGGAAGAACTAGAAGGGAGACAGAGAGAACCACTCAGAAGATTTAATTCAAAACTTACATTTAGTTGTCGTTGTTGTTGTTTGTTTGTTTACTACCCATGGTCACTTTTTCACCTATCAGGTCTCTCAACTAATTTCAACAATAAACAAATAAACAAACATTTCCCAGACAATAAAATGTTTATTAAATTACCAAATATACATAGTTATATGTATGTACTTGTATTGATAAGAAACAGTTACTTATAGAATGGGTTTATTAGGTAGAGTGAAACAATGTAAAGAAAAAAGAAATAAGATAAAGAGGCTCTAATATATGGTGATGGTTGAACTAGACTATTGGTGATGAGCATGATGTAGTACATACAGATGTCGAATTATATAATGTTGCACATCCAAAACTTATATAAAGTTATAAATCAATGCTACCTCAATAAAAAATAAATTTCAAAAGAAAAAAACAAAAAGATATTATGACTCACTGAAGACTGGAATGATAGTTAACATTTGTAGCCATAAAGTATGCTTAATTAATGTATGTACATTGTCTTTCAGACACAATACTATTGCATACTTAATAGACTACAGTGGAGCATTGGGGAAAGTTTCTAATTAGCAGTAATCGGGCCTCAGATAAATCTCACTGTGTCTATGACCTGGCCACTCACTGCGCAAAGCTACAGTGGCATAAACATAACATTTATATGCACTGAAAAAACAAAATATTTGTGTGACTCATGTTATCACGGTATTTGCTTTATTGTGATAGTCTGGAACGGAACATGCAATATCTCGGAGGTATACCCATAAAATCTAAAATAAGGGTTTTATGGAATCACTTCCATTTGTGGCTCTGGACTCCAGCACATAATAACACATCCCTCCTCCAACCAGACAGCCTACCCAAACAAACCCAATGTCTCCGACAGCTTCTGAAGCATTCTCAATCTTATTCAAATTGCTTTCCTGGGCAAAGAATGTAGTAAGTCTGCCTCTAGCTACCAGCCCCCCTTCCCTTTGGTCTTTCACTCCGGAGGCTCTTACACTAGATACAATGGGACACGAGTTGGGGGGATGGGGTGAATTTGTTCCGGGCTTTCCTGCAAAGACCCCCATCAGCAAAGAACGAAGCTTCTGGTACCTGCAGTTTAGAGAGCAGCAGGAAAACTAAGCATGGTGGCCTTGACTGCGCTCGTCTACAAACTGATGAAGGCCGTGAAGTCAAGTTTTCCCCTTTATAAAATTTCCCCCCATTTTTATTAAGATGTAAATTGACATATAACTTTGTATTAGTTCAAGGTTCACAACATAATAATTTGTGTATATGTTGCAAAATGATTATCATAGTATGTTCATCCACTACCTCACATTCCCTTTTTTAAAGAAATTGTATTCTATTTCTAATGAAACAGAGACCATCTGCCTGAAGCACAATGTATTTCCACCCACCTTCTCCTTGACTCCCCTGATCAAACCCTTCCCTTCCAGAATGATGGTCTGTGAAAACAAAGAAGAGGTTACATAGAATTTCATCTCCTCATTGGGACTCTGCAGTATTCTTACGCTCAGAGTTGGCATCCTTGCATTGTAAATAAAAATCAGCTGGCATGGGTTCAAAGCCAGCAGTTCTAGGTGGAGACCCAAGTAGCAGAGTGCATGAGAGGATTAGTCAAGAGATGTATCTTAGAAAAATATATAATTGGTATTTACTAAGAGTTCTTTTAGGGGTGGGAGACTGAAAAAGAGAAAAAAATCTTGTTTCTTGAGTGTTGAATTTGGGAATGGGGAGGAAAATGGAAAACTGTAAACTGTTATCTTTGTCATAAATAGGTGTGCTGGAACCCAGCTCCAAAAACTGTTCTTTTAGAAGACATACCAAAAAAAAAAAAAAAAAAAGTGGGATAGAGTGCCGTTGAAGGACTTGACTGGATTACCTGACCAGAGGAGGAGAAGCTGATTAAGGAAAGAGCCGGAGCGGGGAAAACAAGAAAAAGATGACTGCTTGGGAAGGAGGGATAGACAGGAGGTCAAACATTAATTCTAAAAGGAACCAATCACAAACACTTGCTTTGGCAAGTTCATTTAAAATTTTAATTTGCCTAGAGGATGTTCTTTTTAGCCTCCTTCCTTTAATTGGGTTGGCCAATAAATTTCATTATTTTACATCTAGCAATGTCCCAGGTAAAATTAAAAGGCAGTGCTTTCATTCTATCCTGTTGTTCACTGGATTAAAATAAAATCGCGACAAAAGGTGATTTCAAACTTGAAAGGCACGGGCATAGGATCCTGACAGAACTACTATTAACAGCTACGTTTGTGGTGTGTCAAATACTGCATTTAGCATTTTATTTAATTCTTACAACAACACAGAAAATCCTTTTGTCCCTATTTACAGATGAGAAAACTGAGACTTCTTAAAATGGGCAAACCAAGATTCCAGTAATAAGTGTAAAGAAACTAAAACTCTTCAATGGTAATGGTTTATGCACAATTACTAACAGGACACCAAAGTGTATTAGGTTAGCAGATCTCAGCTCCTTTCTTCTGGCTTTTGTTGAAAACAGGACAACAGTCCTGGTAGAAAGACTATCCTCTTTCTGAAAGCTAAAAAACAAGATGGAACTCCAGTGGGAGTTGAACACAAGAACTATTAACATCAATTGATGCCTCAGCCACGCACAATATGTATTTTACTGTGACCTCAGGGTGAATCTGAGAGGAAAATGAAGTTGGAGTTTCCACATAACTAGAGACCTTAAGAGGTTCTCAAAATCAAGAAATTGGTTGTCCTAGTGGGAGTTTCTATCACCTGAGGTAGCGTCAGGAATTGGAGGTGCACCTTTTATTTTAAAATGGTGGAAACACGCTGAATCCAGAAATATTTCATTGCCAGGTTTATTTCGTCTCCAGGTTCGGTGGCCCCAGTTTTCTCCTTCTCCACCCAGTCTGGGTTATTCCGCAGTTACCTTTTGCATCACAATGGCCTTGGTGAGACTGGCAGACAGGATTAACAGAATTCGCAAGGGTGTGTGTGGGTGTGGGGCTGCCAGGAGGGGCGGGTCTAAATTTGATTGAGCCTTACTTATAACTCTAGAGCCTCCAAATTTTTCACCTTTTGCTGGATAGGGCTGGTTTGCGCTTGTTCCTGCAAAGGTGACTCACTTTATTCTGTCATTTTGATACTTTTACATCTGGAGATCTTTGCATTTCCTTAAATTTTTTTACTGAGATACTTAAGCCTGGGCCTTTCTTACAATCTAGCTCTTTGGTTTTCTTTCCTCTCTGCTTCAACTAGGCAACATGAGTGCGGATCCGGCTTGTTCCCAGAGCTCACCTTGTCCTGAAGCATCCAGTTCTAGGGAAACTTCGCCAGTGCCTGATATTTATGGGCCGGAAGAAAATTATGCACCCTTGAAAATGTCATCTGCTGAGACTCTCAACACGGAGACTGGTAAGAAAAAGTTGAATCTTTGAAATCCTGAGTTCCTTAAGGGAGAGAAAAAGAAGGAAAGTGGGAATAAGGGTCATCTTTTCCCCCTCTTGAGCTATTATAGCCCATTAGTAGAAGCAGGTGTCATTATCTATTTATCCTGTGACACCTTTCAATCGTAATTTAGTGGCGCGTGTCCTTTCAACTATGTCCCAGGTGTCAGGAGTTGTGAAACAGAGGCTTAGGAACATTGGACTCAGCAGTTCAACTGCATACTATATATTTGAGACTTAGGGAATAGCCACTGTGGAAACACAAATGTATTGTGATAATAAGCTGATGTATATATAAATCTTAACATCATGCCTGGCACAAAGTAACAGTAAATGTTACTAAGCTAAAAGTCATAACGTCACAGCTTGGGGTGCGGGGCCGGTTGTGAGCATCACCTTCCTGGTTCGTCTCTTCCAGGAATGCCAGAAATGGCATGGCTAATTACATGAATCTTAACCTTGTTGAGATGTTTTACCTTCAACAACAGTAGCAGTTGGCTTTTCTCCCACCCTTTGGATGTGTGGGTGTTATTGGGCAGCTCTGTTTGTGAGCACACACTATGCTCAAATCTCCTAAATATCAAGGAAGTGTTCATCCCATTTTATGGTAGATAATTCCAAAAGGTTTAACCTGCTGACAGTCGAAGTGGCTAGAGCTTGGATTTGAGGCCCAGTGTGGCTTCGAAATAATAACTAGCAGTGTGGGGGTGGGGGATGCTCGGGATACGGTTAAGTTGGTACCACTTTTTTGGAAATCGTTTTGGAAGTAGTTAAAAAAAAGTAAAAAATTTTAATATAGTATAAAATAGTAGCTTAAAATCTACATTATTATTACACTATGAAACTGGTTATGGAGAAAGAATGAGTAAACAAAATAAATGCTACATTTGAGTGTTAGATTTTAATGTTACCCTGTTTTCCCACACTGTTAATATCCTTGTATAATTTCAAACATTGTAAATAAAGCACTAAAATTTGAGAAACAGCTTTTATCTTTTTTATATAATGATTTTAATCTTATAAAAAATGTGCATATCTTTTCAGAAGGCTATAAGAATATACTTTTTTTTTTTTGGCATTTTAAAGCCCGCATTTCTACTGTGACTAGGGTAGAATTGGAGTTGAGAATTGGGAATTTCTCAGTGCAAATAATAATTGAAGTGCCTCCTAAATTTAGTTAATACAGGAAATTAATTTTTAGTAACAAAATCAGTATACGCCAGTGCTAGACAATTTTTATCTGTTACCTCATTTTAATCAATGAAGAAACTCAGGAGAGAGGGATAATTTTGGAGACAAGGTCACAGAGCTAAGAAAGGCAAAGCCTGGCTTGAAAGAGAAGCTTATTGAAACTCACATGACCTGTTCTGATATTTGGAACTGGGTAGTAAACTGTTGATTTTATAGGAATTTCAGAAATTAATCACTAGTTTATAAAAATTATGTAGATAATAATTAAGATTACAAAAGGAAGTTACAAAGAGAATACAGTAGGTTGGAGTCAGGTAATCAATCCGTTTTGACCTTTATGAACAGCAGGGTGTTGTCAAAGGGAATTGAGTCCCACTATATGTTCCCCGGCAGTATTAGCCATACAATGGTGACACTGGTACACTTACTAGGCAGAGTATTCTGGGTTGCTTAAGAATTGTCACTACCTAGCTCTGTGGTTGTGAAGACTTTAAAAATGCTTTGAAAACAGTAAATTTGCAAACTTAATATTTGAAAAGCATCATTTTATTCCCAACAGTTTCTCCTCTTCCTTCCAACATGGATCTTCTTATTCAGAACAGCCCTGATTCTTCCACCAGTCCCAACATTATACTACCCACTTTCGTAGAGAACAGCACAGTGAAGAAGGAAGAGAAGGTCCAATTCAAGAAGCAGAAGATCAGAACCGTCTTCTCACAGACCCAGCTCTGTGTGCTCAATGAGAGATTTCAGAGACAGAAATATCTCAGCCTCCAGCAGATGCAGGAACTTTCCAACATCCTGAACCTTAGCTACAAACAGGTAGGGTTGTTTTGTTTTTTTTCTTTGCACTGTGTTATGCACCCCCACACATACACAAATAATTAATTTAATATGAAAACAATGTTTTTGTAACATGTTTCACGACCATCTTTCATAAAGTAGTCAGTCTATTGTGTGAATGTGTCGTAATTTATTGAACGTTTTCTTCTGTTGCACAAACCAAAATTGTGGACATGTTTCCAATTTTGTCTTAATCAAGGGAGGTGTATACTGACTGTGCTCCAGGTTAGGAGGGAGCCTAACCAACACCTAGTCTCATTAAAATAAAAATTGCATCTTTTGTTTTCATCTGCATTCAATTGCTAATGAGGTTAATAATTTTTCATAACATTTATTGACATTTTATTCAATAAGATATTTTATGGTTTCCTATCACTGGTGCAGTAATCAGAAAGTCCTCTATTCCATGATCTTATGATATATATGTGTTTATAGATAGATATTCTGATCTTCCTGTGATCCCATTTTCTAACTTAAGTTCATAAACCATGAGGAAATTTTAGTTTATTATGCGCTATACTATAACTTGATATTTTTTAAGTAGTTGTCATAGTGGTATGTTTCATGATTCCTAAATTAAAACATTACCATTATAAAATATGTAATGTGCTTTACAGGGGGAGGGCTTTTTTGTCTGATTGCCTTTAACTGACTAATGTCATGTGTAAACCAAAGGGATATGAGTAGACATTTAAATGTGTACTTCTGATTACTGGATTTAAAATGTGTTATCTTTAACTGGTTAGATTTGTTAAACAGAGGCAGCCAAATGACTTTTTGAGGGGCTTGAAAATTCATTCATTGAATATTGGTTCAAGGTTTAAAAAAGACTTTAGAAATTTAAATTTATTTCTGAGCTTTAGATAGTTGTAGCTGTCGGGGAAGAAAATATTAACAATATTCTTGATTCCTAGCACATTTGTATTACTAGCATTTTGTGTTTTCCTGTTACCTTTTCCTGCAGATTAAGACCTGGTTCCAGAACCAGAGAATGAAATGTAAGAGGTGGCAGAAGTACAACTGGCCAAAGAATAGCAACTGCACAATGCGGGTAACGGGACACTTACTTTTTTACTCTTTCCTTTCGATGACTTTTTAGCTTCCTCCATTGCTGAAGCATACCCCCCAGCCACAAACAGTTCTGATTTCTTTGTGCCCTTTTAGTTAACCCACCCTTCTCTTTCAGAAGGGCTCGGCAACAATAGAGTACCCGGGGCTCTCTTCCTGTCACCACCAGGGATGTCTGGTGAACGCTTCTGGTAATCTCTCCATGTGGAGCAATCAGACCTGCAATAACCCAACTTGGAGCTACCACTCCTGGAACAGTCAGACCTGGTGCCCCCAAGCCTGGAACAACCAGGCCTGGAACAACCAGCTCTACAGCTGTGGAGAGGAAGCCCTGCAGCCCCAGATCCAGTTGCAGCAAAACCGTCCTGTAAGTGATTTGGAGGCCACCTTGGAAATGGCTGGGGAAAGCTATGATGTAATACAACAAATCCCCAAGTATTGTAGTGTCCAGCAAACCATGGATTTATTCCCAAATTACTTCATGAACGTACAGCCTGAAGATGTGTGATAATGGCTGCACTGTTCATTGAATTTGGGCAGTGGCTGTATCGTTTAGAATTTTTCTATGGGTCCCTGCCTTAATATGTGCCAATTTGGAGGAGTGGGGGTGGGGCATGATGGAGTCTAATCAAGGAGGTTTCTGCAGCCTTGCTGCTATAGACGAAATGATAAAAGATGACTCTGGCTATATACAACTAGATATACTATTTTAGATATTGTCTGCAAAGTCTAGAATCTTAACCTCAAGAAGAGAAAGTAAAAAAAGTACAAAGATGTGTGATGAAGGATGATAGATAACATATTTTCTGGGCTTGAGAGGTTTGTTAAAAACATCTGTTCAGGTGAAGGGTTAAGATATAATGTGCTTTATTGATTTCCTTTGCTGTTTTACTACAACTCCCAATTTGTAAGAGATGTTTTGTATTTTGTGTATCACAATAGTACCAGTTGACTGGTTGGTTTATTAAGTTTAAGCACAAATAAAACATGTATTTTACCTTAGCTGTCTCCAACCTGATTTCACCCAGTGGTCCAATGAGTAAAAATTTGCATGGGTTTTTATTGCATATTTGATGGGGGTAGATTAACAAATCTCTAGCCATTGCGGGGGGCGGGGGGAGACTGCTATCTAAAAAATGAATAAAGGAAAAGTAACCTAGGATACAATGCTAGTAGGTGACTGATTAATTAAATCTGAATAAACTTATTTCCTCCTTGTGTATATAATATTAAAACAAAATTTGTAGTTATTTGCACTTAAAGAAGAGTGCCACATCTGGAAGACTTGGATAGGCAGAGCTCTTAGTTTTATAAAGAAGCTAAATAAAGAGCAGCCAGGGAAGAGACCAATAATTGAATCTCACCCTATAAACTCATAATAAAGGTTCTGTGACTGCGCTTCAGTATAATTATACCCTGCCACAACTATCTTGATATAAGCTTATTTTTGAACATTTAAAAACTAAAATTCCAGCTTTTATTTTTTAGACAACTACAAGGTACAATTTAATGTGTCATTTTAACATATGTATCTACAAATGTGTTAATGTTAACGTTTTTGAAAATTGGGTCAGATCCATGTGTAAGTAAATTCTAGGGCTGGTTTGAAATGTTTTTTGTTTCTTCATGTAAACTATGTTCTCACCTTAGAAGGAGCTAAGCAGCCCTCTATAAATTGCTAATCCTTTATTCCTGTCTTTTCCGCATCTGGCTTGCCCCAAACCCATCTGATTGGGAGCACTTTTTATTCAATGCTCTGCCCCCAAGCTTTATGAAGCAACAGAGATGCAGAGAATAACCAGAGCAGTCTTATTATTGGTCATTTTCCTCATGGTTCTATTCCAACTTTACAATGTTGCTTTATAATCTTATCCAATTCAATTATCTAGACATTTGACAAAAGAGGAAGTCAGAAATAATTAATTTCTCCCAAGACCTAAAGACAACATTTCTTTCAACTGTCAGATAGTTTAAAGTTTTGTGCCAAGCACTATGTTATGGACCAAGTAGATAATGGAAACAAAGCATTCACTGAACAATCAAAATACATGAAATACCATTTGTCAAGTCACTACTCTTTAGTCTTAAAATTCATGCAGAATTGAGTGTAATTTTAAAACTCGTCTTAGTGTTGCTTTTTTCACCTCAATGAGTGAAAAAAAATCTTAGATTAAATTAGAGCTTTTTAAAGATAGTAAGTCACTTTTCTATAAAATTATTTGCTCTAATGAACTGCACATAATAGACAACAGATTTGAAGAAATACTAAATGGCGAATGAGAGCCTAGGAACAGGAAAATAGTTATTACAAAATGAGAGCCCAGGAAACTAAATTTAGCTCTCCAGAGCTAAACCATGCGGTGGAACCATTCTTTACACCCCTTATTGCTGCTTTTCTTTGGATTAAGTTTGGTTTATAAGACATTGTGAATAGGCAAAGAATGGCTAAGAGGGAAGGTTAAGAGTGGCATAAAGAATAGTAAGTAGCACCTATTAACTTTGAAGCATTGTGCTAGATCCTGGAAGGTAGAAAAAGAGGAAGAAAGGTTAATTTTTGATAATTGCTTAATTTTGGAAATTAGCCATTTATGGAAATGCCATGTATTATTTCTTAAACCCAACAAGCGGACATTAGAATAAAAGTGGAAAACCTAAAACAAGATAGTAAAATCCACAATCAAGGAATCTAATAATATCTTAATTTATCTTTTTAAAAGATTGGACATTTTGTAAAACAAAGGAAATTTACTATTGAAAACAAATTTAAGTACTAGAGAAATACACAATGAAGTGAATCCAGGAATACCGTCTATTCAGTAATTAACACTTATACAGATAATTTAGCATGTATAATGTAAGTGGTTTTATATGGATTTTAATGGTATATAATAGGATTATACTATATATTCACTTTCAATAGCCATTTGTTTTTCACATAGCAGTAACATCTTAAGCCTGTTTGCAGGTCAGAATTTAGATACATATTTATTTGAAAGAATCCTAAAAATTGATAACTACATTAAAAAACAATAAGATTTTCTACTTTTCTTAAATATTAGCCAAAATTGAGATGGTTTCTTTCTTAGTATTCACTACCAAAACATTTTGGATATGAACAAAAGTAAAATTCAGGTAGTTGAAAAAGAAAAAAGGTTAAGTTTTTTGGTTCTTCGTAATGTCTCAGTGGGACTTTGTCATTCTCTTAAAAACTATTCATAAAATATTAAAGTAATCATTACATAGAGTTATCTCTTTGATGTCTTTACATTTTCATGCATACACATGACACAAATAGAATTATAACATTTCTCCCTATCTAAATATGAAATTATGTTATGCATTTTGTTCTGCAGCCTGCTTTTCTACTTAAGAATATATCAAAGATTTCTTCCCACATTAGTATATTTTGATCTGACTCTTTAATTACTGTATAATGTTACATATTACACATGTAACTTAAGTTGTTTATGTTTTGGTTATTTGCCCACAAATTATGTTGCTATTAACATTTTGTCATTTAATTTACACATGTTAAGACGTGTTTTAAAATATCAAAATGTTTTCATAAACAATAGAAATTAAAATTCATACTTGAAATTGCAACTATTTGGATTGGCCATTTTCTTGCTGATTTCATTGTTAAATGAGAACTCGTTAATTGGCTCACTTATTAAAGCACTATTAATAGTGATCTAAAAAACAAAAGTTATAATTCATGTGTTCTTGAAAACTAAAAAATGTATAGTTAATACCTGATAAGGTAAAAGATTGATTTTTGAAAATTAAGCTAATAAATATTAGAGCCAAATTCACTCCCTGTGCAAGCAAGCCACCAAGAATTAGAAGGGCTACAAACCCAATTTAGAGCTTTTCAGCTTATCCATTTTGGTCACAGGATCACCAAAAATATGGACGGTATATAAAAGGATACAATGTAAAAATAAAATAATAAATTCACCCGCCAGCCTCTCCGTGCTTTCATCACCCTTCAAAATCTTGCTGTCTCCATTCTCCCAAAAGGAGGTGGTTGTTACTTCCAATGCAATATTTTAGTCACTTTATTATATTTTAGCTTAAAAAAAAAATTATTTTGTCTTTATTTTCAGCTTGCATTTCCATTTCAGTTTGTACCTGAAGGAAAGAAGCAAACTGGAATGAATCGGTCTTCTGAATTTCATAGTCTGGATTCAAAGTTCAGAAGTAGAAGTGTAGTGCGTTTTGAGCATCCCATTTTGGTGGTAAAGGACGAGAGTAATTCTGTTTTGAATTATCGAACTATTCAGAAAACTTGGTATCTCCAGGGAAAAAACAGGCCAGGACTGCAAGCCCAAGGTAAAGGCAGACAACTAACAGACAGAGGCAGCAAAGTGGGGGAGGGCCTTTAGTAAATATTGCTCCCAGGGCCAAGTGAGCTTTGCCTCAAGCGGGAGATAAAGGGAATTTGTTAAATAAAGAGCCGGTTGGGGCAGACAAAAGCTTCTGGCACAGGAAGTTGGTTGACTAAGGATACTGAAATGTAGGCATTTGAATAGCTTCCTTGGTGTGAGGTTGAAGTGTAACCTAATTGAAAAGAAGAAGCAGCTGGTGGCCAGTCTCCTTAAGCGATTCCTGGTTTCTGGGTGGTTGATGTAAACTCTGTGGTCCTAGAAGTGTCCTTGAGAATTTTAGAAGGTTAAGTGCCTGCGAAATGACTTTAATGCAAAGGTAACACCTACTTCCATGTACGCTAACAAAGCTATGAACAGAACTCATGGATTAAATTAAGATGCTGGAATCAAATTAATTAAACACATGGCATAAAGCATGGGGAATGAGAAGGGTCACACTAATGCATCTAGGAAAGGGTGCAAGTGGAGAAGAAAGGGTCATAATATTCACATGGCCCGTCTCTGACACATGATGTGGTGATAAGAACTAAGGATAGGATTGAGGATGAGAACCTGTGGTTGAATTAGGGCCAGGGTTCTGCAGAGGGAAGGTACCTGGACACTGTCACATAGGCTTGCTCTGTCAGACACCAACAGCAAGGGCCACAAAGGTAGCTCTCCTTAACCTGATGAACAACTATAGAATTTATTTTCACTAGTTGGTCAGAATACATGTGGGGCTGGAATGGGTGTTACTAATGGAAGGCCAATTTAAGAGTAATGAATTTTGAGTGCCTCTGGTGCATAAGGATATTTAGTGTGAGACCAGGTAAAAGCATTAGGTTCCTCGTACTCCTCTACCCTTTTCTGTGTTGTGTGCACATGTGTCTGCTTATCTAAATCTAACATGTCTTACGGATTATTAACTTATCTATAGTTAATGTGCCTTGTGTGTTACATAAATTTCATTTGTTTTCTCTTCCACAGTGAAAGTAAACATTCTCAGGCAATACAGCAAGTACACACTACACTAGATTAGCCACACAGTTCTGTCCTTTCTGCAATTCTAAATCTTCCCTAATTCTTAGCCTCCCCTAAATCCTATCCTGCATCTCACTTCTTAAGTCTCTCACCCTTCATTAGCCACTGAATGAGAATCAGTATTCCCAAAACTGTGGAAAGCTTTGCAGTTTCCTTTACTGCTGTTTAGTGAATCACCGAACACAAGTGTGTTCATTCCCACTGGTTCCCTGATCAATTCCTGTCTATTAGGTCGATAAAAATAATTCCTGTTATCTAGTGAGACTTTACCTGCTATGAAGAAAAAGGCCTTATTTAAATTTCTGCTACATAAGTCATCTGGATTACAGAAATATAAATTACTTTTAACTGTGTTGATGGCACTTTCCTATGTTTTTCCTTATGCCATTTGCATTTTTCAAAGGAATAGTAATAAATAAAGCTAGTTTCACCTTGGAAAAAATACTTATAAGAATATTTTACATTTATACAGCACTCTTACATTGAGAAAATACAAATTTTATTTCTCATGATCTTTAAGCTACACTCTGAGGTTAACTATCATTTATATGTAAAGAAATTGAAGTTCAGGAAGAGTTTTTTTTTTTAGCCCATCTCTTCCTCAGAAAGTTAACACATCCAATGTTGTTACGTTGACTTCCTTTTACAGTCTGAGTTAACTATAACCCCTGTCTCCATTGAGAAACTGCTCCATCCCTCTTCAAACCACTGTAATCCATTTCTTATCTTTAACAAGCCATTGTAATCAAGCTAAAGTTTAAAAATTACCTCAAAATTCATCTTTCATTAATTCATTCTCCAAATTCTTGTTTGGCTAAGTGTTGAGGTGAGTGAAATAGATATGGTGCCTGTCTTCTTGAAGATAACATAAACAGTTAAATCCTTTGACTTTAGATATTGTCTTACTTGACTCTAAACTAACATGTATAGCCATAATGTAACCATACTGTGATAACTACTTTAAATATATTCTCTTTTAATCTTCATAAAACAAGATGAGGTACCATTATCCTGTTTTAGATGTTGACGGTTAGAGCATGACTTCCCAATGGACACACATCTCAGAAGAGCTGACTTCAGAAGTCATAATCTTAGCTGTACTTGTATATGAATTTCTCTCCATTTCAGAAAGTTGGACACACATCCATTTTAGAACATATATCACACTACACCCTTTTAAAAACCAATCGTCTGTTCCCTAGGCATGTGAATGCCTCTCCCATCTTTACCTTGCAGACTTTTTATGGGCTTCTTTTCCTCTGCTAACTAAACACTGGCATTCCCCAGGCTTCTGTCATCAGACGTATTCTGTTGTTAGTCTTCTTGCTTCACCCTTTTTTTTTACTAGCACCTCCATACCTCTAGGCTGATTGTTCCCAAATCCATATCTGCAGTTTAAGAGTGTGCAGTGGCCAGACTCCAGACATAGCTGCCTAATTGGTATTTGCGTTCACACTAATCTGATTCTGAGACTTGGTTTCTTCGTCTGTAAAATAAATATCTAATAATTTTTTTACTCTGTTGTGTTGAGAATTGGAGTTAATGTACGTAAAAGACCTCCCTGATAGGTACTCAGTAAATGGTGACCACAATACTCAGGGAAATTTCAGTGGTATTTTAAACCTAACATGTCCAAAATCGAACCCATTATCCTCCCCTACTCTTCTTACAGCATTTTCTGTTCTGGTTTATGACACTACAATCCTCCATCATCATAGCCAGAAGTCTGGCACTTACTTATTATCTGAGGATATTTTCTTTCCTTCACCTACCTTATCCAAATAGTTACTAGTCTTATCTGCCTCTTAAATATGTTCCAAACCAATTAACAGTGTTCCATATAGGCTACTAATATTGAGCAACTACTGTATAAGTCTTTTTTATATTCCCCTGAATATTCATATGAAAGAGATAGTATACTATAGCCATTTTTATATAATGAAAAAGGAGCCAATAGCTTCAGTGACCTGTCAAAGGTGATACTCGTTGTATGCGATAAAGTCTAGATTCAAATCCTTAATTTGCCTAACTCCCAAAGCCCCAGATGTTCCTCTGATACACTGTTTTCCAATGGATCCTGATCTAGGCCATATTGGTAGACTTAATCATTAAAATTTCTATTTCTTGTCTTGCCCCCTCTAACTTCTTCCCCATAACACAGGGAGAATAATCTAAAATGCAAATCTAAGTATGTTATTTCGCAAAACCTTTTAATGGTTCACATTTGCCTATGCTGTCAAGTTTCTCTAGCATACCATCGTAATCAAGATATTTTGGGGAATTTCTAAAATTCAGATTCTGATGAATCATCACAAATATATGAAATCAGAATCTCTGGGTTTAAGGCTCGAGAATATGCATTATTTTTTAAGAATATGCATTTTTAAGAAGTACCCTGGGGGTGGCTCCATAGTGTAGTGGTTAGCTTTACATGCAGAATGTGCAGGATTCACACCCCTTGTAGAGCCATGGACCATGCTCCAAGTGCACCAGGCCCGAGCCTGTGGGAGGAGACGCCCCGCCTTCAGAGATCCAGCTGTTAAGGGGAGACAGCGACATCCATGGGTCACGGGTGGACGTGTGTGTGTGTGTGTGTGTGTGTGTGTGTGTGTGTGTGTGGAATTAAAGAAGGGGAAAGAAAAAAACAAGTACCTTGGATAATACCTAAGCATAGGAAAGCTGGAGATTCAGAAGCTTACTTTATAAAATTCAAGTTCATCTTTATGTAAAAAAAAAAAAAAAAAACCTACTGGAAGAGCTTCTGGTCTAATGAACATGCAGAAGTAGTAAGAGAGTAATGTTCCCAGAAGGGGCATGAAAGCTCCACCCCACTTTCACATGCCTCACCCTAGGCATCTCTTCCATCTGGCTGTTCCTTAGTTATACCCTTTTATAACAAACAAGTAATCAAGGTCACAGTAAGCACATGGCTACATTTCCTTCAGGAATTCCACAGATGCTAAACCAGACATTCTCATTTTGAAACCAGTTTGGGCAAATTTAGATGAACATCTTCAAGAATCAACAGCTGAGTTCTGTGTTATTGTTCTGGAGTTAAAATACAATTTAAAAAATAGCTTAAAAAACAATTTCAAGAAATTCATAATTATTTTAGCTAAGAGGAGGGAAATACAAAATAAATTCAATCAGTTATGATTTTTAAAAATTCTACTTGAGTCACGTAACCAGTTTTGGCACACGTTTACACTAGTTTGGCCAGTCACCCTTTTTTTCAATGCTCAAGTTGCACCATCTTAGGACAATGGAAGTTCCTTCAAGTTAATACATATGTACTTTGGTTGACAGAACATTTTAGTCACAGAGTTTATCTTTGAGGTACAGCTGGCTGTTCTGACCCATTTTACACATCTCCAAAAAGCCTTGGTAACTTTAAGTAAACTCTGATCACTGGTGTTGCGTATGGTTATTCTGGGTCCCAAGAGGGCTGCTGAAGCTATGTACATGCAGACAATTAAAAAGCCAGAAAAATCTCAGAAGCATTTTCCACAGAATTTCCTTCACATATTATCCAGACAGTCTGCTTTGGGCAAAGGCACAGAAGCTAACATGAAGCTCACTTGGTGACGCCTCCCCTCAGTGGCCACTGTTGCTCAGGGCTCACCAATTTCCTGTTTTAGAACTTTTGAGATGTTTCCTACTCTTCACCATAGGTTCTAGGACAGGGAAATTAATGCCTAGACATATTCCTCAGTTGCATGTGGTTCAAGAGGAAAATCAGCATACAATGATAATTAGATATACACAGATACACCTGGTGAATGGGGGTCTCTAGCTGGAGACCCTGAGGAAAAAAAATCTAATGAAAAAACTTAGCAAAGTAAATGACACTTGCTTTTACAAGTGAATTGTAGTGATAATAAACCAGATAATGAAGCAAACATGCAAAAGTTCTTGGCAGAATGCGATTAGGTACTATAATGGAGGTAAAAATTGCTGAGGACAAGCATATAAGAGGCCTGTTATTATGGGGTTGACTAAAAGTATATCGTATCAGTCACATTCATTTTGTTTCAGTGTATCAGCAGGAAGATTAAAGACACAAACCAAAATGATCTGTTCCAAAATGTACAGGGAGACTATGATCAAACCCACACAATAATTAATGCCATAAATTCACCCATTTGTTTACCAAATATCGATTAACATTGCTATTTGCTATAGACCCTGTTCTTTTAAAATATTTTATTGAGATATTGTTGACACATGCAAATTTCAGATGTACAACATCATAATTGGACATTTGTATATACTGTGAAATGATCACCACTATCATATGTACTTCTGTCAACCAAAGTACATATGCATTTTTTTTTTTGTAATGAGAACTTTTAATTTCTACTCTCTTAGATCATGTTTAAAGCAGTGGAGATACAGCAGTTAAAAAACAAACAACAAAAAACAGAAAAAAGGTAGAAAAATATCAGAATGTGGAAATTGTTGAAATTCTAAATATTCACTATGTGTTTATGACTATATTTTATAACATATTCAAGAAAATTACAAATTAAATTTTTTACTCATTTGTATTCAACATCATATATTACAACCTGGATATTTTTTAGTGAGAAGTTAATTGTCGGTTTTCATATCAATCATATGAGTAAGGCTTTTTTAGATGAAAGCAAGTTAGCATCCATTCCAAGAGGGTCTAATCAAGTTGGTACAAAGTAAGCACATTTCATAAAAGGAAACTGCCCATGTGCAAAAAAAAAAAAAACATGAAAATATTTGTCTAGAATAAAGATTGTACCTTTTTTTTTTTTTTAACAGTGTTTCAGGAACTAACTGGTTGGTGGACAGTTCTAAGTTCCTAGTCAATTAAGTGACTTTCTAATCAACAGTGTGGTCAGATGTCAACTAATTAACTTTTTCTTTCTATTTTCTTTGGGCTTAATTTGCTGTTCTTTTTCTAACTTCTTGAGATCATTGATTCTCAACCTTGTATCTTTTCTGATCTATATATTCAATGCTATAAGTTCTTTTAAAGTACAGTTTTAGCTGTATCACACATGTTTTGATATATTTCATAATCATTATGTTCAAAATATTATCTATTGTGAATTCTCTGACCCATTTTAAAAATTTTTTTATTTCCCCTATTTTCTATTTAAATTTTAAAAAATTTAAGTCTGACAGCTATTTATATTTCTTAGATACAAGTTCTTTGTCAGATATGATATTTGCAAATATTTTCTTCCAGTCTACAATTTCTCTTTTCAACCTTTTAATAGAATCTTTCACAGAGCAAGTTTTTAACTCTGATGAAATCTAATTGATCACTTTAGTATGGTACAATTATTACAATTAATGAATGCATATTTTTACATTATTATTAACTGAAGTCTACAGTTTATTCAGATTTTTTTTTTGTTTTCACAATCTTTTTATTTTGTTGCAGAATTCCATCTAGGATTCTACATTACATTTAGTTGCTAGAATGTCTCCTTAGGTTTCTTTCTCTTGGCCATGACAATTTCTCAGATTTAATTTTTTCTGATCTTGATAGATTTGAGGAGTACTGGTTATATATTCTGTAGGATGCCTCTCTACTGAAATTTCTCTGATGTTTTTCTCACGATTAGACTAGGATTATGAGTTTGGGGGAGGAAGATCACAGAGATAAAATGCCCTTTTCATCACATTACATCAAGGGTACATACTATCAACATGCTTATCTCTGTTGATATTGACTTTTATCACCTGGCTAAGGTAGGGCTTGTCAGTTTTCTCCACTTTAACCGTATTCTTTTTTCCCCCTTTTCCATATTGTACTTTTGGGAGAGAAATCACTGTGCATAACCCTCACTTAAGAAATAGAGAGTTATATTCCCCCTTTATACAGGTTTGAATATTGTCCCCCACAAAACTTCATGTCCACCTGGAATCTCTGATGGTGATCTTATTTGGAAACAGATCATTTGAAGATGCAATTAATTAAGATGAGGTTATATTGGATTAATGTGGGCCCTAATCCAATGACTAGTGTCCTTATAAGAAGACAAGACAGATACATAGAGACACACAGAGAGGAGAAGTCGTTGTGAAGATAGTGGGAGAGACTGGAGTGAGGCATCTGCAGGCCAAAGAATATAAAGAATTTTCAACAACAACCAGAGCTAAAAGAGGCAAAGAAAGATTCTTTCCTAGAGCCTTTGGAGAGAACATGGCCCTGTAGGTACTTTGAGTTCGGACTTCTGGACTCCAAAATTATGAGAGAATAAATTTCAGTTGTTTTAAGCCATCTAAATTTGTGGCAATTTGTTACAGCAGCCCTGGTAAACTAATACACCCTCCTCTAGAGTAGAGTATTTGCATAATTTATCTGGAATAATCCTGCGCAGGAGATTTATCTCCTCTCTTTATTAATTTATTCAACCATTTACTTATATCAGTATGGACTTGACAATACTAATAAATTTTACACATAGTAAAATTTACTAAATGAAACAAATTTGAACTTTTTATGTTGAAATAATAGATTAACATGTTTGTGAAGAAATATACAAGGAATTCCATTGCAACCTTCCCTCAGCCTCTCCCAATAAAAAAAGCCTTACAGAACTATACTACAATATCAAAACCAGAAATTGACCTTGGTACAATTAATAGAACTTAGATTTCACTAGTTATGCATACATTCATTTGTGTGTGTGTATAGCTTCATGCAATGTCATCAAATGTGTAGATCCTTTTATCCAGTAACCCCATGATAGCTCTACCCATTTTCTCCCCCATCCCCATCTCTAAACCCTTGGCAACCACTTATATGTTCTGCATCTCTAGAATTACATATTTTATAAATGTTACATAAATAAAATCATGCAACATTATGCTTTTGAAACTGCTTTCTCATTCAGCATAATTTCTTCCAGGTTCATCCACATTGTTGCATATATCAATAGTTCATTGTTTTGTATTGTTGTTGCATTCCATAGTGTGGCTGTACCACAGTTTAAGTAGTTTCCAGGTTTTGATTATTACAGGTTTTGATCATTATAAGTTTGGTTATTTGACATTAACATTCTTAATCACTATTTCTCTGAGATAAATGCTCAAGGATATTAATACTGGGTCATATGGTGAACCCATTTTTAGTTTTTAAAGAAACTGCCAAACTATTTTCCAGAGTAACAATACTATTTAATAGTCTTACCAGTGATGTATATATTCACCATTATGAAGAAAAATGAACATTGGCCCCTACCTCATACTATTCAGAAAAATTCATTTGAGATGGATTACAGACCTGAACTTCAAAGCTTAAATCAGAAAACTTTTAGAGGAGAATGTCTTTGTGATTTAAGGGTAGGCAAAGTTTTCTTAGGTCATAAAAAACAATACATAAAAATATAATACATTAGATGTTATATATTTGGTAATCTTTTATTAAGGATTTTTATACTTATGAACTCTAGTTGAAATTTTTTTCCTGGTAATTACTGTCAGATTTTGTTATCAGAGTTATAATGGTATCATAAAATAAATTGGGAAGTGATTTTTCTTCTTCTCCTTCCTGAAAGAACTCGTGTGAGATTAGTATAAATATTTGATAGAATTTACTATTGAAATAATCTGGAACCGGTAATTTTTGTGGAGCAATTTTTTTAAATAATGAATTCAATTTATTCAATAGATAAAAAATGTCTTTTTTTGTCATTTCATGCCCATTTTTGTAATTTGTACCTTTTAAGAAATTTTTCTATTTCATCAAACTTGAATTTTGGTTTAAAGTTACTCATACTAACTCTATATTATTGTTTTGATATCTGTGCAATATCCCATTGTTAAAATTTCTGATATTGGTAAACTGAATTTTCTTCCTTTGTTTCTTGGTCAGTCTTGTTACTGATTTATCAATTTTATTAATTTTCAAGTAACTAATTTTTTACTTTATTTTCTCTAGTCTGCTTTCTATTTCATTGATTTCTGCTGTTTTTATTATTATTATTTTCTTCTAACTTTGGGTTTTATTTGCTTGTCTCTTTTTTAGCTTCGTGAGGAGAAAATGAATATAATTAATTTTAAATATTTTTTCTCTTTGAATTGGAATCTTTTTTAAAATTAATTAATTTCTTAAATTATGGCAACATTGGTTAACAAGATCCAGTAAGTTTCAGGTGTATAATTCAACAGTTATATATATATATATATATATATATATATATATATATATATATATATATATATATATATATATTGCACTGAGTGTTCACCGCCCATAGTTAGATTTATTTCTGTCATCACATATTAAAATATGATTATTTATGGGTATAAATTTCTCTCAAAACACTGATTTAACTGCATCCTACAAATTTTTATATATTGTATTTTATAATCATTTATTTAGATATATTTCCCAATTTTCCTTGATTTTTTTTTACTCAGATTACTTACTTACAAGTTCATTTTTAATTTCCAAGTATTTTGAAGTTTTCCAGCCATAATGTTATTATTGATTTTTAATTCAATTCTGTTGTGGCCAGAGAACATATTCTGTACGATCTCAGTGTTTTGAAATTTATCAAGACTTGTTTTATGGCCCAGCATATTGTTTGTCTTGGTGAATGTTCCATGTGCACTCGAAAATAATATGTATTCTTCAGTCATTGGGTGTAATGTTCTATAAATGCCACTTAGATAAAGATGGTTGGTAATGTTCACATCTACATATTTGATGATTTTTAAGTATTTGCTCTATTCATTACCGAGAGGTAGTATTAAACTTCAAATACTTTATTTAATTATTTATTTTTCTTTTTAGTTCTACTCACTTTTACTTCATGTATTCTTAAATAGTTTTTTTCCAAGCACATTCGATCCAAGACCAATGCATAAGGTCTTCCTAATGTATTGATTCATTTAGTCATTTCTTAAAAATCATTTTATCATCCTATTATTCTCTTTTTTTCTGTTTCTATTATTCTCTTTTAATACTAATTTTTTTGAAGTATATATTATCTGATAGCTTCCCTTCTTTTTTTTTTTTTGAACCCAGGACAATCAAATTTTCAACATCACTCTACCAAAACTGTTCTGTCAAGATCATTAATGATCTCCACATTACTAAATCAATGGCAATTCTCAGTTTTATCTTACTAGACTATAAAGAAGAAATCAGCCTTTCCATAATATACATAACTCTAAGTCACATATTAAGATACAAATTCAGTTAACAGAACAGATGGTTAATGTTTAACTGCCTTAGACAAACATCATGATACCTTTATAGATATTCAATATTATACTCTTTTTTGTGCTTCTAAACAGAGTTATCCCTTCTGTTTTCAAATGTATATCTGACCTATTTTCTAATATATGTTATCAGTACCCTTTTCACAAGTATTTTATCAGTATGCCTTTGCAATAACCTTTTGGGAGTTTGCTAATTTATGATAAGGTTCACCTTTCCTTACCTGTTAAGCATCAAATGTCTGATTTTTGGTACCAGTGTCATGATGCCCTCTTTCTTTACTTACCATTAGGCAAATCTTAGGCTAATTTAAAAGCCTGGGGTGCTGGTGCCTAGGTTCTGTCTGGAAAGCATTTTTGTTTACCTACAATACCATAGTTCTCATAAATGACAATGTTTTATTTTTCATTTGTTTCTGTGGTCTCTTCCACAGAAAATTGGCATTTTCTTGGAAGGATCTGGAGCAATACAGATTCTGAGACCAGTGGAAGTAGAGTTCTAGGATTTGACCAAATATATGTTTGGTAAAACCACTGATGTCTTATTTTCTTCGGATAGCAAGGAAATAAGCTCCATATTTGAACTGTTTTCAGAAAAGTATTGGTGTTTTCAGGTAGGGATCATAAACTGACCCAGAGTGTCTATTTACCACTCTTTATGTCTAGCTTCTTTGTTATTACTTCTTATTTGGACCGCAGAAAAATATGGTGTACTCTTTTTGGACCTATGATAAATTTACTCTGTATTAGCAGTGCTTACTCCAAGGGTCAGGATAAGAACCTACTCCCACTTAGTTCGTTTTAAACTATTATGTTTTATTTTCTACATAATTCAGAATTCTTCCCCCTCCCTCTTAAATTCCCCCACCACTTCCAATCTTGACCTATAGATGTTGCCATTTCCCCTTAACTGGATCTCTGAAGGCCGGGAGTCCCCTCCCACATGCTCGTGGTGTGCACCAGGGGGCTGACGCCCCTGGCATACTCAGGGGGCCTGGGGCACTCAGGACCTGGTGCATTCAGGGTATGGTTCGTGGCTCCACCTGGGGCACAAACCCAGGACATTCTGCATGTAAAGCAGACATGCTAACCACTACACTATAGAGCCATCCCATAATTTGGAATTCTTATATTAGAAGAAAAAAAATCCCACAAATTGGTGGTGTTGTTTTTTTAATCTTGGCTTCAACTTTCTCATGTTATGGGATATATTTCACAACATGTTTAAAGGTCTAATCAATTTTCAACCACTTACCTTGTAACACCATCAGAGCTCTGACCAGATAGAATTGGAACTATGGCACTAATCGAAGATTTAGTAATTTGACAACAAAATCTGCTTTAGGAGTCACTAGACCCCTCTATGTGTATGCTGTAAACTGCAGGTTAGTGATTCATGGGGTACAACCCATAGAAAATTATCTTGGAACTCAAGAAGAATCCAGCAGTTCACTTTTAACACCTAGAATACACATCATAGTCTTATTTTTAATGATTCACTTCTAAATTCCTTTTCAGAATGGGCACAAACTGCAATAGACTATATATCCTGATCTGTCCTCTCTAATAGAATATGGCTACAAATAATTGGCAAACTCTTGGAGAACAAGGTCTGGTTCACCACTGTATACCCAGGATCAAGCTCAGTGCATGACAGAGAAACATACACAAAATGAAAATAATAAAAAAATAAATAGAAGTGAAAATAAACAGAAGAAGTGAAAATAATGACAATAAACAGAAGTGAAAATAAACAGAAGAAAAGGCAAGATAGCAGTCTAATAAATGGCAGGTGTCCTCAGCAAGAACGAGCGTCCCAATCAGAAGAGGAAGCACTTTACTTACAGAAATTAGAGGGAAATTGATGGGTCAGGATCTTTCTGGAAGTGCAGGCAAATTTTGGATATGTACAAGTGTGTTTTTCTCAGTAGAGAGTCCAAAACTTTTATCAGATTCCCAAAAAGTTTATTTACTGGGACAGAATATAGTAAACTGACCCTTTCATAACTGATGATGATTTCACGGATGTTTACATATGCCCCAAATGATTGAATTGTTCACTGTGCAATTTGTTGTATTTGTTGAGGTCAGTTAAATTTCAATAAAGCTGATTTTTAAAAAATCGATAATTTTTTAAGAAAACAAGCCAATTCAAAATGAGCAAAATATTTGAACAGATACTTCACCAAAGAAGACATATAGGAGACAAATAAGAACATGAAAAGATGATCAGCATCATTGGTTATTAACAAACAGTAACTTAAAGCTACGATAATACATGCTGAACATCCCAGGGATGTCTTTCGGTTAAAAAAAAAAAAACGACCATATCAAATGTTGGTGAGGAGGTGAGACCATTTTATTGGGTTCATACATACTTACAATTTTTATGTCTTCATGGTGAATTGGATGTTTTTTCTTAATGAAGTGATCTTCTATTCCTCATTATTATTTTGGTCTTAAGATTTATTTTGGATATCAATATAGTTAAAATAACTCTCTTTTAATTAAAGCTTGCCTGACACATCTTTTTTGATTTTCTTCTTTTGAGTTTCCAGAGTTTTAGACTTTATGTGTATCCTTATAAAAAGCACATAGCTGTTTGCCACTCCTTTCACTGGTACCAAGCCACTCTTACTTGGATAATTACTGGGTTCTAACTGGTCTCTCTGCATTTATCCTTGTCTAAATTCAGTTCAAAATTTCTTTTAGGTATATGGCTAAGAATGAAATTTTTAGGACATTAGGTAATTGTAGTTTATCAGTTACCTTTTGCTCATAACACCCCCCAAATTCAATGACTTAAAATAACAATGATTTATTATCACTCGCCTATCTGTGAATGGTCTAGAGGTCAGGAGATCCAGGTTGGGCTTGGCTCTGCTTGAAGCTACAGATCTAGCTGAGCGAGGCTTCTCTCTAAGGTTTGGACTAAGGTATCCCCACTTGTTTATTTTGGAGGCCAGGCTAAGGTTGCAGCAGTTACCTCTAGAAAGTTCTTTTCCTGGCAAAAGTAGATCTGCAAGAGGGCAAGTGGTAACAAGCAAGACATCTTAAGACTTAGGCTCAGAACTGACACTCTGTTAATTCTGTGTTATTCTATTGGCCAAGTCAAGTCACACGGTTGAATCTAAAATTAAAGGGAAGCTTACCTCTCCATTTTAGTAGAAGGAACTTGTCTCTGTCTGTTAAGCCCGCTATAACAAAAATACCATGCTAGGTGGCTTATAACATAAATTTATTTCACAGTTTTGGAGGCTGCAAATTCCAAGATTAAGTCACTGGCAGGTTTAGTGTCTGGTGAGGGCCTGCTTCCTGGTTCATAGATTGCAGTCTTTTTGCTGTAATTTCACATGGGGGAAGGGACAAGGAAGCTTTCTTGAAAGGCACTCATCCCATTCATGAGAACTCTACCCTCATGACCTAATCATTCCCAAAGACCCCCACCTTCTAATACCATCACCTTGGGTGTTAAGATTTCAACATATGAGTTTTGGGTAGGGGGAAAACACACAAACATTCAGACCATAATAGAACTACAAAACCACTTGGCAGAGAGCATCGACTTGGGAGTTGGGTGGTTCAGGTAATGAATTGGGGCCATACATGTTCAACTTTCTTAGATAAAGCCAAACTGCTTTCTACAGTGGGGTAAAATTTTACACTCTTATCAGCAGTAAAGAAAGCTTCCATTTTTGCATTCTTGCCTACAGTTGATATATTACAAATATTTAAAGGTTTGTCAAGCTAGTAGGCATGAACAAGAAAAGAAAAAATAGACCAATTAGACTTAATCAAATTTAAAAACTATCTTAGTGGCTATGGTCTAAATATTTCATTCATATGTTGAAATTCTAATGCCTAATGTGATGCTATTGGTGATGATAAGACTATGGGAGCTGAACCATCATGAATGAGTTTAATGCCCTTATAAAGAAGCTTGAGCTCCCTGGCCCCTTCTGCCATGTAAGGATACAACAAGAGGTCTGCAACCTAGACAGTGGCCCTTGCCCAATAAACCTGGCACGCTGCTCTTGGACTCCAGCCTCCAAAACAACTGAAAGAAATAAATTTCTGTTGTTTATGAGCTACCCCGTCTGTGGTATTTTGTTACAGAAGCCCAAGTAAACTAAGACATTAATCATTTTTAAATGTACAGTTAAGTATATTCACATGGTTGTGAAACAGATCCAGAATTTTTCATCTTGCAAATATGAAACTCTGTACACATTAAAAAACAACCCCTCTTTTCTCCTTCCCCCAATCTCTAGTAACCAGCATTTCACTTTTTATTTCTTTAGATACCTCATACAATTAGAACATACAGTATTTGTCTCTTTGTGACTGGCTTATTTCACTTAGCATAACAGCCTCAAATTTCACCCATGTTGTAAAATGTGATAGAATTTCCTTCTCTTAAGGCTGAAGAATATTCCCTTAGATATGTATATCGCATTCTCTTTATTCATCCATTGATGGACATTTGGGTTACTTCTACTTCTTGGTTATTATGAATAGTGCTGCTATGAACACGGTTTGTAAAAATCCCTTTAAGGCCCTACTTTCAATTCTTTTGGATATATATTCATAATTGGGATTGCTAGATCATATAGTGTTCTATTTTTATTTTTTTGAGGAAGCTCCATACTATTTTTTATAGTGTTTACATCATTTTTCAAGCCTGCCAACAAAGTTTAAACACTTCTGCTTCAAAGCACATTATCAAGAAAGTGAAAAAACCTACAGAATTGGATTTGCAAATCATATATCTAATGATAGATTCATATCCAGACTAAAACTCTTAAAACTCAATAAAGCAATAAATAAAAACATAAGTAAAAACTCTGGTAACCAAATTAAAACACAAGCAAGGGACTTGAATAGACATTTCATCAAAGAAGATATACAAATGGCCAAAAAACTCATGAAAAATATTCAACATCATCATTATTAAGGAAATGGAAATCAAAACCACATTGAGATACCCATACACACTAGGATGACTACATTAAAAAAAAGTCAGATATTAACAAGTGTTGTTAAGGATATGGAGAAATCAGATCCCTCATATGCATACAGCACAAAAACATCTACCGATTCAATTATGTTGAATATCTGCATAATATTCCATTACAGGATGTTTCAAAATTACCAGTTTCCTCTCAGAACATTTAGGTTTTTATATCACTTATTTTTCTTATTTTATTCTTTTGATCTTTTTATTAAAAAGCTTTATTTTTATACAATTTGTACATTATAAAGATCACCCATTTAAAGTATACAGTTCAATGATATTTAGCATTTTTATTGAGTTGTGAAACCACTATCATAATCTAATTTTAGAGTGTTTCTATCACCCCCAGAAACTTTGTACCTATTAGAAGTCATTCCCTATCCCTTTGTGTCCCCACCCTCTTTCTATATTCTTCTTTTAGTTTCTAGGTCACCACTAATCTACTTTCTTTCTCTCTATATAGATAGAGTTGTTTATTCTAGAAATTCACATGAATTGAGTCATATTATATGTGGTCTTCTCTGACTGGTTTTATACACATATGTTTTCAAGGTTCACCCATGTTTTAGGATGTATTACAGCAAGGGTCCCCAACCCCCGGGCCGTGGATAGGTACTAGTCTGTGGCCTGTTAGGAACTGGGCTGCACAGCAGGAGGTGAGCGCAGGTAAGTCAGTGAAGCTTTATCTGTATTTGCTGCTACTCCCCAGGGTTAGCTAGCATCACCACATCAGCTCCACTTCGAATCATCAGGCATTAGATTCCCATAGGAGTACAGGTCCCTGGTGCCAAAAAGGTTGGGGACCAAATAATATTGCATTGTATGGGCATACTATTTTTGGTTTATTCATGCATCTGCCATAGCTGTGTGGCTTGTTTCCAATTTGGGGTTATTGTGAATAATGCCATGACATGACATTTGGGAACAACTTTTTTGTGGACATATGTTTCCTTTTGGGGAAGGGGTAATAAATACACCTAGGAGTGGAATTGCTGGGTCATATGGTAACTATTTCATTTATATATTCCACTTTATTTATTCCTCATCTGGTTTATACAAAGGATTCACAGATAAGGAAATACAAACAGCTCCTAACCATGTAAAAAAAAAAAAATGCTTAATCTTATAATGAAAATGCAAACATAAAGTAAGTCAGTGAAGCTTTCTCTGTATAAAGCTTTCTCACTTCAGATTGATAAAGATTAAAGGTTTGATAATAAAACATTTGGTAGAAGCGTGTAGAAAGTGATGACTTTATAGCTTGTTGGCTACTTTACTCCAATCCTTGAGCATTTAGTCAAAGCCAAGGGTGCCAGTTCCAGTTTTGCCAATTCATTCATTTTGACTCAATTTCCTCATTTAAAAAAAAAGAGAGATTTTAGTTTAATATCTGAAATCTATCCTAACTCAGGTGATTCAATCCTATCAATTAAATCACAAAGCCTAGAGCAATCCAGGAAGGGTAAATACACTTCAGAAGAAGAAAAGCAGAAAATATCTGCATTTGAAGGTTTGCCGAGTTCCAAGTATATCTTGGGTTAGAGCCAGAAATGGCTTTCATAATCTTGAACAAAACCTGATGACAGTTTTCTCCAGCCACCCACGCCTGTGCAGCGAGGGTTGCTCGCTAGAGATCCACCCCGGCCAAACCCGGCTTCCGGCGGGGTCTGCGGTTTCAGCCCCAGCCAGGCCGGGCCTCCCGCCACCGCCCGGCTGGGGAAGTGGGCAGTCGCAGCCGCAAGGCCACGCCTGGGATGTCCCGATTGCGCGCTCCCGGACGCCGGCTCTGTGCTCACTCGCGGCGGCCGCCGAGTTCGGGGTACTAGTACAGCAGAGAGCGGCCACCGGCAGGAGAAAGGCAGACGCCTTCATTGGTGTTGCTGCTACCATCGCCCGGATTAAAGACACAGCTTTGTTGTTAGATGATAAGTTGGTGCTACTCTTTGGAAACTGACACCCAAGAGCTTCTCCATGGTGACGGGAGGACGTCGTGGTGAAGATCCAGAATGTAGAGGCAAAGCTAATCGGCTCATCAAACCTCACCTGCATCCTGGTCCCCCACCATCACTCGGTTCTGAGGCTCCGGGCTGAGACAGCCCCTCTGCCTTTCCCTTGTCAAACTTTCCTAGTCCTTGTCGGGGGTTGCCGGCCCAACCTCTGCTGGAACCACCCAGTTGGAACTTTGGCCAAATTTCTGCAGCAAACACTTTTGATTCAAATAAATAAATAAAAATAAAAATAAAAAATAAAAAAGCGGGTGTACACGTTTTAACTTGAATTTTCTTTCATGTCCAGGTGGCTTTGGGAGGTGTAGGAGGAGGAAATCTTTTCAACCACGGACTTTGTCCAGCCAGCCATCTAATAATTATTGTGCCAATTACCAATTTATTGCCTCTCAGCTGCAAATTCATCCTTCTATACCTGCTTGGTGATAATGGATAGAGTTCCTTTAAATCATTTTTTCTTTAGAATATTAAGCACAAGAAGTTTTCTCAGTGGATAGTGCTGGAAATGGTAAGAGAAAGGGCATGTCTCCTGCTGGTTCCAGTGGCTATATCATAGGTCAGCAGTGAAGGTGACAGAACATTTGGTGGCACCTTGCCCCAGCCGTTCACTCAGAATGCAAACTTCCTCAGCCACTTCACAGCCCCAACCCAGGTCTGGCAATCACTTTGAACAAGGCCCCAGGCCTCCCACCCATATCGGTGCCCTGACTCCCTCTGAATGTTCAATCCATCTGACTACCAGTTGCAGTTCACTGTCTCCTGCTTACCTGGGGAATGCCCTCTAGCTCTGGCTAATGCAGTCCAGCTAATTTTCTACCTAGTGTACTGCAACTATGCCTTTCCTAATAAGATCTGAACCTCAGCATTGGAGAGGTGGCCTTCCTTCCAACTTTGTCCTTTCTGGGATATTCTTCCCAGCTCTACCAGTTCCCTAAACGTCTTTTATATTTTATTTACTCTTAATTGAGCTTGATAATCTCTAATATTAAATGTTTCCTGTTTAAATCAATGTGTGATTTCTGTCTTCTTAATAGGAGCCAGACTAATACACTTAATAAACACCAATTACATGTCATACAGTGTTCTAGGAATGAACAAGACAAATGAGGCACTTGCTTTTATGGACCTTATATACTACAGAGGTTTAACTAAGCCCTAATTCACAAAATAGACTCAGATATGTTAAATTTTGAGGCAGGATATTCCAAGCACAAGGGGACAAGTGTAAATGAACTCTAAGTAATAATGAACTTAAGGTGTATGAGAACTAGAAAAGACCAGTGGGGCTAGACTTCAGTGAGCAAGGAGAGAACAAGAGATTAAGTTGAAGCAGCGAACCTTCTAGGTAGGATAAATCATAACAATGTCAGGGCAGTTTTGAAAATGAAGAAAAGCAGTATACTAAAAGTTACACCAGAGTAATAGGAGTAAACTGGACTTAATGGTCACTCAATTTATAATCCATGGTCAAGGAGTCTGGATACTATTTTAAGTGTGACAAGATGTAATTGGAAGGCTTTAAACTGAGAGTGACATGATCTGATTTTTAAAATAATCTCTCTGGTTACCTGGAGAATGAATTATAAGGAAGCAAGGTAGGAAAAGGGAGAGAAGAAAACCAGAATTGTGGAGAATATACGGAGTACCACAGTGTAAGGATTATGTTGGGAGTAAGGAAGGTTGTACGGAGCTCATGCCTGAGCTGATTACAAATAAAAAGTAGCCAGCCATTCAAATAGAAACATAGGGAAGGGAGCGTCAGAACTTCATAAATGAAGGCATAAGGTGTTAATGACGCCCCAACTAATGTAAGGTGTTTTCTTATATAAATGAGAGCTAAGAAATATTAAGTCAAAATGAAAATGGGTGTGTGATCCACCAGGGGGGGTCAAAGTTTTTTTTCTGTAGTTGATGAAAAGCTATTGTATGATTTTAGTAAGACAGTGATATAAGTCACATTGGATGCCTTGACACTACCGTAGGATGAATTTTAGAGATCAAAGAAAAATGAAGTAGGAAAGAACATAAGAGAAAATAATTCTTACTGGGGAAAGAAAGGCAACATAATTTATTAACTATGCAAAGCACTAAGGTATTTTCATTTCATCTGCACAACAAATAAGTATTGCTACTATCATATACACGAGACTCTTTTATAAGAAACGTACTCAAGTTTCTGAGTGGCTGAACCAGAATTTAAAGTGGGTTTTGTTTTTGGAGGAAGGACAAAAACAAAACAAAACAAAACAAAACAAAACAACCAAGCTTGGGATATAACATGTACATTCAGAATTTTTATTTCAAAACAAAGAACCACAGTAACAATAATAGAAAATCTATTTGGAAATATTCACAATCTGGTCACTGAGAAATGGGAAAACTTCCACAGTGCATTACGCCAACCCACAGTTTTTGACAAGCCAAGAGTAGAGGTGCAGTTAGAGAAAAGTCACCTGTCCCAGCAAAGCCCCATGCCACAGCTCTGTGAGTTTTTTGTCCAAAGGCTCAACGACCAGAGGGAATGGTAAGAACTGAAATACTGTCTGTCATAGGCAAAAGTTTGTTTAAAGGGCCTTGAAATATATAAGCACCAAGGAGGGAAAGGGAGATCAAGCAACATATGACAAAGGGAATAGAGGGAAAGTGTTACTGGGGTACAATCTCATGTATAAAAATACTGGGAAACTAGATTGTGGAGGTGTCTGTGACCTGTGGCAAGTGTAAATACTTCCATCTCATCTAACTCTCTGAAAAGTTCAAGTTACAAGTCTTCAGTGTGTTTCTTATCCTGTTAAAAAAATGCCTTCTTCTCCCCAATGCCTCTACCTCAAGCACCCCCAGGAGGCCACATGTCCTGAGTTCACACTCATTCTTACCCTCATTGACCAAGTCCAGAGTGAGGTGGAGTCCTCTCCAGGTTAGAAACAAAGCCACAGAGATGTAAATTCCACCCAGCAGAGGCAGTGTTACTTATATACAGAGGGCTGAGTTTTGACACATTCTATCCCTAAAGGGGCTGTAGGGACATAGAGGAAACAAGTTACCAATAAACTATTTCCACTCAGAGCAAAGTGACAGTGCGCATACATTCATTCATACATTCTCTCAAGTGTGGGGTACACTGCACATTTACTCATACTACCTCAAATGTGGTTTATGGGAAAGATTCAAGTGCCTTAAGGACACTTGACATAATACTATGATAACATGGTAACAGACAAAAACAGGCATGCACTGACCCTAATGCAACAAACACACTCCAACTAGATAATCATCATTTGGGAAAAATCTTCTCCCAGGGCTGAGGTTACAAGTTCCAAGTTAGCTATAAACACTCTCCTCTGAATTCTTTTAAAGCTATAGCTTAAAACAAAATAAAAATTACTATCTAAAAATCTCCTAAATAACAAAACGGAGAAATACCAAACCTTTACCAAGAACCAATATTTTAGGTTGCTCATTTGGAGGTCTCTCCCACCAGATGGGTGGTAGGAGCACTTAAAAAAAATGAGTCCACTGTAAGAGGAATAAGTTGTTTGGTCCAGTGAGGGAAAAAGAGGATTGATTTCTACAAATAATCTTCCCTTTTCTGGACTCCATCCAAAATTAGAACCCATCAACCACCACTAACTACAATGCCCATCTTAGTAATAATCCTAGATCTCAAGTAATACTACATATAATCTTAAACAAAGAAAAAACGTTCCAAAGGAAACCAATAGCTTCTTTACACAGGCACATGACTTTTCTGAGAAATTGAATTTGAGAGTTTCTGTCCGAAGGACAAGTTATTAAGAGGCAACCTGAAAACCTCACACACCACATCATATACCCGCCAATAACACGTTACATTTGTCTAAATTCTCTTCTTATTAAACCATAACCTCTCCAGTATCAAATCTTCCACACTATAAACTCTTTAAGCACCTCCCTCTAACTTCAATTTCCTTCTGTTTTCATTATTTGGTAAAATTACTTTACTTAAAAAAATAAATATTTATGCAATAAAACCAGAAGATAAAATAAATAAAACTCAAGTTAATTTGCTCTGCAGAGCTGTATAAAAGTGAGGAAGGTGCTCTTATGTAATCCTTCTCTGCCTTCCACACTCTTACGCTTGTCTGTTTCCTGGTGAGTCTGAGGTTGGGGAAACTGCTCCCTTATTCTCACTCCCCTACTTGCCCTCATGAAACCATATTAGAACTTAAGGGAAGAAGAGCTGGCCCAGTCGTCAAATGCCAAATAGCCAATCCTTCCTGAAATGAAGGTAGGTTCATTTGGTCTCTCCTAAACAGAAGAGAATGTCCAAGAAATGAAATGTTTACAAAGCCACTGAAGATACAACTAACCCCAGCATTGGGTTCCTCTGAGTGCTCATGGAGTGTGGGGATGAGAGAAGAATCAAGTAGCAGCATTCAGAAACAGTCCTGGGTTACAACCTGATGAGGTCTCTCCCTTGATGGGGAGAGGTTGCTTTTTCACGCTGGGAGGGAGGTGGGATGGAGGCATGGCTTAAACATTGGTGTCGGTCTCCTTAACAGGCTGGATGCTGTTCATCTCCATAACCGGGCCTTTCTCAGCTCTGTTATTAGCTGCCTGTGCCTGTCCTTCAAAGGCTCGTGTGATTTCCTCAAAAGTCCTGCCACGAGTCTCAGGGACTTTGAAGAAGGTGAAGACCAAGGAGATCACAAGGAAGGCGGCGAAGATGATAAAAACATAGGGTCCTAAGTAGAACTATGAAAGAATACAAAAAAAAAAGTGTTGATATAAAAATCTGGTCACTGACAAACTCGTTTTCCTCACATCTGTATTTCCAATAGACTTCAAGCTATAACCCTTTCATATTTAATGAAAACATGAAGGTTTCTTTAGAGATTCATTTATGATTCCATTGCTAACGTGCTGGAGTTCTCTGTCATTTTGTATTATTATTCCTTTTCTCCTGTTCGTTGAAGTTAGCTGTTCCAAATATCTATTGAGTATTTTATGATTTTTGATTATTATTTTTAAAATCTAGATTAGGAAAGACTCAAGAGAAATAGGAAATGCATTCTAAATATATGTTGCAAGTTTCTTTATTTAATAAATCAGCTCCAGGTCATTTTATAGTAGGACTCAGCTCATTCATTAACATCCTATGCATAGTGAGCCTCTAAGACCGTGAAGCCATAATGCTAGTTCGAATGATGAATTTTATGTATTGGTTTGGAATCCTTTGAGGCTTATCACTATCATTCTGTTTTTCTGTGTAAACTATGCCTGTATCCTCTCAGAGGAGTGGTATTTTAAAAGTTCCCCGTTTTACCCTCTTGCTTCAACTTTTTTTTTTTCTATATCATTAAAAATGAGGGGGAAAAAGTCTGGGTTGAAGCCCGTGAGATCTCATCCTTCCTGGTGTCAGTAATCATATCATGGTTTAAGAGGGTTGATTTCAAGGTGTGCTAAGTGAGTTGTTTTACTTTAATTTGCTTACCGCAGCTGAAGGGAAGAGAAGCCCGACCAAAAAGTTGGAGGTCCAGTTGGAACAACCAGCTACTGCCATTGCAGCTGGGCGGGGTCCCTGGCTGAAGAGTTCGGCCACAATAAACCAGGGAATGGGGCCTGGGCCAATTTCAAAGAAGGCCACGTAGACCAAGATAGCCGCAATACAGACAAAGCTCATCCCGTTATACTGACCCTATATGAGGAAGGAAGAGAGAAAAATTAATGAGATTGAGTGCTGCCTGACACTGAAAAGCTCCTTCTGAATCCTAGCCATGTGATCACACATATATCATTGTGCACTAATCATTTCATCAGTTGTAAAACAGGAATAATTACCTCAAGATTACTTTAAGAATTAAACTACATAATGTATTTTACAAGATATATGTTGTACAGCTGTAAGGATCATAGCATTTAATTACCTATCTGTATGATCTACTTTTCTTCAAACTCCGGGCATACTGCTTCTCCAAAGTTGATAATCTCCAACCTCAACCACCCACCTCTGTCACAGAGTCAATTGTAACCTCTCCTTTCCTCCTCCCCTCCTCCTTTTCCTTCCCCCAAAGAGCACTCACCTTTAATGAGGAGCACTCACCTTTAATAACAAAGCAATAGTCATGAGGATGGAACAACAAGCCATCCCTCCAAGGCCAATCAGATGTAGAGTCCTCCTTCCTGCCTTTTCCACCAGAAACAGCTAAAAGAAGAATAATATAACATGAAACTTCTGCTTTCATGAATAAAGATGCTGTATGAGCTACATGAATCTGCCAGTAACAGGGTACTTGTTAAGGGTCAAGTTTAAAAAATCCTATATAACACCTTCAATACCTCCCCCTTTCCCAACCATTCTGTATTTGTTTTAAGAAGAGTGAAGACTATTTACATCCATCATTCAATATCCTTTTCTCCAAAGAGGAATTAAACAACAACAAAAAAAGTTTAAATCATAGGGAGGTGGAAGGAGAGGCAACCTATCTTTGAACATGTGTAGCAAAAATTCCTCCTCTTCTTACTCCCACTTCCCCCGAAATGATCAAACTATCCAACTTACAGAAACCACAGTGAAGATGGTATTAACCACACCCGCACCAATGGTGGCATAGATGGGCTCACGAACACCTGCTTCTTTGAAGATTCCTGTTGAGTAATAAAACACCTAGGAGGAAACAAAAGAAAATGCAACTTTTGAACAGCTATTGTCCATGGCAGCTAAATAGAAGCATCGAAAAATAACCTTGAAGTTCCAGGAAACAAAGAGTCCTTTTTATCTTCTGTATCTCATCTCTATTCTCTTTTTAATTCTCCTCAATTCTAGCTACTCATTTGCATTTTTTACTTTAACTATGATTACTTCTGCTACTCCTTTTAGTCACTTCCTTATGTCTACTTTATTAACTTATATGTAAAGGTTTGGTTTAAGTCTTAATAAGTTTTTCAATGGATAGTTTCCCTAAGCCTCAAAACAGTGACAGGCATACTGAGGTCACAATTCGACAGTGAAGAAATTAAGAAACCTTGGTTTGCTTGTATAATCAGTAGCAGCACTATAGTTTATATTTTAATATATACTATTAAATAAACTACTACATATTCCATATATGTTGTTTATATTATTTGCTAAACACTGTGGTAAAACAGTTTCTGCAACTCAGTTAAAGAGATGTCAAAATATTGGACTCAGATCTTAAGTTAACAAGGGAACAGTATCTATATCAGGTTCAGTCAGTCCCTCTGGTTTAATTCAGGAGTTTAATATTTCACTCAGAGTATTTGCCTCTGCAGTAGTTATCATCAGGATTTTGTTTGTTTTATTGTTTTATTTCAATGAATATAATATGCTTCCACAATGGGATTTACCTTTTCAAGAAACAACACTTCAAATCCCTACAAACTAAGATAGAAATTATGCATATCTATATTTTCAAAAATAAGATTATGGTTGTGCTTTTGAAACGGGTTTGTAGAGTCAGCTTGATTAAAAACTACTGCTCTAGAAGAAAGGGTGAGCTAATTAAAACTGGACAAAAAATTCCAATAACATTTAGTAATATAAAGTTTGCAAGGAAAGATATTTGAACAGGTAAAACTAGCAATGAATACTTATGTCAGTTCCCTTTCTTATATAAAAGTGTATACATCAAAAACCTAATGAATATGTACATATCCCAAGTAAATTTCTTATAGTAAAATTACCTTGCTATCTGGTGCCATCAAGCCAAGTGAAGCTAACCCTTTTCTCATCTTACCTAAAAGCAGTTTTATTCTGCTAGATAAATATCATCCAGCCACTTACCCCCTGCCTTTACTAAGGGAAACTGAAAAACATCAATTACTTAAAGGTAGGTTAGAAAAGTCATCTTCACACACCGTTTCCTGAAGCAGGAGGGGTCTGTCCTGAAGAGTGCTTATCTATCATTTGTAATTTTCTGAGAGTGGCCTTTTTCTGATCCTGTTTTGCAGGGTCCAGACTGGGGTCTAAATTATGCATCCTAGACACTAGTGAGGCGCCTAGGGCGCATACTTTAAGGAGGCCATCACTCTCAGGAATACACACCTGCACCTCGATGCCTCACTCAAGTCCCAACCTATCTGCTCTGGAAAGTTTTGAGAGTATAGTTTATTATAGTGATTTTCCAAATGAGGAGATTTGAGACTGGAATCTAGCAAATCACCCAAGAGGCTTTTTCAACTACCTTTACTTCCAGGATCTGATATAACAACCTCTAATACCTCATGAGAAGCAGTTATTTCAAACACAAGTACAGTAGTCCTGGCTTTGTCTGTGGGGGACACGTTTAAATCCCCCAGTTGGATGTCTGAAACTGCAGATAGTACCAAAAACTACATTTTTTCCTATACATACATACATTCCTATGATAAATTTTAATTGATAAATTTTGCACAGTAAGAGATTAACAACATTAACTAATAATAAAACAGAACAATTGTGACAATAAAATAAGGGTTACTTGAACACAGCACTGCAATACTAATTAACAGTCTATCTGACAACCAAGTTGGCAGCTAAGTGACTGCCAGGTGGGGAGCGTGTACAGAGTAGAGGCGCTGGGCAAGGGATGATTCATGTCCAGGAAGGACAGAGCAGGAAGGAACGAAATTTCATCACCTTACTTAGAATAGTATGCAGTTTAAAACTAATTGTTTATTTCTGGAATTTTTCATTTAACATTTTTGGACTACAGTTGACCATAGATAACTAAAACTACAGAAAATAAAACCACATGTAAGGGGGAACTATTGTATCCTTCCTGGTGTATTAGGGAGGAAAAAAGGTCAAGAACCAACTACTATTTTGAGTATCAAGTGTATTTTGCAAAATGCTTTGTCACAAAATGATTTATCATATCAAATCAAAGACTGATGAGAAACCCTCAGCACATGAATCAGTATTTAAAGAAGTGGGACAAGGGTATTCTTCACATTCAAATACTTTATTTGCAAATGTATAAAAGGTACAGTAATAGCTTTTCTTCCCACCATCAAGACTCAAAAGCAGGAGGCTGATATCTGCATAGAATATAAGGGCTACCTGCCAAATGCTACCTTGAATTTTGCCCCAACTTTAAAATATCATAGTCTCTACTCTAGTTGTAAAAAATAAACAGAATTGGAAGGCTACCTCAGTCTGAAGTTGCCAGTATGCCTCCAGTCCTCTTTAATTGATTTCCTAATTGGTCTCCAGGGTTTTACACTGATTTTAGAATCTAAGATCCTGGAGAAAAGCCAAGGCATATCAATTCTCAGATCTACTTTGGCTGTATAACTTGCATTATCATTGATGACATCATACAAGATAGATCAGAGTTAAAGAGGGCTGAAAATAAAAAGGTTAAAGAGGTCAAAAAAGGATTTATAAAAGTTAGATAAATTTGTGTTGCCCTACATGTCGAAAAAAGCCTAGAAGAGGACAAATGTTAATTATCCATTCCAAGACTAAGGGTGACAAATTTTTTCATTTTTATTTATTTTCTCAATTTTCCACATGGAAAACATCAACTATAAATAAAATTTTAAGAAATAAAAACAAAACCAAATAAAAACCGGGATAATCAACATTTTATGAGTGGCTGATATGTGACAAGCATTGTGAGGGATTCTCTATGAAAGAAGGTGAGCAAAAACTAATGCTATTCCCCTTTGGTCAGAGGTTTTAAGTGGGATGTTGTAGGACACCTTGTATAGAAAAACCAATACTCACAGCGTTGATTCCAGAGAGCTGCTGAGAGAGCTGGAGCACGATGGAAATCATGAGGGGTTGCTGGTAGCTGCGTACTCTAAAAAGTTCCAGCACAGTGACTTGCTTTTCCTGTGCCATCCTAACACTCTCCTCTTTCATCTCCTGGATTTCTTGAGCCACATCCTGGGTGCCCCATAAATGCTGGAGGACTGGAAAAGAGAATAAAGAGGAAAGGATAAAGTGCTGTCCCAAGTTCATTTTCCCCATAAGATGGCTGGGGAGGAACCACATGAGATGAGCCCTGGACATGGCTAATCAATCAGCTTCCATATCTTAACTTACCTTCTCACCGCATTCATCAGGGGTTGAAAGTTCCCAACTTAAGAGTAATAAAAAAAACTCTAGTTGGGTTCTGAGGGGCAGGGAAAGGAGATGACATAACATAGGATCCAGTATCCCCATCTTATAACAAACCACAACTCTAACATGCCTACAGTGAAGGTGTAAAGGATACTCACTCTTCTTAGCACTCTCCTCTTCCTTCCTGTTAATGAGCATGAATCTAGGACTTTCAGGGCAAAATGGAAGGGCTGCACTTTGCAAAATAGCTGGAAGGATGGTGAAACCCAACAGCACGGGCCAAAGGTCTTCAGTCCCCAAGATGACTTTCAGGCCAAATATCTAGAAACAAGCCAAAGATAATATTATAAATCCCATACTTTATAGGCCACAAATTGATTAAAACAAACAAAAAGTTCAGAAAACCACCCATTCTTTTACCACAGGAAAAGAAGATACTTCTTTTCCTTTCTCTACCCTGCTTGCTTATTCATTCTCTCATAGCTATAATGATAATATCTGGAATACATATTGTAAAATATGTGCCAGACATTCTTTTTAGTGCTTTATCTATGTTAACTCATTTAATGAGCCACAAAACCAACACTCATTAAGTTTAAGTTCTAGAGTACCTGGGCCACCAGAATCCCGATGACGATGCCCAGCTGGTTGAGCGTGCCAAAGGCCCCCCTCAGGGAAGTAGGAGATACTTCTCCAATGTACATGGGCACAAAACCTGTGCAGAGTCCGCAGAAGAGGCCAATAACTAACCGGCCCAAAATCAGCATTTCAACTGACTCCGCTATTTTGGAGAATCCCATAAGGCAGCCACCAGCAATAGCCAAAAGATTGACGATAAGCATTGAATTGCGCCTGAAAGGTTAAACAAAGACAAGTAAAGTTAGCCCTATCTTTACCCTTCTTTCTTAATTCTACTCTGCCCTACATGTTATCTTTTCTTTTGGTCTAACTTTTCCACCTCCTATCATTAGAACATTTTTAGTTGGGATAACCAAGATCAATGGTTCTTAACACCTCTATATGCATAAAACTCACCTAGAGAACTTGGTTAAGATTCTTTTTTCTAGGGAGCACTTGAGATCTCTCTTCTCAACAATGTTTTCAGTTTGACTCAAACTCAAAAAATTCTTAAAAAAAAAAAAATTTCTCCTCTCCAAGTCCTAGCTGTAGCCTAGTATTTTAGCAAGCACTTTAGGCCACTGCTCCACAAACTAAAAGATTCAGCTAGAAATTCGCTAGAAATTAAACTGTCCCCTCTCACCACAGATTTATTAAATCATTAGGTGTGACTCAGGGGTGAGGCCCAAGCAATCTGTGTTCCAAAAAGCCCTCCAGGTGATTGGTATAAGCTGAAGCCTGAGAACTACTGCCCCAGGCAATTCTGATATTGCCAGTCTATGAACACACTCAAATTTTTGGACCAATGCTTCTCACAGCATTTAGTTATAATGTAGTTGCTTAGCTATGTCACCAACATACCAACGATGCTAGACTATTTCAGACAAGTTTTTTCTGTAACAGAGCAAATTTTAAGCACAAAGCAGTCAGCTTCAGCTGTCCTTCTCTAAGCTGGACTGTGATGATGCCATTAATAATTAGTACTGATAACCAGTATCAAATAATAAATTATTAGATTTATGCACTAAAAATGTGGGAGGCAGAGCCACTGAAACAGATGATCAAAGGCAGAAATAAAAGGTTAACAATGAAAAATTACTAAAGCTTTTGGGAAGAACCAGCACCACCATACTTCAACAGTGACTCTTGACCTGGGTGGCTCATTGGAATTACTTGGGGAGCTTTGAAAAATATTGATAACTCTGTCCCATCCCCAGGGATGTTGATTTAATTGGCTTGCAGTGTGGTCTAGCACTCAGAGTTTTAAAAGCTCCCCAGGAGATCCTAAATGTGTGGCCACAGTAGAGAATTCTTTTAATAGAAAAAGCTCATCCCTCATCCTCAATTTTACCTTTCTCTGCATTCCTATCCCCATTTCCCCTCTCCTCTACTGGTTCTTTTGCTAATAAAATAATAACAGGTAGAAGCCATGTTAGTTGTGAGAAACCCATACTAAAAATTTTGATTACTTTCGTATATAAAACATAGCCTCAAAAACAAACAACAATGAAAAAATCAAACATTATTAAAAAAAAATAAGATCGCTTTCATTTTTTGTAAAACCTGAATTCCACTTATGCTTCCAGAACATCTAATCAGCAAATTAAATGGTTCCTTCACCAGTCATTACTGAGAGTATTCTACTCGCTAAGACATTTTATTAAGCCAGCAGAAAGTAAGAGGACTCAATTTTCTTTTTTCAGGAAAAAACATTTCAGCTCAATTATTTGGCCATCATCCACATCTGCCAAAGACCTGGGATTACAAAATATTACCTCTCACTCCCGCTGTGTAAAATAATTAAAACATTTTCATGAAACCCCAAAACGTTTAAGAAAAGCAAACAACTTCCAACCTTGTAAATAAAGTATGTTTCTGGGAAACTCCATAGTGAACTTCACTAGAAAATAACCGAATTAGTTTAAACCGGACTGCAAAGGCCAGTCATTCATATGGCACATCTCTTGATGGCTGGGTGGAAGCTATGCAGGGTAGCAGAGCTCCAACCAAGAATAGTCATATTCAGTGCCAGCTGGACTAGATTTTCCCTTAATCAGAATTTGAGGTGCTCTCATTCAAATGCATCATCACCTTCCCAAACTAATTCTCAAAACTTGTCTTCAGTGCAACTAGAACAGCCCCCTCCTTGCCCAGTTTCTGATCAATACCTGCCAAAGCGGTTGACAAAGAGTCCAACAGAAAAGGATCCAATCATACCACCAACAGAGAAGATGGCCACAGACAAGGACCAGAGGGATGTGAGTAGCACCTCATTGGGAGGGTTTTCTAACTTTTCTTCCAGAGTGTAATTGATAAAGTCCTTTATGATCTGCAAATTAAAACGGTTGGTGAGAGGGCAGACTGTTACAGTTGGATGAGAAAAAAGACAAATAATGGGGATCTTCTCCTCCCTAAGAAAACAGCATTATAATTACTTCATAGACAGAAGCAGGAAGATGACTAGATGGGGATAGAAGAGACAGATAACATTGGAGTTAATGTTACTAATTCTAAACAGAACAACTTTTTAGTTGTTCTGAAAATCGCAGTAGATAGTAGCACTGATATTCAGTGATCACCCCAGCTCTCTTTTAAGAGCCCGCCCCGCCACCTTCTTTGCAACTAACCCCTAATGGATAATAAAGAAAGCATATCAATACAGAGTGAGAGAAAGAATAGGTACAGTTCAGGGTATAGTGAGCAACTGAGCTTTTTGTTCTGAAAAATAATTCAAGTAGACTTCCCTAATATCATTCTCCTGATTCAGTCTTAGCCAAACTAGATACAAAGTTTGTCAGAAATTTTTAATTCTTGAAACTCTACTTAAAGGAATAATTTCTCTATTCCAAGTTCTAATTCCAGTTGCCTGGCACTCACCGTTTCAGGGGCATTGATGACTCCAGTGTTGTAGCCATACTGGAAAGAGCCTATGGTAGCAATGGTAATGGCAAAGACCAGCGGTGCGGTCACCTGAAGGGGTGGGGGTGGGGGTGGGGGTGGGGGAGGGAACAAACCACCTTTAAAACTCTTGATTGAGGATTATCTCTTATTAGCGAAGAATATTAGGATCAGTTGGCCTATGAGTGGTATGAAAACTTGATGAGAGTTAGGTAAGGAATGCAGAACACAAAGGAACAGTTTATCACTGAAGAACTTATACGGACAAGCATGCAGAGTGAACTTAGGAAAAGGGGCAAGGAAATTTGGGAAGGAAGAGTTAAGAGGAACCGGGTTAGTTTGGAAGCATTAAAAAAAAAAAACTGCCTCAGGTGAAAAAAAAATAAAAAAGCAAACGATTGTTCTGAGGAATGAAAGAATTAGGAGGGCACGGAAAAAGACAGAGGATTCCTAAGAACAGATTTAGGCAACAGTTAGATCTGGGAGTCTCGCCTGTACTCTGATTACACAGACACCCCGGAGTGGTGCTGGTGGTGGTGTGTCTTCACCAATGAGCTTCTCTTTTGTCTCTCTCTGGATCACATATCCATCGACCCACACTGCAACCCAGCCCCACATGAAATTCTTCCAGTTTACTTAAAATTGTACTGCCATCCCCCACCCAGCAGGGGGAGAGCACAAGTTCACTCCCAGCCCAACACAGAGGAGACATCTCTTGGCGGAGGAGGGGGTAAAAATCAAACCAGTCATCTCTCAGCTTACTAGAATAATTCAAGTGGGTATTATTGTAGATTTCCGCCTCAGGGTACCTCAATATTTAAACTTGAGGCCATCCTCTACAGGCCCCAAACACTCCTTAAACTCCTCTCTCTGGTGAGACAAGAGTGGCAGGCTGCTGATTTTCAGTTCCCCAAATGGACCTTGCCTCCCAGGCAATGAGGCACAAGTACCCCTGCCAGTACAGAGCTCTTTCTGTTTAATCCATTTCCCTTTCGTAAAAAACCTTTTTTCCTCCCATCAGTACCATCCTTGAGGGCTTTTTCCTCTTCCCATTTTTTCATCCTTTCTCTTATCTTCCTTTGTTTTCAAATAAGTTTACCTTAGTGAAAATGCCTTTCTTCCTACAAATACAGCATACAAAACACACAGTAATATATTACAGTACCACGCTCTCACAATCTTAGCCACGATGGGAAGGACAACTGGAATTCCCTCTCTTTAGTATCCAGGGGAATCCCAGAGGTCACAGAACAGATGGCTGGACACTGACCCAAGCCCCCAAACCAATCTCACGTCTTTTCAAGGTCTAGTGCTTCCATAGAAATTCTCATACTGCTCCCGGGCCCACACTAGGAATCAACAGAAGCGAGCAGTCTTAGATGCTCATCCTCAGATGAGTGTAATTATGTAAAATAATCCTGAGAAACAAACACAACTTCTCTGGATATCTTTCCCTAGGACAGGAAGGTGATGGAACAGAGATAAATCCTTTATAAGATATGACATTCAGAGAGAACTAGTGAAACTGTAGCATCACAGGCTGGAGAAGAAATGAAAGGGCCTTAGGATGGCTAGGTGACAGAATCAAACAGAATACAGCAATCATCATTATGGTTTGCCTTTCCCAGCACACTCCAAAGAAGCAAAAATAACTGGTAATTGTATCATTCTTACCTTCTGTGTCCCCATGGCCCTATTTTAATTATTTTCGAATCTTCAAGAAGGATCTAAGAGTAGGATTCCAGAGACACTTCTTCCAGCCTACAAAACCTTCAAAATGTCCTTCACTGCCAGCAAGTTCTTCAGCTCCTCATCAATGCTCTGTACCTCGCACTCTCACCGTTAGAGAGAGCATCAGACACGTTTTTATAGTCTCTGCAAAGGGCGGAGCCTCTGAAAGACTCGCGCCCCCTAGCCCCTCCCCTTACCGCCTCAAATAATCCCGTGACCTTTCGGAATTTTGTAACCTCTAATTCAGCCCTCACCCTAGTCCAAGTACTCCCTCCGTGCCCTCTTTAAAAACCACATCCTTCGCCCTCCCCACTACGCTTTTTTAAGTTAGTCCCCCTCTCCCTCTTCATATAGCGGATACAGCCTCTTAGTTTCACAGACAAAGTGCTACAGAAAAGCCTGGAGGTAGGGCAAATACACTTTATTTTTTGCTCTTGCATCTGCTCAGAATTGAATCAATCTGTAAAAAGATGAGAATAAACGCTATCTGTAAGGCAAAGTCGAGTGAGTGCTACTATCTGAGAGTTAAGGTTGTTTGAAGGAGTGTAAACAGAATTCATGATCTTATGAATTTATCAGCTACTTTTTGATTGTTGGCTGGGTCTACAATCTTGAAGGAGAAGGAAGGACAATCTGGGAGGAGAAAACAGAGGCGAGAACTGGCCAGTTTTTGGCTCTACTTGTCCTCTGATTAGCAAAATCAATCACTCGGGGTAGGAAGGAAACCTGAATATCCAGAAGCCAGACCAACTCTCCTAATCTGCAGGAAGGAAAAAATCAACTGCCTGTAGGATATGATCCAAACTCCTTAATATGGCATTCACCACACCACTCATTCTGAATTCTAGCCATTCTGCACATTTTGCCTCTACTCTCCGATTTACAGCATCTGGAGATGGAACAATGATCAAATTTGGTTAAACAGGTATTGATTGGCTGAGCACACACTATGTATTAGATACTTTCCAAGAAGCTGGGGATTCATCAGTAAATAGGACAAAAAAGTCCTGGCCCTTAAGGAATTTACAGGATTTCCCTTCTTCAACTTAAAAAAAAAGGGGGGTGTGTGAGCAGGTTGAGGGCAAGGCCAAATGGTTCTTACACAACAGGAGAGAATTATCAATATATTAACTGTGAATTTCTTGAAAGAAAAGTGTGAGGTAAATATCTCATTATTAAGCTATACAAGAAAACAGCATAAGAGTAGAAAAAAACAGATAAGAAAAATAGGGAGAGAGGAGGATGCAGGGTAACAAAAGGAGAGAGGAGGCTCCAGTGTGAGAGCAAACAAAGCAAAACAAACTACTGGTTAAAGAGTTGGGTAAGTAAGAGAAAATATCATAGATTTGAGGGAAAAGAAATATCATTCGTCAAATTCCTAATGCCCATTAAATTGTCACCCAGCAACCCCTTCGATATGGGTAGGGGGCGGTGAGGTGTGTGTTGAGAGAAACACAAGTTAAATGAACACAATTTTTCTAGGTAAATTGGAGGAAGTACATATTCCTTTGGCATTTGGTTGAGGGCCTAGAATACAAACTGAAACAACTGGACCTGAAGCAAACCAGATTATGTTATCTCCTTTCTTTGACTGAGGATATTTTCTAAATCTGATTGTTAGCTGAACTGAGGACACATGGAACATGAGATTCAAGAAAATCTTCCCTGAGGACACACCTCCCCTCCCCCATCTCACCCTGTCTTCCAGGAAACACGGAGCCTGAAGGCCCCTTTAGTTACCACAGCAACTGAATTTAGCAGCCAAAGGACAATTTCCCGTATGGCAGCACTGTCCAATAGAAATATAATTTGAACCATTACATAATATTAAATTTTCAAGTAGCCACATTAAAAATTTACAAGGAAACAAGAGAAATTAATTGCAATAATTATTTTATTTGACCTAATGTATCCAAAATATCAGTTCAGCACATAATCAGTGTAAAAATATGTCGTCAGTTTACCTTTTTCCTACCAAGTCTTTATGATGAAATGTGTATTTGACATTTATAACGCATCTCCATTTTAGACTAGAAGTTTTCTACAGTTAAATATGTTGTTCTACCAAAACAATTAATTTGAGTTTAATGGGAAAATATTTTAAATTGCTTCAATTTTAAAATAATTAAAATTAGCAGTTCAATTCCTCAGTTGCAGTCCCACATGTAAGTACTCAATAACCACTTGAGGCTCTGGGCTGGACCTTACAGCTTGCAATAGGACCATCCCATGCCCTTTTTATCTCTAGTCTTTTCTCCATTCTTTTTTTTATCTTTGGCTTTATTTATTATTTGTCTCACAATATCATTCTTGGCCCTAAATCACTTTGTCTTAACCTTAGAATACTTATTTTTTAAATGTTTTGCAAGAGCAAATGGCACCAGTAAAAGTAAAATGGGTCGGTCCTACCCCTTTCATTTACTCAGAGCAGGCTCCAATGTAATTCAGAACGTGGTGTTTGCCCCAGTATTTATTTGCCCTGTATTTATTGAAGGAATAAATGAAATAATTGTGAAGGCCCAGGATTATGCCTGTCCCAAAAGAATCTGTGTAAAACCACTATATCTGTAGAATTTTTTTACTCTTGGTAAAAGGAGGGAGGGTGCAAGGGAGAGGTATCTGAAACCTGTGTTCTCTGGCTAAACTCAGTCTGAGAAAATTACCTTTAAAAATGATAAAATGCTAGGCATTTTTAGTAGGGAGAGACAGCATTCTACTTTTAGCAATATATATTTGAAAGGTTACCAAAAAAAAAAAAAAAAGGTTACAACTGGAATTCAACTGAAATCTCAAGAATCTAAAAGTATGCTGAACCTTGAGACAAAGACTTAAGTGAGGCCTAATCTGACGCTCAGAAACCAGTTCAATACAGAGTTCAGTACAGATTTAGGCAATCCTTAACCCTGGGAAATAGATAATAGTTGCTCAATACAATTGTTTGATAATGTGTTTGGGAGAGATGGCTTGGTTGTTAGGGTCCTCCGGCACTTTGAGAGTAGGGCCCACTGGATTCCAAGCCTCACTCAGTCAGGTGTCACAGCTCTGGTCATCGATGTAGAGGGAGTATCTTAGGGTAGGCCAGCAAGGTAAATGCCCTAAAGCATGTATTCTGTGTTGTTTGATTGCTGTGAGATGTTATCCCGTTTTTACTGAAAAGGAAAGAGGTGGAAAGGTGCTGATAAATTTCAAAACTGAATAGGTTGGGAAGGAATGCTATGGAATTCCTACTTAATTGTTTAATGTGGGGCTCTGTGGGGCTCTGTCGGAATTAAGGCAATGAATGGAATAATGGTCTGAAATCCCTTTGATCCAAAAGTAGATACCTGCAGGCAGAAATCTCAATCCTAGTATCATGTTACTCTGTGGGAAGATGTCGGCTAGTGTGATAACCAAGCGGGAAAACAAACAAACCCCAAATTCTAAAGTGAAGTAATAACCATAGGGCTTTAACCAGTTCTGAAGTAAAGACAGGGAAAACTGCCTCTTTCACAGAACAATGTAAATGGCATTTCAAGACACATAAACAAGTTAATGACTGCTCTAAAGTCCACCAAGTTTAGTTCCACTCATTGCTTGTATTTGTAATATTCCTCATATAGAACAACTTTTGTTATAGCATGTTATTTTTAATCTTCCTTTATTAGTTTAGGTGTAGGCAGAGTTCATTTTAAATCTGAAAACACTTTAGAAAAAACATCCCCAGGGTGAAGAAAGAAAAAGACTGAGAAATGTTGATTTTCCTGTCTAAACTGGATTGCAGCTATGCATCACTAAGGGGTCTTACCTCCACCAATTTTCTTCAAAAATTAATCCATCACATACAATGCTAGATGAATTATCCTAAATCAAAATTTTGATCATATCAATCTCCTATGCAGATATCTTCAATGGTTGAATAAAGTCTAGATTAGTCCTGCTCAATAGAAATAAAATGCGAGCTACATATGAAATTTAAGAATTTCCAGTAGCCACATTAAAAAATAATGAAAACAAGCAAGTTGTTGATTTTAATATATTTTATTTAACCTAATATACCTCTCAATGTTCTCATTTCAACATGTAATTAATATAAAAAGTTATTAATGAGATATTTTTCTCTCTCTTTTGGTACCAACCTCCAAAATCCAATCTGTTTTTTACACTTAACAACAGCACATCTTAACTGGGATACTGAATTTTCAACGACTGAGGTGAAATGTAGTCCTATTAAAACAATAGTTATGTTTAACAAAAACATTTTACACTGTCTCAATTTTTTTATACTTCAATTTTAAAATACAAACTCAAATAGATAAAAATGGTATCAAATTAACAAATTTCTTAGTTGCACTAGTCACGTTTCAAGCACTCAATAACCACATGTAGCAAGTGACTACCATATTGGACAGTGCAGATGTTGACTCCTCAGCATGATATCAATCTATTATTCCAGTGTTATCTGGAATATAGACTAACTAAGAAGTATATCTTCACTTTGCCCAAGCCAAACTGAACTATTTGTCAGTTTTCAAACAGACCCCATTCCTGCCTCATAGTTTTCACTTTGTTATTATTGTTCCTCTCTTACAAATCTGATTTTTAAAATCATTTAAAAAGTCATTTTCATCCTTCAAGGATCAATTAAATTGCAAAATCCTCCCAGCCAAAGAAAATCTATTTGAAGATTATACATGACTTATGATATACCATTCTATCTTGAATTGTAGATATCTAGGTTGGAACTCCATGGAAGCATGGTCTGGTTTGGTTGATTTTGTCTGGCCCAGAATAGAATGAGGTTCCATACATGTTGGCTGAATAATTCCAGCAAGGTTTCAAGATAAAAGGTTAGATTATAAAAGTTACATTTTTATATATCAGCAATAAAAAAGTAGAAGTTGAAATTAAAAACATAATACTATTTACATTAGCTTCCACAAAAAGGAAATATTTAGATATAAATCTAACAAAATATATAAAAGATCTACATGAGAAAAACTATAAAACTAACAAATGAAATCATAGAAGGGCTAAATAATTGAAGAAGTAGTCCATGTTCATGGGTAGGAAGACTCAATATTGTTAAGATGTCAGTTCTTCCTATGAAAAGAACAGTGAAGTTTGCTGTTTAATACCATACTTCTAAACTCCTTTGAATATATGCCTTTATTTAGTACTTATCTCTTTAGAAACTTCATTTTATGCTTTAAATCTGTCAATTCTAAGTAATTTTTTTTGGATTAAGTACTCTTTAATACTTGGCAGAGATTAAATTGATTCTACCAGGCCATAACATCATATATATTATCTTTATTGTTAATAATCAATAATAATAATATGTTAGAACATGCCCTAAACAATATTTACCAAGATTAGTGGTTCATTACAGTTGATAAAAGAAGATCTGAAGAAAAAGGAAGAACCAGGTTACTAAGAGGGAAGTGAGTGTTTATGTCATAATTCAAACTACAAAAACCACTACCTTACACAACAGTTGCCCACAATTCAGCCCCAGAATCTTCCTAATCCCCATATGCCAAACAATTTCTGAAAAGCAGCAGCAGAGAAAAATCTTTGGGTCTATATTTACAGACTCTCCAGTATTTTCTTAACTCGTGCTTGTCCAGGATTAGAAAAGTAGTGACACTCTCTTTGCAGAGCATCTCAGTGCTTCCCTGAAATGATCATCCACCACTAAAGCAGAAGCATCCTCTCTGGCACCTCCCCTTACCAATCATAGTTGCCTTGGGTGGGGCACGAACATCCTTCTCACTCATTATATGCCCTTTCTAACACCCAGCAGAGACTTGGCATTATTATGTTATCTATTTCCTCTTATCAACACTAAGAAGCATTGGTGGGAGAGAGAATATTTAGCGTGATTGACTAAGCAGAGGGTTGAAAGTCAAAGAAAAAAATCTGAGACCCAGTTCTGAAACATGAACTAGAGTTTAGATATCTGAATAGGTCATTTAACTCATCTTATCAGTGTGAGGGTCTGACTAGAACAAAAGACTGCCACCCTGCCCCGCACAAAAGCAAGAGTAAATTCTGCTGGCAGACTGCCTTCGAATTTCAACTGCAACATCAGCTCTTCCTGGTTCTCTCACCTGATGGTCTTCGTACTTGAACTGCACATTGGCTTTTCTTGAGTCTCCAGCCTGCTAGTCTACTATGCAGATTTTGGACATGCCAGCCTCTATAATTATGTGAGCAAATCCCTTAAAACAAATCTCTTCCTATATGTCTATATACACACATCCTATCAGTTCTGTTTCTCTGGAGAACTCTGACTAATACAGATTTTGGTACCAAGAAATGGGGTTCTGCTCTAACAGATAACTAAAAATATGGAAGTGGCTTTGGAATTCAATAATGAATAGAGGCCGGAAGAGTTTCGAGGTACATCTGATGATATTCAGATGAGACTTTGGACATGGAATTGATATTGGCATAGGATAAGACTTTTGGAACTGGGTGGGGTGTTATGAACTAAATTGCATCCTCCTAAAATTCATATGTCGAAGCCTTAACTTCCAGTACCTTAGAATGTAACTGTATTTGGAGACAGGGCTTTGAAGGAGGTTTTTTAAGTGTAAGTGAGGTCATAAGAATGGGGCCCTAATCCAATATGAGTGGTGTCTTTATAAGTAGAGAGAGAGAGAGAGAGAGAGACCAAGGATGTGCAGGAAGAGAAAATGCCATGTGAGGAGGACATATTGAGATGGTAACCTTCTGCAAGGAGAGAGGTGTTAGGAGAAACCAACCCTGCTGGCATCCTGATCTTCAACTTCTAGCCTCCAGGACTATGAAAAAATAAATTTCTGTTATTTAAGCCACCCTGCCTGTGGTACTTTGTTTTGGCAGCCCCAGCAAAGTAATAAATAAATAGGTAAATAAATATATAATGTCAAGTAATGATAAGGGAGCACTTTGAAGAAGAATACAGCAAGAATTGGGGGTACAAGATTATTTAAGAATTGAGGAGGATTATTTAAGGTAGGGTGGTTAGGGTTAATCTCAGTAGAGATGACATTGAACAGAAACCTGAATGACAAGAGGGAGCTAGCTTTACAAGAACAGCATTTCAAATAGAAGGCATTTCAAATACAAAGACACCAGTAAAAGAATGTGTGCTTGGCATGGTGCTAAAAGGCTGGTATTTGCAGAAGTAGAGTGAACCAGGGACAGAGAGGCATGAGAAATGATGTTGGAGAGATATGTAGGAATCTGATCATGCAGGACTTGCAAGTAATGGCAAAGGTCCTGGATGATATTTTAAATGTGACAGAAAGCCCAGAAGCTACAAAGCCATTTTAAGATTTTGGATGAAGGAGTGACACTAGTTTATTTATGTTTTTAAAAAAGTGTTTGCTGTTGAATGGAGAAGATGCTGGAGGAAAGCAAGAGTGGAAACATAGACACCAATTAGGAGGCTCTGGTCCAGGTGAGAAATGATAAGAGCTTGGACAAGTAGTAGTGGCAGAAGCAGTGAGTTGCTGAATCTGAAATATATTTTTAAGATAGAACTCATAGGATCAGCTTAAAGTCTAGATATTGGGTGTGAGAAGAAAAAATAAAGAAGTCAAGAATAATCTTAAGGGTTTTGGTCTGAGGAGCTGGAGAACTGGAGTCTCCATTCACTACAATCAGGAAAGCAGAGAGAAGAGCAGGTTTGTGAGCTCAAATCAAGAGTTTTGTTTCAGGCATGCTAAGTCTTAGATATTCTTAGGATATACACTAATAAGAGAACACTCTATTTCATCCCTAGATTCTGGGGAAAAGATGGTTCTTATTTTTAAGGTCTCATGGAAGGGGATAGAGAGAGGCATATAAGTCAGTTTTTTTTTTTTTAAATTAATGAACTTTATTTTGAAGGGAGCAGCTTTAACTTCATAGAAAATTTGAGCAGAAAGTACATAGAGTTCCCATATAGCCCCTCAACTTTACTATTATTAACATCATGCATTAGTGTAGTACATTTGTGACAACGAATGGACCTATATTGATTGACACATCATTGTCACCCAAACTCCAGAGTTTACTCTAGGGTTCACTCTTGGTCTTGCACATTTTATTAGTTTGCACAAATGTATAACACGTATCCATTATTACAGTATCACATGGAATAGTTTCACTGTCCTAAAAATCCTCTATGCTCTGCCTAGTCATCCCTCTTCTCCTCTGTCATCCCCTACGCCCTAACAACCAGCGTTTTTGCTGTTTCCATAGTTTTATCTTTTGCCGAATGTCATATAGTTGGAATCATACAGTGTGTATCTTTTCTATATTGGCTTCTTTCACTTAGTAATATGCATTTAAGGATCTTTCATGTCTTTTCATGGCTTAATAATGCATTTACTTTTAGTGATGAATAATATTCCATTGTCTAGATGTACCACAATTTATCTATTCAACTACCAAAAGACATCTTGGTTGCTTCTAAGTTTTGGCAATTATAAATAAAGGTGCTATAAACATTTGTGTGCATGTGCAGGTTTTTGTGTGATGCAGGTCTTCAACTGATTTGGATGAATGCCACTTCCAGACACCTGCCACTGGGGAAGACTTGCTATTGTTTGCAGGAAGCAAAGAGCTTTCTTTGAGTTCTTGACGTTTACTATAGCAATGCTCTAAAACTGTAAATATCCTTCTTTCTTTGTGCAGCAATTAGTTGGACATTATCAGCAGGATACCTCTTCTAGGCTCATTTCCAGGAGGACAGCTACTGAATACTGATAACTAAAGTGTTCACGCTGAGTCACATCCTCTATTTCAAAAAACCATAAGCAAGTGTCAATCTGAATATGAGGTAATGACCAATGGTTTACAAATAATGGTCTATGCTCTCTTAGCAGGGCTCTTTCTACCTTTGGTGACTCCACAGTCCAGCAGAGGCAACTCAGAAAAAATCCATCAAGCTCCCTAGGAAGAAAAAAGCTATTGAAGCTCTAGTGTGTTTATTAATATGGGGTTCTTAGATGGATTAAGCAGATACACGGCTCCTTGAAAGTGATGCAAATGTTGTATTTCAGTGTACTTTTCTGAGGGGGCAGGAGACCATAAGCAGTTATCACAGTCTCAAAAATGAGTCTAAGACCCAGGAGACAGCCAAAGGAGCTGCCAGACATTGGGTGTGGTAGAAAGGGGGAGAAGAATCTGACCTCTCTGAATCATCAGAAGAACTATAGTGTGGAAACTACTCCATGTCTGCTTTCATATTGGTTCTCCTCTTATTCTTAAAAGATGGTGTGGACCACGATGGAATCACGAAGAACAAGCTTTTTCAAGCCAGAGGCTCTAATTTCTTCTTAGCAGAGGGGAGGGTAAGAGGAAAGCAGTCCTTTCAGAGTGCAGGAATAGTGTCACTAATTATTAGGGTGCTTTAACAAGAAATACAGCTGATCCTTAGAAAAAAAAAACTAAAAATCTTCACCCTTACTCTTCCAAGCAGTCATTGTAATATTTTAGCATTTGCCTTTAGAAATTTTAAAAAGAAGAGATGTGACACAGTGGAGGCAAAGCTCTTTTGAGCTAAACTAAGAATCGTGTATTCTCATCAAAACTGTCCATAATACATGCATTCTACAAAGTTAATTGACTGCTTAATACAAGCCACACAGTGTCCTATCCGCTGTACTTATAATAATTCTAAGTTTCCTATATATACATCATTTACAAGTGCCATGTGATCTTTCTGTATAGTAAAAATTATGCTTCCCTAATTTACTAATCTTTTTTTGCAAATAACAGAGTCCACTGACTTTCTTGTTTTCAGCCTCAAAATGAAACAGGGAGTTACAGAAATATTTGGATGAAGCGGGCCCAGAAACCAAAGTATTTTTCGGTTTGTGTCGACCCTGTAAGTTAGCCCCGCCTTTTTTAAGGGGCTACGTAAGCAACTGCAGACGTGCTTCGTAGAGCGTCAGCCAAATCTCCAAAGCGACCAGTTCCATCACTCAGTGCCGACCAAAGGCTCCACAGTCCCTTCTTTATTCTGCTGCTTCTCCACCCCTCCCTATGGAATTTTCATGTTGATGTGACCCAGGGATGCAGGCAATTATCTTTTTCTCCCTCATTCAACAGATTTTCCTCATTCTCTTTAGTTCTTAGTCCCTATTTGACAAGAATCTTACAATCTCATGGGTGTTAAAACCCTGAGTGCCCCTTGCATGCAAACTTATTGAATGAATCTGTATTCATTTCAAAAATATGCATGTTGCCTTTGATGGCCTGACCCTATAAATGTTTTAAGTGTTCAAATGTGGGAGAGTTATTTTGATTATAATCACAATCTAAATCCTTTAAATACTAAGTTCCAGGTGTAAATAGCTGTTTTAAACTAATGGAAATAAAGAAGTTTATACACGTTTTTATAATTTTTATAAAATTGAGAGAAAAGAAACAATCCATTAAATCTCATACCCTTGACTAGTGGCCCTTTAAGGGCTTTGGGCCTCAGCTTTGGAGTAAGTAGAATTTGCCACCCCAAAATATGCCTTTTGGGGTATTGATTATTTTAAACTGGTTATTTTTTAAGAAACAAGACTCAGGAAAAACTTTTGCTCTTTCCCCTTACTGCCTAAAAGAATTTAGATAGAAGACCTGCACCAGAAAGGGAGCTATCATCACAGATAACTATAGTTTAATATGAACTAGTGTGTGATAGACAGGGAGGAGCTTATGAAGGCCTGTTTGATCAGTCCTCTCCGTGTCCCATTGTTAAAGATGGCCCAGCAAACATTTATTTACCAGACATTGGCTTTTCTATCTCTGTGTGAATTGCCTTCCTCCCCTTTGAAGTCCCAAACCATATTCACCCCTTTTCCTTAGCTCAAGGTGGCATATAAACCTTAACTGCCCTACCTGTGCTGGGCCCCATATTTGTATGGAACCCCACATGCACGTAATGTTTGGTTATTTTCTCCCATTAATCTGTCTCTTGTCAATTCGACGATTAGACCAGCCAGAAAAGTAAGAAGAAAATTATTTTTCCTCCTCCACAGCTTGTTATTCTCTGGCCCGCTCCCTCTCCCTCTCAATACTATTAATAAGCAGCAAAGGAGCAACATACTGATAGCAAGATTGAGGAAGGAAGACAAATGGCCTGAAAATATTCACAGTGGGATATAGGTCTGGGTTACTTCATTTCTTCACTTATACAGGTCTACTATGTTGCTGGGCCCAGTTTTAGATACAGTGAAGGTAGTAGAACTGCATTTCTTGCTTGCCAAGCCTAAAATATTTAGTATCTGACCCTTTAAAGTTTGCCAACTTCTGAGTTAGTAGATGAATAAAATAGGGTCATAAAGTTGTCAGAACCCATAATCAAGGGAATGAATGCAATAAAGCAGTGTAGCAAGAGTAGACTGGGAAGAAAGAAAAAAAATGAAACAACTTTGGGAGAGATACAGACATCTCAAAGAGTAAAAAAATCTCTGAGAATTTTTTGTTAGGGAATGCAAAAATGTGGGCCTTCCAAGATGGAGGTGCAAAAAGGCAGAGACTGGAAAATAGGAATTTTATTCTCCAAATTTCTCTTACTCTATGAATAGGAAATGGGAGAAAACCGAACCAGTGTTGCCAGTGCCCTCTCAAACTGATTCCCTGTGTTCACCAAGGGCTGATAGGTTCACCTGGTTCTTTTTACTTTCCTGAAAACACAGTGTAGATATTATAACACCTTAATCCCTAGCAGCCACCTTGAACATAGTGCTCCCTTCCAAATGATTAGAGAGAGGAAAATTCGGGATTGAATTTGAGAAGCGGCTAATGAGAGAAGGGTGATGGCTAATCTTCAAGTCCAGTCTCCCTCTCTTCCTTAGCTCCATGGTCATTTTCTGTGACTCCAAAAAGGTGGCAGACGTGCTCTATTTTATATAACCACTGAAGATGATTCAGGCAAGAGGACCGTAAGGATGGCTGAAGTGTGCACTAATGCACTAATGGCAGGGATTTCCCTATCTTCTAATATTCCTTCTTCCAGTTGGAGAAGTGAAAGTCTCAAAAGCTGGGAATGGAAACTAAAGCTCCAATGTTACTACCATCATCCCCCATCTACCTAATAAAGTGATGGGTGAAGAATTGGGATGTGGAGAATAGCAGAGGATTAAGGACCTTAGTGGAATTAGGTCCCTGAATAAATCATTATAAACAATACATTATTAAACATAAATTATTAATTTGCTTATTTTATACCTACTGGTTTCTATCACTGCTAGATGCTGCTGTTTTAAAATATACCGTGGGAGACTTACAAAAAATAGTCAAACTCTACATAATTTTTAAAGCTTTGCATGATTGTGTAATATGATTGTTCTAATTCATTTCTTTGCAAATGCAGACTTTAATATGGCACAAGTATGTGTAAACTAGAACATGCTTGAATTTTCTAATGACTGTCTACAATATGTTGTATACTGCTTTGAAGACACATATATGCTGACTATGTCTACTCAAAGTCTTAAAATGTTCATATAACACATAAATAGACTGTCATAATACATAAATCACCTCATTTTTAAAATGTGGCTCTTTTTTCTCCATAGCACAAAAAGGGAAAGAAAGAAAAACATCAACAAAGGAATCATTTGCATCACAACAGTGAGGAAAACGAGGCAAGAAAAGTAGGGCGTCCCTCCTTTCCTGTTTCCACTTGTCTCTCCATTCAGGTACCTCTTCTGCCGTGGGGGAGAGGGGAGTGTACAAAACAGCTCGCCATTTGCCTACAACTTGTCTTTTCTCCGTTTTCCTATACAAGTTTATTCTCTTCTTTAATGCTTCCATTAATTCCTGCAGCTCTTCCACTCCCAGTCTTGCTGAGTCTTTCTCAACCTCTTGATGAGCTCGAAATCGCTTTTCTCAGTCCTGCTCTAACCACCCTTTCCCCTATTTGAGCTTTCTCCCTCTTTTTTGCACATTCTGCCATCCAGTTTCCACGTCCCTTCTTTCCCTTCTCTTGCACTCCAGCCTTTTTCTCATAAGCCCTCGCAACCCTTTTCCACTTTCATTCTTTTTCCTCATGCATCGCTCCCTCCTTGGTTAAAATTGGCCCAACGTAGAGACCGAAAGCAGATACGAAGGAAAAAGGAAAACGTGCGCACGTGAGAACGTGGGGTCGGGAATTCAGCCTGCTGGCTCAGCGCTTCCGCCGCCGCGGATTCCTAGGTCGGGGCGGGGATAGGACGCGAGCGTGCCGAGGACGCCGTGCCACCCGGCACGTCCTCGACAGTGACGGAAAGACATTACTCATGCGCCCAGCCCGCTTTCCGCCTCGCCGCCCGCTCGCCTTCGCTGGGGCCAGACGTGAGGTGAGCAGGCAGAAGCACCCACCCAATTGGCCGGAGAAAGTCGCAATTTCCAAGAATCCGAGGCATCTATCTCTAGGAGATGCAAAAGGTCATACAAGGGTTTTGCCTCAAGGGCAGATGTTTTTGTTCTGAGCAACTAAGACTCAAATATCCCTTTCAGCACCACTCGGCGATGTCAGTCTGTACCCCCACTCCTACCCTGACAACTAAGCCGTATTTAGCTGCAGATTTTGCCTTCTCTTCTCCCCTCTTTTCTTTTCCATGTACATTCCATATTTCACACTTTGGTACGGCCTCAGATCTTTTCAAAATCTTCTCTCTCTTTATGCTCTGGCAGCACCCCGATTCTATTTTTTAAAGTCTTTTTATTTTTGTATAAAATATATACAATAAAATTCATATATTGTGTGGAGAGGTCGATGACTTTTGACAGCTAGACATCCCGGTGCAACCACTGCATCTTTTCAGAGAGTTCTGTCAACACACTGATTGATTCTTGCTAATGTTACTGTCATTTTTCAATCACACTTTATAGTTTTAGTCTCTTTTTCACATTAGCAACTCTTTACTAACTATATTCTATGAAACAAATATTGATGTTAAAGAAACAAACGAGAGCCGCTCAGTTTAAAGGGAAGGAACATAAATGCGACCGGCTTTCTTCTCTCCCTCTGCTTACATATTTCTGATAATTCCATCTTTTTAGTCCCTCATACTATTTGGCCAGCTGACTATTCTTTCCTGAGAAATACATGCTTTGTTTTGTTTTCCTCAGGAAGGCTGAGGGTGAATGGTAGACCCAGAATAGCCTCCATGGAGAAAGCTGGATAGGAAAGTACTCAACCAGAGCCCAAGTCCCTGGAGGCCTGGGGAGGGGCATGTCCCAACCAGTGTGTGAATGTCATAGGCACTGTTTCAAAAAACAAACAGGTAAAAGTCTGAGACTGCAGCTGTAAAGGCAATTGAAAGGCTCCTTGGGCAGAGGGACAGGATGTTCAGTCTCTGGAAAAGACTCACAAGAAAAAAATGTCAGCATGGACCACTGAGTTTAACGACACATCAGAATAGACGGCACAATACTATATATATATATATATGCCTTACTGCTAAATTGTACACCTGAAATTTACTGGATTTTGTTAACCACTGTCACCATAATAATAATAATAAAACAAAAGATGGGAAAGGTGGCTACTCAAGAAAGAGGAAGAAAATTTGAAGGCCCTCCTCCCCCTGCCCAAAGGTATGTATGTGTATGTTGGGGAGGGGTATGTGAAAAATTAATCTAAGAAAAGTAGGTGTAAGGACACAAAGATGAAAAATAAGAAAAAAAGGAAGAAAAAAAGAGATTTGTTGCAATGTGATGTAAACCTGGCCCTCTTCCTGAACCAGTGACATAGGGTTTCCATTTCCCCTGACAGTCACATGTTGCTCAAGTCTAGAAACCCAAGTATCTATCTGACCAACTTTGAATGAGGGGATAACTTCTAGATCCACATATCAGATTCTCAAATTACAAAACTGAGCTTCTTCAATAGTACTGAAATTGAAACATTTAAAAAAAAATTCGCTAGTGGTGTTAGAACTCAGGATGAGTTCTTTCTTCCTTTTATTTATGTTTTCTTTTCTTTCTTTTTTTTTTTAAACTAAAGTATAATATACATATAGTAAAGCAGGTAAAAATGAACTAAGATAAGTGTACAGCTGGATGAATATTTACATCTGTATCTACCTATATAACCACTACCCAGATAAGATCTAGATTCTAGAACACTTCTAGCTCCCCAAGGTTTTCTTGTGACTATTCCAGTCTATAATCTCCCTCTCCAGAAGTAACCGCTATACTGACTTCTATCACAATTAATTAATTTTATTGTTCTTATCTATATATAAATGGAATCACACAGTATGTAGTCTTACATGCTAGGATTTTTTTTTCACTCAACAGAGTATTATGAGTATTATGTCATATGTATCAGTAGTTATTCCTTGTTATTGCTGAATAGTACTCATTTATGAATGTGTCAAACTTTATCCATTGTTCTGTTGATGCATACATTATTGTTTCTGGTTTTGAGCTATTATAAACATACTTGTCATTCACTATATGTATGAATTCTTTTCTCAAGTATATATAGTTAGGAATGAGATTGCTAGGTTATTTTTTGGCAATATATAATAAATTCTAAAGAAAAACAAGTGTCTTAATACATGTATGGTATTTTTAAAAAGCTTTTATATACATTGTTTCAATTAATCTTCAAACGTTTTTATAAAGTAAATAGAATACTATCAACATTTTACAGATGTAGAAATTAAAACAGAGCATTAAATGCCCAATTTAAAGGCATAAAATTAATAAGCTGTGAATTAGGGCTAGAAACCACAATTTCTGATTTCTAGCCGAGTTCATTTTTCCTTTTGTATTCCTTGTAATTCACTGGCCTCATGAGAATAGAGTTGTCACTCTAATATCTGATTTGCCCTGGACTGTCCCAGTTTTAGCACTGAAAGGCCCTGGGCAAACTGGAATGATTGTTCACTCTACAGAACCAAGAAAGGAGTCAAGTGGATATTGGGGCTTGCAAATGGCTAGAGAAAAACAAAGCCTGTTTGATTTAGCTCATTCATGCTCTTCCATTTCCAAAGAAAAAGATATTTTAAATCAAACAGCAATGGACGATCCACATATTTGTATTCTGTGTATGTTAACTATATTCCTTGACTTTGGAAATCCTCTAAGCTAGTGCTACGTGAACTGTGGTTCATGAACCAGCAGCATCAGCATCTCCAGGGAGCCTGCTAGAGATGCAAATTCCCTTTTTTCTAACATTTTGGAAGGCAGTGGTAGCAGCTTCTCTCCAAACTTTTCTATGTAGCCCAAGGATGACAAGAAGAAAGATGAGGGAAAGTTGGCCAAGAAATACAAAGACCCAGTTAAGAAATCTTGGCATAAGACCAAAAAAATAGTGGTCCAAAGGCAAAGTTTGAGACAAGCACAATTATATTTGACCAAGTAACTCTGTAAGGAAGTTACCAGCTTTGAGTTTATAGCCTCAGCTATTGTCTCTGGGAGACTGAGGATTCCCAGTTCCTTGGTCAGGGCAGTCCTTCAGGAGCTTATTAAACTTGTTTCAAAGTACAGAACTCAAGTAATTTATGTTAGAAACACCGAGGGTGCAAATTCATACCGCCCCCACTCCCCATCCCTGCAGCCCCAGATCAACAGAATCAGAACCTCTAGGAGAGAGCTTAGGAATTTGTTTAAAAAGCTCTCCAGGTTGGGGTCAAGGGATGCAGTGGAAAGGGGAGCTAAAGTTTGAGAAGCTCTGATATTTAAAGTAAATTTGTCTACAGATATGTGGATACCTACTGGTTTTAAAGACATTGGGGTGGAATGATTCTGTTACCTCACTGAGTAAACTTTTCGTAGATAAAACAAATTCCAATGTTGGTAAAATCTTCTTTCTTGCTTATTGACTCTCCTATCAAGCATTGTGGTCCTAAATGAGAGTGTACAATATTATTTCACAGTTGAGTGTGTGTGTATGTGTGTGTGTGTGTGCTTGCTTCGGCAGTACGTATACAAAGTTGATAGTTTCGGCCCTTTTCTAAGGCCATTCCAAGTGTTCATTATCACTTAAGATATAGCGTCCAGAAAAAATCCTAGTACATAGACATACTATAGTACTTCAAAAGACAGATCCTGTAGTTTCAATGCCTATCTTTAAGAAAATCACTTTTTGAGGTACAATACATCAGAAATCATACATGTATAATAACCATGAAACCTAGAAATAGAAAGAAAAATTAGTTAATCTGGATCATGAGAAAGAAAAACAGATGACAGATTGGCATAAAACAGAAGAGATTTGCTGAATAGTTTTGCTAGCAGGGACTGGATTTGGGCCCCCAATTTCTGTTCCCTTAGGGTTTTGTGTAACTTGGCTGGCATCCATCTACACAGCTTGTCCATACTCTGTTCCAAGACTCAATCCCAAAGGTCACTCTCCAACTTTAATTCAGCTTCTCACTGTCCATCTAGTTTAGGCTCTCTCTTCCTTCTACTTCCCTTCATTCTTCCCCAGAGAGGGGTTGCCATGGAGATGAAATAATTTTAAGACAGCTGCAAAGAAAAGCACTGACAGAAACAGAATGAGAAAGAATGCAGAGAGAAAAATAAAAAACTAAAGCGAAAGGAAAAGGCATGGACATAGATTTGAGACAGTCAAAAGAGCAACTGCACAAGTGATAAAATACTATAAGTAACTTACTTACAGAAAGAGATGGAGATATATTGCCCACAGTTAGAGGCACAGAGTAGAGGTACTAAGGCAACAGATGTAACTCAGAGACTTGAAATATATGGAGAGACGCTGGAGGGGAGGCACACAGTCAGGTACTGAACCAGATCATACAGGATTTTGGAGAAAGCAGCTGCTGACAGAACCTTGCTAAAAATAAAGTTCACAGGAAGTGTTTGTTTTTATTCTCCTATGCTTCTCTGAGTCATTCTTATTTCCAAGGAAGGGACCAGTGGTCCCTTATAAAGAAGACGCCATCACTTCTGTACTGTTTTTCACTTCCTTTTCTTGCCTATGGTGTTCTGAAGACAAGGAAAGGAACTTTTCAAACACAACCAAAGGAACCTCCCTTAACATACTCTTTCACTATCTTGACACCTCCTCCTTCAATCTCTTCAATATTTATATCTCAAAATGTCTACAGTTCTTGTTTTTGCTCTTTTCTTTCTTTTCTTTCCATTTTCTTCAGGTTATAATCCACTATCTTGGTGATTCCTTCTGTCTACCCTATCCCCTTTTCCAACAGCTGCCTTTATCTAGTCATACTTGTCCCCACATTCTAACCAGAAACTTTGTTTCTTACAATTTCATTCTCTATTCTTGCCCATTAGCTGCATTACTTGGATCTCTCAATCTTTGGATAAGATAACATCTAATAAAAGCAGCAAACTGTTTAGAAACAAGTTTCTAAATCCAAGAAGACTTTAATTAGCTTTTAAAAAGGCAATGTTGAGAAAAATTAAAATATATTGAGAGATCCTACAAAATGCACACCGCTTTGCTGAACAGTGAAGAGGACCCAAAGTGCCTGCCTTCAAGTTGATTATAAAGAAAGTGTTGATGGAAGCCAAAGAATGAATAGATTTTATATTAATGTGGGAACACTCCAGAAAAGTTTCATGAAGTTAAAATCTGGAATGAATCTTGAGAAAGATGGGTAGGATAAGAGATAGGCAGAGTTAGAGAACAGCATTTCAGGAAGACAAAGGGGCCTGGGCAAAAGTGTAGTGGTATAGGAAGTTTGTTTGGAAGGTTGGGGAATAGTGCTATGTCCAATTTAGATGAAGAGTAGGGTACTCATAGAAGTCTAGTAAAAGTTAATGCTGGAAAAGCAAGTTCAGGCTATACTGCCACAGTCTTTGAACACCAGATCTGCTATTTGAAGTGTAAGCTTTTAGGTGGAGAATGAGGTAAAATCTTACTGCATTTTTTTTCTTTTTTACAGCACCAATATACCACCTGCACTCCAGAGATGCCAAATGCATCACTTTTTACCTTACATGCTTTGCCCTAACTAAAATATTCTTTTTGTTCTGTGCTTTTTCTAATCTCTCCTTTCCATAGCTTCCTTCAATCCCAACCCTGAACCCCAACTTCCACCACTTTATTTCAATATCCCATCCATTATTTTAGTCAGAAGGATTTCTGGATATAAACCAGCTTGATACAATGGTGGAAAGCATTTTCTGCAATCTTCTCTCATTTCTATTTTTAGAACAAAGACCACTTAAAGTTAGAAAACTCCAGTATCAGCTCACACAATGGTACTGACTTACTGTGCTACACACTATGCTAATAATAGTTAAGTCATTAAACCTGTGTCTCAGCTCTTTAATTCTAAAAGGTGGTCTTAGGGCTGAAGGAGAAAGACCTTAGCGTTTTAGTCTCTGCAATCCCTAGGGACCCCCACAAATACTCTGCCTATACAAATATTTAGTGATTCATGCATATAAAGTAATCATTATTCCATGGAAGAAAGGTGATAAATTATATAAACATTTTGACTAGTTAGGTATTTATTTATCATTCCTCTTTCAAAGACATACTTGAAATCTCCAATTGTCCCTGGTTCACTTAGGTGCCTAATATATAAATATATAAATATTCGCATGAGTGAATGAGTCTTTAGCTCTAAACATAAAGGTATAGGGTACAGATTATTTTGGCTACTAGATTCTGAGTAATGCAGTTAAAATGTGAAAAACTAGAAGTATCTGAAAAGATCTACCTAGTTGTTTCTGGGTATGGCTAAGAAAAGAATTTGTTTTTTTTTTTTTTTTACTTTAGTTCTCACCAGAACTTGCTCCTTTCAGGTACCCTAAGAATGAAGCTATTTACTCTGGTCTCATTATTTCCTCTTTGATCTTGACAGCTGCAGCCAATACCAAGAAATTAAACAGCCCCAGGAAAGAACTCACATGTTCCCACCACTGAGGACGTGCAGTCAACAGCATTCTTCCTTGTCCCCCACACCTCTACTTCTAAGTACAACTACTGATGGGGCGGTGACTTCTGCCTCCACCTATCTCACTAATAACAAACTAGAGAACATTATTAGGATAGTCACATCCCCAAATAGCTGCATGCCTCACTAAGGCACCTGCAAGATAAGAAGAACAGAGTGTCTAGTCAAGTTGTATTGTATTTATCTAATATTAAGAGATGACAGAAGAAAAGCAGAATTATTCCTCTTCTTGAGGAACATAAACTTTCAAATGGAAAGAATGAACAAAATATAGGGAAGAAAAACTAAAGGCGAGAAAGGACAATGAGATAAGTAAGAGTATAATTTCACTTTCAAAAAAACATGACAATAATGTCCAAATTTAATCACTGAGCATTGTTAATATTCTAAAAATTATGGAGATTGAGAGAGGTGACAGAAAATTAGAGCCATGATAACATTTTCTTATTAAAAAAAATAGTGCTTTATTATTTTCTCATTAACTTCTAGAAATATTAACAGATGGTTGGCTGGTAACAAAAGAATCGAGCAGTGATTAATTAGCTGGAAGCAGAATTAATTCATTAAGTTTAAATTGTGTCAAGTTTTTCACATAAGGTGTGAAAACTTTTTTCAACAAGGGTAGTAAATAAAGTCAGGGAAATACCATAATCCAGGGTTTCTAAAGTTAGGTACTATTGACATTTTTGGCCAGATGATTCTTTCTTATTGGGGCTTGTCCTGTGCATTGCAGGAGGTTTAGCAGTATCCCTGGTCTCTACCCACAGATACCAGTAGCATTCTCTTTGCCACAAGTCACAGCAACCAAATATGTCTGCAGAAATTGCCAAGTGTCCCCAGAGAGCAAAGTCAGTGCTGGTTGGTTTCCAAAGCAACAACAGATTAGATAAAAATTATAAGAGATGTTGTATGCCACAGGCAGGCACCTTAACACATTAATGACAGAAGGAAAAAAAAAACACCAAACAACAACAAAAAACACAGACAAATTATAAAAAAAGGAACATATTTCTGAAAGAATAATAAATCAGAGGGATAATAGTTCTACATTTTGAGTGTGTTATTAGAGTCATTTTAGTCCTTGGCATTCTACCTCAGAAAGGATTTGATCAGGATGACGAAGTATCTGGCAACAAGGGCATGAAGGGCAGCTGGGGGAACTAGGATTATTTAGCTTACTGAAGAAAAGGCAGTGGGAGAGAACATGATAACTTTCTTCAAATATTTAATGTGCTTCTAAAACATGTATTATCAGCAACCCCAGATGGAAATGGGCATCACATTTATATTACATTTGTAAGCATTCCACTATAATAGAAAATAACTTTCTGGTAATTAGAGATATCCAAAATACAACGGGCTGCCTTATAAAGTAGAAAGTTTCTCACTGCCAACTTATCTCCTGATTTCCTGAGTCATATAACTATAGCCTGTGTCATACTTCCTCTTGAGTGACCAAAAAGCCTCTCAAACTTAGCATAGCCAAAAGAGAAGTACCAATTTCTCTTCCAAACACCAAACTCTTTTTCTTTCTAAGACTTCTCCCTCTCAATAAATATGATCACTATTCACCCTTTTGCAAAAGCCAAAATGCTAGGAGCTGTTCAGGATTTCTCTCTTCGCCACACCTTCTGCATTTAATATAACAGCAAGTCCTGTCAGCTTTACCTCCAAAATACACCCTTCCTTCCACTCTCTCACTTCCACTGCAATTTCATCCTGTGTTTGACAGGGGCTGGGGGTGGGGGATGGGCATTTCCCACATCAACAAACAATTCTCAGATACCAGCAAGCTGAGAATTCAACTTAATCTTGACATTATCTACCCAGAGATAGCATCAGATTCCACAGCTTAAGGGTTAGTCCTACAAGACTGACCCCACCCTAACATACTTCAGATGCTAGATGCAAGCCCAGGTTCCTTGTGCTTCTCACCAACTGGCCACAGTTTGGAGGTTCCAATGACCTCCAAAGTGGTATTGCTTCCAATTCAGATGCCAATCAAAAATCCAGGTTGTCGCCAGTACTTCTGAACTACTGGCTACAAATAAGAGGATCCCACAACCCCCTCCTTGGGTTTAATTAGATTGTTAGAATGGCTCACAGGACTCAGATAAACATGTTACTTACTAGATCACTGGTTTCTAGTAAAAGGATAAAAGTCGGGGACAACCAGGTGGGAGCTGTATGTGAGGAGGGGCATGGTGCTTCCATTCCCTCTCCAGGTATGCCATTCACCCTGTATTTCCATGTGTTTACAAGTCAGAAAGCTCTCATGTCCTTCCAAACCCATTATGTGCTTTCCAAAAGACATTACATGAACATAACGAAAAAAAAAAACAAAAAACCTTTTACTCTCAATACTCAGGAAATTCCAGAAGTTCAGAGAGCTGGGAGTCAGGAGAAAATGTAAACAAAGACCAAATATATATGAGAAATATATTTTGGTCATCTGATATATATATATCTTTATTCATCTACCAATGGACACTTAAGGTTGTTTCCATATCTTGGCTATTATAAATAATGCTGCAATGAACATAGAAGTACATATATATCTTTTTGAATTAGTGTTTTTGATTTCTTTGACTAAATAGCCAGAAGTAGTATTGCTGGGTCATATGGCATTTTACTTTTAATTTTTTGATGAATCTGCGTACTCATAGTGGCAGCACCAATTTACAATCCCACAAACAGTACACTAGGGTTCCTTTTTCTCCATATCCTCAATAACACTTATTTCTTTGTTATCTTTTTAATAGTAGCCATTCTGACTTATGTGTCAGGTGTGAGGTGGTATCTTATTGTGGTTTTGATTCTCATTTCCCTTATTAGTAATATTGAGCATTTTTTCCATGGATCTGTTAGCCATTTTGTATGTCTTCTTTGGAGAAATGTCTGTTCAGGTCCTCTGCCCATTTTTAATTCAGATTGTTTGGTTTTTTTATGTTGATCCCTTAGCAGATATATTACCTGCAAATATCTTCTCTCATTCAGTAGGTTACCTTTTTATTTTGTTTATAGTTTCCTTTGCAGTACAAAAGTTTTTTGGTTGATGTAGTCCCATTTGTTTATTTTTGCTTTTGTTGCTTTTGCCCTAGGAGGCATATCCAAAAAAAATATAGCTAAGATTGACATCAAAGGTCCTGTTGATGTTTTCTTTGACAAAAAAATTCCTGTTTTTTTTTAGAAGTGTTATAGTTTCTAGTCTTACATTTAAGTTTTTAATCTATTTTGAGCTTACTTTTATGGTATGAGAAAAATGATCCAGTTTAATTTTTTTGCATGTAGCTATACAGTTTTCCTAATACCATTTATTGAGGAGACTGTTTTTACTCCAATGTATATCACTGACTCCTTTGTCCTAGATTAATTGATCATAAAAATGGATTTATTTCTTGCTTGTCTATCTGTTCCATTAATCTATGTGTCTGTTTTTGTGCCAGTATCATACTGTTTTGATTACTATAGCTTTGCAGTATAGTTTGAAATCCAAGAGCATCATACCTCTGACTTTGTTCTCTTCAAGATTGCTTTCGCTATTCAGGGTCTTTTGTGGTTTCATATAAATTTTAGGATTATTTGTTCTAATGTACTTATTTGTCATTCATATATTGATAGGAATTGCACTAAATTTCTAGATTGGTTAGTATGGATATTTAACAAAATTAATTCTTTTGATTCATGAACATGATACAGGTTTACATTTATTTGTGTTTTGTTCAGTTTATTTCATCAATGTCATAATTTTTAGAGTACACGTCTTTTATCTCCTTGGTTAAATTTATTCCTAGGTATTTTATTATTTCCGATGCAATTTTAAATGAGATTTTTTAAAATTCCTCTTTCTGATAGTTTGTAGTTTTCTGATAGTTACAGTAACAATAAACTGTACAGAAACACAACAGATTTCTAAATATTAATTTTGTATCCTGGAACTTTGCTTAATTCATTTATTAGTTCTAATAGTTTTTCGGTCAAATCTTTAGAGTTTTATATTTATGTCATCTGCAAATAGTGACAGTTTTACTTCTTCCTGACTAATTTGGATACCTTTTAACTCTTTTTTTGTTTGATTTCTGTGGCTAGGACTTCCAATGCTATGTTGAATAGAAGTGGTAAGAATGGGCATCCTTGTCTTGTTCCTGATCTTAAAGAAAAAGCTTTCAATTTTTTCACCATTGAGTATGTGATGTTAGCTGTGGTTCTGTCATATATGGCCTTTATAATGTTGAGGTATATTCCCTCTATACTTACTGTTGAGGGCTTTCATTATTTTATGAATGTTGAATTTTGTCAAATGCTTTTTCTGCATCTATTGAAGTGATTATATGATTTTTATCCTTCATTTGTTGATGTGGTGTATCACAATGATTGATTTGTAGATATTAAACCATCCTTGTATCCCTGGACTAAATCCGACTGGAATTGTTGTTTATTTTATTGAAATAATGATTGTCCTCTAATAGCCGCACCCTTGTGAGAAGGTATGGTTTCCCTGGAAAAAAAAAAGGGGGGGGCATTCCTATATCTGAGGAAAAGAGATGGGTCCACAAAAAAGAAAACCACAATTCTTCTACATACATATAAGGAAACTAGACCCTGCTCTCTTAGCCTTTGAGTATAGATGTATTTGAAGACCCTCCTAAGAGGTACAAGGTAAAAGTGGCCTCTGAGAAATGGAACTAGGCCAGAAACTTCTCAGAATGACAGCTCTGTAGTGAACTGCCTTACTAAAAAATAAAAATCTACTACTCATAATCGTTGTATTATTCTTTTTTTCTTCTTTTAGTTCCTAGTCTTTGGAAAGTCTTGCTACAACATTTCAGGCTTAGCTCAGCTGTATTAAGTATGAAAGTATTGAGCTAGAATTAAAGAAAAAGAAAATCATTCTGCCCTCAGCATGCTCCTTTCCTTAGTCTACAAAAATGGTAGCTATAGTCTAGCAACTAATTTCTAAAGGAAACATGTTTTTTGCTTAAAGTCTCAAGCACATTCCCCACATTCTATTGTAACATCTCTATTAAAGCTTTAGTTCAAAAGACATGGCTGACTTAATTGCAAAACCAGTGACCTCCTTAACTATTATCCAAATCAACCTCTCTTCTGTTAATGAGCTCCACTAATGTCTCTTGGCTTCCACACTATTCTCTAGACAGTCTTCAACTTTTGTAACTCCTAATTCTACTTATTTTTCATTGGTTCTCCCTTCTCAATGGCTCTTAAATGTTGGGTTGATTTTTGACCAGATTCTCAGTGATCTCAACCTCTCCCACAAAAGAAGGGAATTTCAAAATCTATGGCTTTCCCCCTAAACATTCTTTTGAATTCCAGATCAAATTTACAATTGTCTGCAATGAATCTTAACGTAGATATCTTGTAAGTACATCAAGCCCAATGTGCCCCAAACTGATCTTCCAAATCTGCTTTTGCTCTTCTTTCTCTAATTGAGTTACCTGCTTTGGTTAATGGCATTACTAATTATCTAGTTCCTAAACTAAAATTTCTGATTCTTCTATCTCCTTCACCTTCTAGTTTATCAAATCCTTTCAAGTCTGCTTTCAAAAAATGTCCTTCAATACCAGACTAGTTACTGACAAGATCGAATCTTGTGTTGAAAATGGTACTATGACAACTGGATATGCACAAGCATAAGAATAAAGTTGAACACTTTCCTCACATCATACATTAAAATCAACTCAAAATGGTTCACAGATCTGAATTTAACCCTATATACTTGGGTTAGACAAAGCTATGGTGATATGACATCAAATGTACAAGTAACAAAAGAAAAATGAGATAGAATACCATCAAGAAAGTAAAAATACAACCTACATGATGTGAGAAAATATTTATAACTCATATATCTGAAAAAGGACATATCCAGAATATATAATATACATAATTTACAATTTAACAAAAAGACAATCAATTAAAAATTGGGCAAAAGACTTGAATAGCCATGCTTCCAACAAGCAAAAAACATGCTCGATATCTTTATTCATCAAAGAAATGCAAATTGAACCCAAATAAGATATCAATTTATTCTCACTAGAATGTCTGTAATAAAAAGGACACATAATAACAATTATTGTTGGTGAAGATATGGAGATATTAGAACCTTCATACATTGCTAGTGTAAAATGGTTCAGTGCTATGGAAAATAGTTTGGTAGTTTCTTATAAGTTAAACATAGGATAACCATATGATCCAGCAATTTCACTCTAATGTATATACCCAAAAGAATTGATACTTATGTCCATACAACACCCAGACAAGAATGTTCATAGCAGCATTATTTTGCTTATGACTATCCTTGTCCTGTTGAACAGCTGGGAGGTAGGGAGCCTGGTGACTTTTTGTTTGTGGGAAAAGAGAGCATGAGGGAATTATGTCTATAAAGCCCAGCCCATCAAAGCAATTCATTATTTTGCTAATTTTGAAAAACTATTTTGGGGAACTTTTTGTCTCTAAATACACCAAGTATACTATTTTGCTCCTGGTTTTTATCACAAGAATACTATAATACTAAAGTCAATTTTAATAGATTAAAAAAAAAAATCTCTTCATATTCACATTATCCTAAACCTCAGCTCTTTTGATATTTCTGAGTCCTTGCATAGTCCTTGTCCATAAAATTGGATAATTCTGTGAGCAAAAACAATGTATGCAAAGATGATTTTAGATTTATAAAAGCTTGTCTCAATGAATGTGTTCATATTTCACTTTTTCCTACATTTTCATTATGCCTATGCATCCCCTCCTGCAAATTTGAAATAAAACTATTCTCTTACAAAAGCCAGGGTGAAAAAGATTTTTTTTTCTTTTCTACAGAGATTGGTAAAAATTATGAAGACTGATAATACTCAGGCCTCATTAAAGTTTTAGAATGAATGTAAAATTATAAACCTTTTTAAGGGAAGCTTGACAATATCTATTAAAATTTAAATATTCATATTTTGACCCATAATTTCTACTATGCACAGATCCTACAAAATACTGCCACAGTTTACACAAATAAAAGCACACAGGTGATCACTGTAGCATTGTGTCATAGGAAAAAATTGGAAACAACGTAAATGTCTACGGGAATTTGTTTTTAAAGATGTTATCTACAATCTTGCCATACACTATTACTCCCCCTTATTTACCATCTGCAGCCACATTCATTGTTTTTTTGTTTTTTTTTTTTTGATTCCTTAGGAAACACCAAGCTCTTGTACCATAGGGCCCTGTAGATACATTCTCTCTGACAAGAATGCTCCTTTCTCACTTGGCTAGCATATTCCTTTAGGTCACTGCTGAGAAAAGCCTGCTCTAAATACCCTTCCTAGAGAAGGTCCTTCTCTATTAATTTATACTTTAAGTGCTTGTTGTTTCCTCTAACACCTAGCCTGGTGCCTGCTACTGTAGAGTAGGTTCTCAGTAACTGTAGCATGAATAAATGGGATAGCCATACAATGAAAGACTATGTAGTTATTAAAAAGAATAAAATATTACTATGTATTGAATTTTAAAAAAAGTCTAGCTATATATTTCTTCACTATATATTTAAAAAATGATTTATGTTCATTGTAAAAAATTTAAAAATATACAAATATAAAACATTAGAGATATTTACTTCCTCCTATTTAATTTCAAGATTACCCATGGTTAAAAGCTTTGACGGTTATATATATACATATATATATATATGTTATATATTTACATACATTTAGTGAGTACATATACATGCTCTGTGCTTATATACATCTGTAATTTTTAAAATGGCAATATATAAATACATATATCATTTCAGCATTTTGATATTTTTTCGCTCAACAATAAATCAGGGCCATTCTTTTATATCAGTGCATTTAGGTATGCTATATAGTGGTCCCCAATGTGATAGAGGGCACCATAACTTATTGTCCTTTAGCTTGCTTTGTTATTACAAATAATGCAGTAAACATCCTGTGTATTTATCCTTGTGAACTTTCCACAGACTTTTGTGGGAAAAATCTGTAGATATAGAATTGTTAGTTCAAAGGTACATATTTTTTAATTTTGAAAAAATATTGCCAGATTTTCCTCTCCTAAAGTATTAACTTTTATTATTAGCAATTTTTTAAAGAGTACCTTTTGTGTTATATCCCCACTAAAGTTGCATATGGATCATTCTTTTTAATTTGTCCAATCATAGGTAAAATAGGATATTATTTCTTTTTTAAAATTTTATTTTATTAGTTTCATGTATATGGAACGTTGGTTTGACATTTATATAGTTTATAAAACGATCCCCCTAATTGCTCTTTCTCTCCTCTGGCTCTCCACCTAGCCATTATATTAATGCTAACTGCACTCCCTATGCCATGCTCACCATTCCCATGACCATCTACCTACTACTAATTTGTACTTCTTTAACCCTTCACCCCATTCTCCCAGGCCCCCAAAATCCTCCCCTCTGGCTGTCCCCAGACTGTCCTTTATATTTGTGAGTCTGTTTTTTATTAGTTTGTTCCTTTTGTTCCTTAGATTCTGTATACAAGTGAAATCATATAGTATTTATCTTTCTCTGACTTATTTCACTAAGCACAATGACCTCTAGGTCCCTCCATGTCATTACAAATGGTAGGATTTCATATTCTTTTTATTGGCTGAGTAATATTCCATTGTATATATGAACCATAACTTCTTTATCTAATCATTTGTTGATGGACATTTAGGTTACTTCCATATCTTAGCTATTGTAAATTGTGCTACCATGAACATAGGGGTGCTATGTTGATTATTAGTGAAGAGAGTATATTTACATATGCTCATGTTTTTGTTGTAGTTGATAATGTTTGCCTCCTCATAGAAGATACTCACATTACTTTAAAAAAAGCAGTGGCCAAAAGCATGGTTAGAATGATCTCATTCTTATAAATAAATAAATTATAACCAATGAGTTATATATAAACACATGCACACATTCACCTGTGCATAGGAAAAAATTTGGAGCATACCAAATAGTTAATCCCATCTACTGAGTGGGATTATAGAGACCTTTCACTTTACTTGACATACATTTTTCTGGACTAAACTTAAGAAAAAAAAAGAATATACATACTTTGTTTTATAGTTTTTAAAAAAGTGAAAAATATTTTAAAACACAGATCTGATTATATCATTGGTATGCTCAAAATGCTTCAGTGATTTGCTGCCTACATAATAAAATTCATATTAATTAATGCAACTCTCAAGGCATTACACAATTTACCTTAATTTCCATCCTCGTCATTCATGCCCATCTTATCTGGTTACACAGATGATCTCTATACTCTTTTTATTGTGATTTCCTATGCTTGAAATATAGTTATTTATCTTTTCTGCCTGTTGCCGTACCTTCAAGGCGCAGCTCAAATGTCCCTCAACTTGCCCTCTCCAGTCCTCAGAAACAATTATGTTTTCCTGATTGCTTACACTGTAACCTTTTTGTTGTTGTTGTTACAATTCTATTACTGGACTGACAATTTTGTTATGTATTACTGTTGAGTGCAAATATTAATTATTTTGGTTTCCTTTTGTTTTCTTCCAGCACTCAGTACAGAGCCTAGAATTGTGGAGAATGATAATAGGCAATGTCACTATAGAGTATTAGTCTTACGGGAGAGAGAAGCATAAGAGACTCGTAGGACTCACAAACTCCAGTGGGGACAACACATAACATTGTGCAGACCGTGTCTGCACATCTCAGATTAATGTCCACATCAGAGTTTATGTGAATGGTGCTCCCTGGTAACCTGGCGGTGCACAACTTCCTGTCTTGAATATGTTGGGGGTTGGGAGGACTTAGAGGAGAGAGACAAAATTCGGGCATGAGGAAGGGGTGTGGTAATATCCGGGAAAGCTTCCTCTTTGAGAAGGTGAGTTGAGAAAGACCTAAAAGCTGGTAGTAGCTGCCCTGACAAAGTAGAAGGGAGGGATACAGTAGAAAATAGTTTTAGGTTGTGTGATAAAGGGCTTGATCCTGCAAAAATTTCAGCATGTTTGAAGTGGAGAGGTGAGAAGAGGCCAGGAAGTAAGAAAGGGTCATATCACAAATGATCTAATATATCAAGTTAAGGAGTTTGGACTTTATTCTGAATACAACAGAGAGCTAGTAGGTGAAGAATATTAATAACATAAGCACATTGAAATTTTAGAAAGATTACTGACTGTACTAAAACTAGTTAGAGGCTTTTAATACATGATTATGACTTGAACTGAGATGCTAGCAAAGGGTTCAAAATATCAGGTATCAAAAAGACTTAAAAAGTATACCTTCTATGAGAAGTGAACACACAATGTAAATACATATATGAGTCTTATTGTTATGTACAGCTGAAACTTATTGCATTTCATTAACCAGTCACTATAAAAAATAAATTAATTTAAAAAAAGGATAAAGTAATTGTTGAAAAAAATAATTGCTAATTTTAAAAAAAGTACACCTAATGCAAGTTTTCAAGTAAATTTCCTTGAGACGCAGATGTTATGATTTCTTGTTTGATTTTGTTTTTATTAAACTACAGATGAGAAATATAAGATGTAGCAATACTTGTGACAAAGTAGGAAAAATAATACAGAGCCTAATCTTGGGGTATTCATTCAATAAACATTTATTGATCAACCTCTCTATACTGGGCCCTCTTGGCAAAATTCTCTGCATGCTCACTGAGAGACGCTTAATGCTACTGCTAATCCTACTTGTGGCTTAATGCTACTGCTAACCTTCTAGATATGTGCTATTTAATCATGAGTAAGTGCCTTTCTGTGGGTTGGTGGCCCTCCTTGTAGGAGAGTCATTTAGAAAATACTTCAGCTAATTTGTTTGTTTCTCCAGAACAGAAGCAAGGTTATATATATATATATATATATATTAGAAGCTCAGGTGCTAACTAATTTGGCATTTGCTCCTTTTTTAGCATTCTTGACCTTGAATTCTATTGGTTTTAGAACAATCTTATGTTTATCCAAGAAACCTGTGTGGGTTGACCTTTCCCTCTTTCTCTAATGTTGGAATGAACTGTTCTTCCTCAGGCTTGTCACAATATTCACTAAGGGGCTTTCCTCAAGTCTGGGGCTTGTTTATTTCCATTTCTGGTTGTTCTACATGACTTTCCTCTCCTGCTTGGCATTTATTACCACCTCTTTGGAGCCACAGACAACATTTTATAAGCTGAGAACAAAAGGCATGTGGAATGCTGGGTACTTAGACAAGGAGAGATAGATGTCTGGGAGGCAGCAGAAGCAAGAACAAGGGAATGATGAGGGAGGTCCGCCCCACGCCCCGCCCTCTCCCCCCAATACTCATTCCCGCAGTAGGTATAGAAATTCCCATCCACAAAGTCCTCTCATTGTCAGAAGACACCAGTTCTTGGCTAAGGTTCAGAGTTAGATTCTAGAAACTCTAAGCATCAGATAATTTCTAAGGGCCCTTTCGATTTTGAAATTTTATAATTTCATTTTAAGATTTCATCAACATATCGATTTACAGGTTGGTCTGTAAAGAGAACTAAATAATTCTTCATTAAATTTAGGACTGAGGACTTGAGACTTATAGATAAATCTGGGAGGAGAAGAAGTTAAATGTCTGGGACTTCCTTTCTATAATTCCTTTTGTACATTTCTGTAAAAGTTATTCAAAACATTAACAACCTTTCACCTCTAACTTTTGGCTCCTCTTCTAATTCAAGCATCATCAACAAGACAAAAGAATATTAGCTGGAGAATTTAAGTTGTGTAATGCATTTTGAAGAAAAGTAATTTATTCTTAATGTGACAGATAAATAAAAGAGGTATAGCTGTCATATTTAGTAGAAGTAAACAAACAGAATATCATGAAATTTGAATGTCAGATAAACACTATAGCCAAGGTATCACTTTCTACAGTTTCAGTTACTTGTGGTCGACTGCAGTCCAAAAATATGAAAAGAAAAAAATCAAGAAATAAAAAATTCATAAGTTTTAAATCACCTGCTATTCTGAGTAGCATGATGAAGTCTCACACCATCCAGCTCCATCCCACCCAGAGCATGAATCATCCCTTTGTTCGGTATATTACAGCTGAATATGCTACCTGCCTGATAGTAGTAATGTAGGTTATCAGATCGGTTATCAGAGAGAGAGAGAGAGGGTGAGAGACCACATTCACATAACTTTTGTTACAGTATATTGCTATAATTGTTCTATTTTATTATTAGTTATTGTGTTAATCTCTTACTGTGCCTAATTTATAAATTAAACTTTATCATAGGTCTGTATGTATAGGAAAAAAACTTAGTATATATAAGGTTTGGTACTATCTGCAGTTTCAGGCATCCACTGGGGTTCTTGGAACGTATCCCCTGAGGATAAGGGGGAACTATGCCAAAAATCTATTTTATCTGGCAACCCAAAACAGAAATGGCTGAAGTTCTATCCCATCTCATAGGTTGTCAGGAGGATTTAGTCAGATAAAGTGGAAGAAGTATCTAAAAAATATCAATAAATAAAAGTTCTTTTTGCCTTCTCCATAGGTTAAGGAACATGATATTAATAATTTTCCATTATTATTCATATGTAGACTTTCCATAAAAAAGTTAAATCTCAGTCACTCAACATACTTTTGATTCATTTTTCCCTGCTGTCTCTGTCTTAGCTACAGAAATAAAAACAAAAAATAAAAAACAAAAAAACAACTTAGTACTGGAAGAAACATAATTAGGAAAGGAAATCTTGTAGTGGATATTTAAAAAGCCATAAATTGTTATGGTGTCACACAATAGCTTCCAACAGCACAAAGAACTGGCTTTCTATTAGGCAGCATCAGATTTGGGAAAGAATTTATTATATAAAGTAAAAAGCCTACTATAACATGTATAACCTTGGCTGAGTTGAGCTTTAAGGTTCAGATCGGTAGAATGGTGATAGGCATTAAGTTATTGGGAGGATTAAACAATATTTGTTAAAGTTCTTAGGAAATTGTTATTACTAAGTTGTTATTGCCCTGAGTTCTGCATAATAGAGGAAGTGAAGATTCCTTGAAACAGAGGTCATGCAATAGCTCTTCCTACAGGCAGACTTTCCTCAAAGGCATTGTCTTTATGTGTAGCTTGGGAAATCAGTGAGTGCCCAGTAAAATGACTTCATTACGTTCCAGGGTAACCCCTTAAATCCCAATCTGGACATCAACCTATGCCTAAAGAGATAGGCAACCTATCTCTTTACGTCTTCTTAAGATAGTTATGCCAATTTCAGTTTCTCTTTCTTTTCTGAAGATTGGCTCTCCCTTTGCTCCCCAAATTACTATATCAGCAATGTTGGGAAAGGAGAAATCCAAATGGCTCATGTGATACACCATCAGCTTCACATTCTCCTTCATCAGGCTGTGATGCCTTCCTCACCCTAAACATTTTCCACTGTTCCTTCCAATCTACAAATGCTCCTCCTTAATGCACCAGCACATAACATGAAGTAGATTTTTAAAAAATTATAATTACACTGGCCATACTATTTTGCACACAATTTTACATTTTTAGTGTAAAATCTGCCATGTAAAATTTGATGACTATGTTCACATGTTTTTAAATCCAATAGCCTTCAAAGTGAGATCGTTGTTATTTTTTAAGATCCACCACCAACATCACCACCAGGGCGGTACAGTTATTACAGTTGAACCTACACTGGTATATCATTATCACCCAGTGTCCATAGTTGACATTAGGGTTTTCTCCTGGTGTTGTACATTCTATGGGTTTGGATAAACATATAATGACTTATATCTACCACCATAGTATCATCCAGTGTAGTTTCACTGCCCTAAAAATCCTCTATGCCTTACCTATTCAGGCCTGCTGCTATGCCAACTCACTTTTAATTAATTTTTCAGATCTTCAACTTTCATGCATTTTCTTTCCTAAAATTGTTTTTCTTTAGAATGTGCCTGGTTTGCTCTTTTTTCTTCCCCACCTTTCTTTTTATGACTTTCTCCTACTTCGCAAAAGGAAAGATAATCTCTAAGCCATCTTAAATGTTTACTGTGGTGTGATAGGCACAATTTGAGAGTGCCTAGCTCCTGAGGGTGAGTGCTGTGACAGTCAATATGGCACTGATGGGCACTATTAAAAGGGCAGTGTCACATTTTATCCAGTGCTACTCAAAATGCGATCATCCATGGATGATCAGCATCTCCTGGGAGTTTGTTAGACAAGCAAATGTTCAGCTCCACCCCAGACCTGCTGAGTCAGAATCTCTGCAGGGTGGAACCAAGAAATCTGTATTAACAAGCTTGCTTCCAAATGACTCTTAAGTGTGCTAAAGTTTTGGAAGCATCAACTGGCAGAGAAACCCAAGGCAAAATTCCACAGTATCTGCATATCCAAGAATTAAAAAGTGAGATGGTTGGCGCAGGAACGTACACTAACATTTTTGTTTGAAATAAAAACTGAAGTCAGACTTTTTCTATTAGAAAGAAAGCCTGATTAGTTTACTGGTTTGCCCATGAGTAATGGCTTTGTCACTTTACTTATAATTCCACATATTGAATGTATTCAATTCAATTTGCTATATCTGTATTCAAAGGTTTTTATTAAAAAAAAAAAAGAAAAAAAAAAAAAAGAAGAAGCCTTCCAGAGCTCTGTGTGTGGTTGTGAAGTTTAGAGGGCAAGTAGAGGCTGAAACCTAGTTGTGCCATTCTTTGGGTTAATACAGCCTGCAGTCAGGCCAGGCCCTGATCCTCAGCCAGGAAGGGCACCCTTTTCTTTGCACAAGGGTAACGAGGGGGAGCAGTGTTTGCTACCCCAAATAACTTTAAACTGGTTTTAAGAAACAAAAGACTCAGGAAAAAAACTTTGACCATCCCTCTAACTGCCTAAAAGAATTTAGGTCTCTTCCTTTCTCTGTTGGTTCCTTCTTTCAGCCTTTACTTATGTATACCTCATCAGACCCTTATTCTGAGACAGCTTTCTTTTACCTTCTTACTCATCTTTTTGCCTAAATTCTCCCAATCTTGATCTCTTCTCTTGAGAACTTTGCCACTTCATTGCTAGGGCCATGACAACACTTTTGGGTCTAACTAAATGCACCAGTCCAGCTACAGCTGTGGCAGTCACATCTCCAGTCTCCTCAAACCCGCAGTACAATGCCATACTGACTGTCACAGCACTCACCCTCAGACATACACTGCCACCTGGTGGCCTACTGCGAAAGGGCTCTGGCCACAGCAGGATGTTGCTGGCAACAGGCCTGAAGGCAGATTCACAAAAGCCCTAGAAGCAGGCGGAATCCAGTGTTAGCTCGCTGGTGTTTGGTGAGAGCGTTTTCTTTGGCTGAAACTATCTTCCCAAATCTGTTCCTCTCAAAGTTCTTTTTCATCTTTCAGAATCCAGCGTAAATGCCACTTTTTCCACGATCCCCGTTCTGATCTTCCAAGTTTGAATGTCTCGCTTCTCTAAGAGCCCTACGGAGTAGGTTCAGCATTTCATTTACACCTCTTGTGGAACTTTCTCATTTCTCATCTTCTAGTATCTTAAAAACTCAGCTCTTCGGGAGTACATGCCATCAGGATAGTGTAATCATCTGCTGGGTCACTTCCCCTCATTCCCCGGAAATTTTAAAACCTGATTCATTCTTTGTTTACACCATTCCCACTGTTATCATTCTTGGTGACTTCATCATCCATGGAAACAGTTTGTCCCATACGCTGGTCTCTCAGTTTCTTGTCCACTCATTTCCAATAATCTTGTTTTCCAGCCCACCTCAGTCACTCATTATCTTGGTGACACCTTCACCTTGGTCATTAATTCTAAATGTACTCCTTCCAAAACCTATATTTCTTACATCTCACACTGATCATCATCTCCTTTTTATTTATTATTATTTTAATTTCTCTTCCCCCTTCCACCCCTGACATATGGTTGTTGCTGTCTCCCCTTAAGAACTGGTTCTCTGAAGGTAAGGCATCTTCTCCCACACACTTGGGTCATGTACCCGGGCTCTGGTCTGTGGCTCCACCTGGGGCATGAACCCAGGACCTTCTGGGTGTAAAGCAGATGTGCTAACCACTACACAATGGAGCCAATCATCACCTCCTTTCTAACAATCTGATAGAAGTAGGATCTCTAAGTTGTTAATCACACTAATTTTTCACTACTCATCGCCCTTCTTCAACTTTTACTTTCTACATCACCCAACTTAAGTTCTTTGATTCATCATTTTAAACACTCCTGTGCATAAACTTGCAGCTCCCTGGCACTTCTTTCCCTTCTATTGTATTCCCTGGTAAAATTCCAACCCTTGGTTAGAACCAGCTTTACTTACTCTGCTTGCTTGCACTAACTATATAACTAAACAAGCATAGCTGGAGAAAAATCCACCAACCATGCAATCTGGTCTCACATTAAATTTAGATGATATCTCAAATGGGCTGTCAGCACTGCCCTGCAAAAGCTCTGTTTCCCCAAATCAATTCACTCCTTATTCTCCAAGAACACAATTTCACTGCTTTTCCTCTCCTCAAATTTCCTAGATCTCTTCTTTTTTCACTCTTAGCTGACAATCTCATTTCTTATTTTATTGAAAAACTAGAGGGAGAAATTTCTCTTCTCCCTATTTCTGATTTGACTATCAGTTTTCACACACTCCGGTTCTCTCCTTTTGAAACACATGACTTGTCTCCTGCTCCCATCTCAAGGTCAGCCCCTCCACTAGGGAACTGGATCCCTTTTCCTCTCACTTTACTCAAGAATTCTGCCCTAAAAGTACTTCCTTCATATCATCAAAATGCTCCTTTCTACTAGATCAATATCATAACATCTCTTTAAAAGGCTTTTTCTTCAGTAAAGACAAAAATTCAGAAAAGTGGATACTTCTGAATTGGTGTAAAACACTAGAGGAGAATCTTACAGCACCTGTAAGATTCTATCTCTAAATTAAGGTGAGAGGTATAAAGCTCTTCATTTTAAAAAATCTTGCCTTTCTCATGAAAATGGTGCTGAATGTGAAGAAGGAAGCCCTTGCCTCTTCCAAAGTTGAAGCCAAAGTGAAAGCTTTGAAGGCCGAGAAAGCACTGTAGCTCTGAAGGCAGCCCAAAAATCCTCGAAAGAACACTTCCAGAAGAAACAATCTTGACCACTATGCCATCTTCAAATTCCCCCAGACCCCAAGTCAGCATGAAGAAGATAGAAGACAATACACTTGTGTTTATTGTGGATCTTGAGGCCAACAAGCACCACATTGAATCGGCTGTGAAACAGCTCCGTGACACTGATGTGGCCAAGGTCAACACACTGAGCAGGCCTGATGGGAGAGAAGAAAGTATATGTCCATCTGGCTCCTGACTACGATGCTTTGGCTGTTGCCGACAAGACTGAGATTATCTAAACTGAGTCCAGCTGGCTAATTTTAAATATAAATTTCTCATCATAAAAAATTGTTATAATATATATCCGTTCATAAAACGAAAGAAAGATAAGTCTTTTTTTGATCTTAAGTCCCTCTAAAGATGAGCACTCCATCTCTGTGCTCTCTTTAAAGTAAAATTCCTCCAATTCTTTAAACCATTCTTTATTAAATTTTCTCCAGTTAAGCTTTTGTCCTGCCTGCTCTATTTAAACTACTTCTGTCAAGTTATCAACAAATTCCATCTTGCCAAACCCAGTGGTCACTTTCCTATTCCTTCTTACTCAAACACTCAAAAACATATAATAAAACTGATAACTTCCTTCTTGTTCAAATAAATTTCTTCCCTTGACTTTTGACATACCAATCTGTCCTGGTTTATGATTTATTTCATCACGTTTTCACAGCATTTTTAAATGCTGGAGTGTCATGGAAGTTCAATCTTTCAAACTCTTTTCTACATATTCTCATTCCCTGGGTTATCCTCCAGGCCCACAGCTTTAAATGCTGTTTATATCAAATCTCAGTCTCCAATTTGGACCTGATCTCTACATGGAGGGCTAATCGGAATTTCAAATCCAGGAGCACTCTTGGCTTCTGCTTCACTCCTCCACTAACTTGCTCTTCCTCTACTTTTCCTACCTCCACTGCTTCAGGCAAAACCAGAGGGACTGGTATTGATTGTGTTGGTACTGATCTGTATTGCCTTCAAATCCCATCCTAATGCATTAGCAAGTCTTGCCTGCTGAATCTGTCACTCCCATTACTACCATCTTTGGTCAGGTCACCAATATCTCTACAAATACAATAGGCAATAACTCATCTCTCTGCTTCTACAATTGTCCCCAGGTTCATTCCTCAACCAACAGGAACAGTAATCTTCTAAGAACATAAATCTGCTCTTATTTTCTCCCTGGTCAAAACTCTTCTAGTGTCTTTCCATCATATTTAGAAAAAAAAAAAATTAAACTATTAGGCCTTACATGACCTGGCTCTGGGCTGTCTCTCTAACCTCATTTTCTACCATGTTCTTCTTCTGGCACCATACTCTTTCCTTGCTGTTTTTTGAATGGTCTGTGGGCCAAATGTAGCCTACGATGCGTTTTATGTTATTGTTGTTTGCTTTCTTAACTTTTAATTTTGAGGTAATTATAGATTCATGTGTAGTTATAAGAAATAATAAAGAGATCCCTTATACTCTTTACTTAGTTTCCCCTAATGGCAATATCTTGCACAATATAGCACAATATCACAACGAGGAAATTGATATTGATAAATCTACTGCTTATTCCGATTTTAGCAGTTTTACATGCACTCATTTGTGCGTGTGTTTAGTTCTATCAGAAGGATCCCTCAGTGAAAAAAAAAAGAAAAAGAAAGGAAAGAAAAAAAAAAAAGAAAGATCCTTCATGTTTCCCTTTTATAGCCAGTCCTCCCTCTCCCAATCCCAACCAGTGGCAACTATTAATGTTTTTTCATTTCTATAATTTTATCATTTAAAAAACTGTTATATAAATGGGGCCTATCTTAGTTTGGTCTACAATAACGGAATACTATAGACTGGGTGACTTAAACAACACACATTTATTTCTCATAGTTCTAAAGGCTAGAAGTCCAAGATCAGGGTGCCAGCATGGTTCAGTTAGTGAAGGTCCTCTTCTTGGTTTACAGATGGCCATCTTCTCATTATATCTTCACACGGCGAAAGAGACAGCAAGCTAGCTATAAAGGCACTAATCTCTTTCATGAAGGCTCCACCCTCATGACCTAATTATCTCCCAAAGGCCCCACCTCCAAGTGTTATCACATTGAGAATTAGATCTCAACATATGAATTTTGGGGAATGCAAACATTCAGTCCATAGTGAAATCACATAACATTTATCCTTTTGCTTCTTTTCACTCAGCTCAATTCTTTTGAGATCCATCCAAGTTGTCGTTATGTATAAAGTTTGTTCTTTTTTATTCTATGGTATAAGTATACCATAGTTGGTTTTACCATTCTTCTGTTAAAGGACAATGGATTGTTTCTAGTTCTTGGTTATGACAAGTAAAGCTGCTATGAATCTTCATATACTGGTTTTGGTATGATTATGTTTTTATATCTCTGGGAGTGCAATTGTTTGGTCATATGCTAAGCACATAGTTAGTTTTGTAACTGTCATATTCTTTACCAGCGTGACTGTACCATTTTACATTTCACCATTAACGTATGAATGATTCAGTTTCTTTACATCTTTGTCAGCAAATGATATTATTTTTCATTTTTGCCATTCTGATAGGTATGTAGTTATATCTTATTGAAATTTTATTTTGCATTTCCCTAGTAGCCAATGATGTTAAACATCTTTTCTTATGCTTATCTGTCATCTGTAAATCTTCTTCAGTGAAATAAATGTCTGTTCATATTTTTTGCCCATTTTTTTAACTGTTGAGGTTTTTTAATGACAGTTTTGTTGAGCTATACTACACTTACTATATAATTTACCATTTAAAATGCATAATTCAGTGGCTGTTACTAACAAAGTTGTAACAACCACCACCATAATCACTTTTGGAACACTTTCATCACCCCCCAAAAAAACTTCCATGCCCATTAGAAGTCATTCTCCAATTTCCCCAAACTCCCAGCCCTAGGCAAACACTAATCTGCTTTTTATCTTTATGGATTTACTTATTCTAGACATTTCATATAAATGAAAATCGTATATGTGATTTTTTTGTGACTGGCTTGTTTTACTCAGTATGTTTTCAAGATTCATCTATGCTGTAGCATATATCAGTACTCTATTTAAAAAAAAATGTTTAAATATACCATCGTATGGATAGATCACATTTTATTTATCTAATTATTGGATGATGAACATTTAGGTGTTTCCACTTTTACAAATAATGCTTTTATGAGTATTCAAGTACAAGTTTTATGTGGGCATGTTTTCATTTCTCTTGGGTATACACTTAAGATTAGAATCACTGAGTCATATAATAAATTATATGTTTAACCTTTTGAGTAACTGCCAGACTATTTTCCAAAGTGGATGTACCATTTTACATTCTTACTAGTAGTATATGAGGGTTTCCAATTTCTCCATATCCTTGACAACAATTTTCAATGTCGGTATTTTCAATTATAGATAACACAGTGAGTATGAAGTAGTATTTCACTGTAGTTGTGATTTGCATTTCCCTAACAGCTAATGATATTAAGCATATTTTTATGAGCTTATTGGTCATTTGTATATCTTCTAAGAAGTGTCTATTTTTTGCCCATTTTGCACATTTTTAAATTGGGTTATTTGTCTTTTTATTATTGAATTGTAATAGTCTTTATGTAGGCGAGGTCCGTTATCATATATATGATCTGCCAAAATTATCTCGCATTCTGTGGGTTGTCTTTTCATTTTCTTGATGGTGTCTTTCGAAACACAAAAAGTTTTAATCTTGATTAAGTCTGTTTGATATATATATTTTTTCATTTGTTTCATTTTTGGTGTCATATCTAAGAAATCACTGCATAATCCAAGATCACAAAGGTGTATGGTTTTACCTCTTACATTTAGGCTGTTGATTCACTGTGTGTTAATTTTTATATATGGTATGAGGTAAGGGTCTAATTTCATTCTTTTGTATATGGCTATCCAGTTGTCTCTGCACTATTTGTTGAAAAGACTATTCTTTTGAATTGTCTTGGCATCTTCGTTGAAAATCAGTTGAACATAGATACATAGGGTTTATTTCAGGACTCTCAATTCTATACCATTGATCTATATGTCTAACTTTGTCAATATGTGGTTTGTAAATATTTTTTTTGTGGCCTGTCTTTTGTAGAATAAAAGCTTTCAATATTGATGATGTCTAATTTATTTACTTTTCCTTTTTATTGCATGTGCTTTTAATGTCAAACCTCTGCCTACCTTTGTAAATAAAGTTTCAATGTAACACAATCATATCCATTTGTTTACATGCTTGTGGCTATTTTAACTTATAATAGCTGAGTTGAACTGTTGTAACAGAGACCATATGACCTAAAATATTTATTATCTGGCTCTTTACAGAAGAATTTGTTGTCAACCACTTGCTCTAATCTGATAAGCCTTTAGACTTCAGGGCCTTTATATATGCTGTCCCCTCTATCTGAAAAACTCTTTCTCAGATCTTTTTCTTATGGTTGGCTTCTTATTGTCATTTTCTTCTTCTGGATTCTGCTCAAATTTACATTAAGAGAGGCCTTCCCTGACCACATTATTTAGAATATTCGACCTTCCCCCCAATTCTACCATTTATATATTTACTTTTATTTATTTATTTTAATAAAATTTATTTCTTCTTTCACTAGAATATAAACTCTATGAAGGAATTCCTTGGTACCAATAGTGACTGTCATACAATAGCACTCAAGAAATATTTGAATGAATAAATAGGTCAAGAGAGCTACCGCATTTTCCTAGATAAAATAATCGTACTTATTACCCTATAAGTTATTTTGTTAGAGGAACAATTCTTGAATAAAAGAACAGTATGTCTGAATTTTATCATGATTTGTGTAAGTGATGTTTATGTGTCATTTACCTCCATGGTATTCCCTAACATATCAAGCTATGAGGAGTTACATAAGGCTAGAGAAGAAGAATGTTTGAAAGTCTTTAGATTTGTTTTCTAACTGTATTCCTTTCTTTTGAACTTGAAGTCCAATGGGTGTATAATAATGTAGGTTATCTTTTTCACACTAAAATCAATTTCTCCTGACTTCTTAAATTCTGAACCTCTTGATTCGTCTACTAGGGGAACAATGTAGAGCAGAGGAAAGGAAAGAGAATTTTTTGTATAAAAACATTGGTCATCAGTCAGCTCTAGCACTCACTAGTTATGTGACCTTAATAACTTACCTTAAGATGTTAAACTTTGATTTCAGATAATAATATCTGAAATCAGTATATAAGTAGTAACTTCTCAATTATCTAACATCTTCTGCATGCCAATGTGAGATAATAGAAAAGAAATATATTGGTCTCTTCTCCCAGTTTCTGGGTGAGAGCTCCTAAAACCCTTGTAATGTTCTAAGTGGTAAGAACACCAGGAGCTTCTATTGTTCTAATATTTGTCTTTGACTCTGTCCCTGACATAGGGCTCCTAAAACCTTTTTAATTCCCAAGTGATGAGAGAGCACTAGAGGCATCTTTTAATATAATGAGGTGACTCTGGGTGGGTTCCCAGATGGCTCCTAAAGGGGAACTTGTCACCAGAGAGACCAAGCAATGATTAGAAATTTGGTTTGGTTTTCAGCCTACCACCAATCCTCCAGCAAGGGAAGAAGTACTGGAAATTGAGTTAATAATTGATCATGACTACATGAGGAAGCCTTCATAAAATCCTAATAGTATGGGTTTCAGAGAGCTTCCCATCAGGTGAACACATCCATGCTGAGAGGATGACATACCTCAACTCCATGGGGACAGAAGCTCTTATGCCTAGGACCCATCCAGATCTCATTCTACGTATCTCTTCATTTGTATCCTTTATCATATCCTTTAATAAACTGGTAAATATAAGTAAGTGTTTCCCTGAGTTCTGTGAGCTGCTCTTACAAATTAAGGAGGGGTTCGTTGGAACCACTGATATTTAGCTGGTTGGTCAGAAGGAAACACAGGTGATAACATGGGCTTGCAACTGTTATCTGAAATGTGTGTGTGTGTGTGTGTGCATGGTGGCTGGGTCAAGAAGGAAGGTGGGGGAGGAAGTCCTGTGGGACTGAGCACTTAACCTATGAGATCTGATGCTATTTCTAGACAGTGTCAGAATTGAATTAAATTGTAGGACACCCAGCTGGTGTCACAGGGAATTGCTTGGTGTGGTGAAAACCTCTACATTTGGTGACTAGAAGTGAGGTGTTTTATGTGAGTAGAACAGACATTCACAGAAGAGAAACAGTAGGGAGTCACTGCATTTTTCCTTACATGGGAAGGAAAAAATTGAGTTTTTCCCTTAACACCAAATACTTTGCTAAGTGCTTAGAATAGAATATATTATCTAATTTAATTGTCACAATAATCGGCAAAGATAGATGTCATCCAAAGAGCTAATTATAATGTGTGGCTATTAGGTAAGATACAGGACAAACTTTTACAGCCATTTATATCTGGCTATGTCAAAATGACCTCGTCAAAAGTAAATTCACTGTTTTTAATGCCAGTAACAACAGCAACAACCATCTTAACTTATACCTATTCTTAATTCCCACCAAAAGTAAAGGGACACTATCCTTTAATTTCTGTATTAATGAGATATTTCACAGGCGTTTAAAATAAAATGAAAACAATGATATATGATATCTTAATAATGACAAGGATGGAATAATTAGGAAGCCCACAAATAACAGAAATAAACTATCCTGTGATTTTTGAAATGGAAAACAAAGTAGATTCTAGTCTGAAGTAGTCAAATATAATTATTAAATAAATATGCAGCAGGGAGAGCTTGTGTAAAGTGGGGTGGGCAGGGAGCACAGTGGCTTTGCTCTTAACTGGCAGAGGAGTGAACATTTTAAGAAAGGATCACTCTGACTAATGTCTTTCCAGATGTGATCATGTGTGGTAAATTCCTGACTTCAGGCAATACATGATTTAGCCACCAGATGGTGCCTACCCAACCCCCATCCCATTCCAAAGGTGCTAACATTAGTTAATACTTTCTGTGGCTCTTCATCACAATGCTTTGCAAGTAGTATGACTCTATTACACTGTAGAGCTTGCTCTGTAAAAACAGCTCTATTATTGTGCACATTCATGTAGTACTCAATATTACTCTTCACTCCTAAACGTCATGGCTCTTTTCAAGGAGATTCCCTCAAGATCAGTTGTGCATAATTTTACTGATGCCTGTTGCAATTACAATGCTGAACACAGATATTTTTGTTGCTCTTATTATTCTTGATAATATTAAAGCACAAAATGCCACAAATGGCAAGTACTAATTAATTGTGAATAGAACATGGGAATGTTCATAGTCTGTTGGCAGCAATAGTCTCTCTCACCACCATTTATGTATGTGCATCACACATCATCAAGATAACAAAAGTTTAGGAAGATGATAGGTATTGTGATTATTAGCATAACTATGACAAGACAATTTGATACCAATCTTACATGCATTCTTAATACTCACATCCTGTTTGTTGCTCTCCATTTCTCCACTATACTAAGAATTGCCTCTCCTTCCAATTCCTCTTCAAGATACTGCTTCCTGTAAATTGTAATTGGCTAGTTATTTACATGCTCTATCTACTTAAGCTCCTTAAGAGGCTGTCACTTAGCCCCTTATCCAATAGGTACACAAACCTCATATAACTCTAATGTCTTAGATTAACTCAATTCTGGTGTCCTCAACAAAGCTCTTTCCAGTTATTCAATAGCCAGTGTGAAAAATTTTATCAAGTTAACAATTCTGAGAAAAGGAAAAGAGCTGCATCTATTGAGTCATTGCTCTGTCACCAACTAGCACTGTCTCCCCATAGCAAAATGAGCAGGGATTAGATTAGATGATCTTGCTGTTATAAACTCCTGTGATTTAATGTGGCTTATTTTGCCATATAAAATTTAAAATATTTTAAATGAGCCACCTCCTCATAGCTTCACCTTATCCTAAATTGCTTCAGTGAGCTGCAGTGGAGTGAGAAATCATAATTTTGCTGAACCAGTCATCAAGTCTGAGGCTGTTTCCTCCTCTACCAGCTCTCCTTACTTGGATGGATGATTTTGAGGATCAGTAGAGATGCTGTATATTGAAGCACTAGTATTATTTCCTGAGTTTATATAAAGGAGGAGAATTAGAACAGACCATTGACTATTCCACAGCTTCCTTAATACATTTCTTTTCCATTTCTTCCTACAACCTTCTCATTCCCAGTTTCATTTCTCTACTTTCCTCTGTCTGCTACTTCTTGTCTTCTAGGTTGTCTTCATTTGGGGTGGGGGAGGGGGGAGACAAAAACAAACAAACCCCATAACTCCTTTAACTCAAATAAACATACTTTTCTTAAAAAGTGAGTTGCTACTTAGTTATTTGTAAAATTAACTCAGATTAACTGTTCATAAAAAAAAAACAATGGAAATTCTAACTTTGATCAATGTATTAAACTGGGACAAAATTAATACTATTTCACCAAGGGCCCTTGGGCTTACTCCCTTTCTCTCACACTTCAGGAATAAAGCACTGAATCAATTGAGTACTGAATGAACGACCCATAACTTTCTAAGAAAATTCCAATTTTAATCTTGCAAAACCTACAAAGATAATGTCATCTGCATAGCATTTAAATTGTTGGTAGATATCTTTCAAGGCCAGCACAGTTCCCTTTTATTTAGTCCAAGTCCATCTGCCTGGATCACTCTTCTAGGGCTCCTTCACTTTTCCCCTCAGGTCTCTGGTCAAAAGACACTTTCTCAGAAAGGCCTTCTCAGACCCTCCCCTTCTCCTTCCTTCAATTTAATGTACCAGTCTTCTCCACATTCCATACTGTATATTTCTTTCATAAGATTTATCACTGTGTGGCATTTTATCATACAGCTATTTATTTCCTTGTCTGCCCCTTTCTTAGACTATAAGCTCCAGGAAGGCAGGGCCATTGTCCACTGCGTTCACTGTGGGATCCCCAGCACCTAGAGCAGGGCTTGGGAAAATGTAGGCGCTTAGGAAATAACAAATATTCTCTCCAATACCCTGAGACTACTCGTTAGTTTCTCTAGAGCCGCAGGACCCCTTCTCCCTTAGCCCAGCCCAACTCTGAGTTACCACCCACCTCTACCGGAGCCCAGCTCCGATGCTCTTCCTCCCACCTGCGGGCCACAGGGACAGCGCTGCGCACCCACCACCCGGACCGGCAACTGCGGTTGGGCCCTGAGGCTCCGGTCAACCGCCCATCTCCGGGGCCACCCACACCTCTCCGGCTGGTTCCAGGCCGCCGCGCCCGGGGGTGACAGTGACGGCGCCACTGCGCTTCCGCCGGCCCGCAGAACAGCCGTTAGGACCCCCGCGCTGCTCCGAAATGCCAAGGATTCTGTTTGGAATGATCCGTTGACGTGGTAGGAAAACGTGACTCAGTTTATCCGGCTCCCTCCTTCAGCAAGACGCATGCGCCGCCCGCGGTGCGAGCGAGGGTGCGGCTCGCGAGGCCCCCGCCGCGCGGCGGGTCCCGGACTTCTCACCTTCACACCTAACAGACCAGCCCCGCCCGCCGCTGTCCGTCCTACTCTGCGCCCTCTCAGGCGTCTTCGGACTAAGAGATTGGTGGAATCCTTTCCGGGGGAAACAGCTCCGGGCCCCACCATCCCCAGCGTCGCTGTTAAGAGGGTGTTGGCGTTTCTGCTTTAAGAGATACCCGTTTCCCCTCAGCGCCTCCTCGCCCCCGCCGAGTTAGTGCTCCCAGCTGTCGCCGCTGGGCCAGACAGTCGGGGGTTAGAGGCCAAGGTAGCGCTCTTAAAAACAAAAACCCAATGCCGTTTCCTTCACCTCCTGCGAAGAACTCTGTAGGGTGTTGGGGTCACGAGTAATGCAGCTCGCCCTCTTCTGCCTCGTTGGTGTTGTCCAGGGAAGGGGAGGGCCCCAAAAGACAGAACACAAAGGTTTTTTGGAGGGATTGTTCTCTCCTGAACATAATTATTTGGAGCATCACCATAATAACGTGGCCTTTGGTAAAGGGTTGAGTTAGTAGTGAAAGGGGTTTTTGTTTGTTTGTTTGTTTGTTTGTTTGTTTAAGGTCTATATTGCACTTCCCAAAAGGAAATATCTCAATGAACAATACACACATGAAAAAGTATGCAACTGAATAGGTCACCAGGGAAATCCAAATTAAAATCACATGAAATTGTACCAGAGACCCATGATAATGGTTAAAATGAAGGAGGAGGAAAAAGAAAGAATGGCTGACATGGGAGGGGATGTGGAGTATCACAAACTCTGATAATGGGAGTGTAAACTGATGAATTAGTGCAATCACTTTGGAAAACTATTTAGCAGTATTTATTAGAACAGAACATATGCCTACCCTATGACCCAACAATTCCACTTCTAGGTATACACTCGACAGAAATGCATTCATGTGTTCATCATAGGTGCCAGAATGTTTATCTTAGCAGTATTCATAATAGCTCAAACTGGAAACAATCCAAATGTCCATTAAGAGAAGAATGAGTACATACATTGTGGTATATTCATACCATGGAATATTGTATAACAAGAGTGAATGTAATTACAGCGACATGCAACTATATGGATGAATGTCTCAAAACTGAAAGAAACCAGGTGCAAAAGAGACCATATTGAATGATTCTGTTTCTACAAAGGTCAAACACAGGCAAAACTAATCTGTGGTGTCATAAATCTAGATTGTGGTTCCCCTTTGGGTTGTTGTAATTGGGAAAGGACTCTAGGGTTTCTGTGATCTGTGAGTTGGTCTGGGTGCTGTTAACTTTGTAAAAACAATCATCCAAGTGAACATTTTTCCATATGTATTTTACTTTAAGAAGTTTTTAAAGAAAAAAAGAAGCCTGAAGTATTAATTTGTCCAACTTCCCACTGTTCAATTCAACATACATTCATTTTATACTTACAATATATAAGGAGTCCTGGGAAGATATTTCTGTTTCCAGGAGTTCATAATTTAGGAGGTGGCACAAATATAAAAGCATTGCTTGAGAATATCTTTGTTACTATGCTAATTGTTAGGGTAATCCAAAATAATTACTTTGGAAGAAAGTTGGGGAAAAGAACATGCATGTAGGCAGAGTTTCTGAGTTGAAAGGGATATTAAGATCCTAGTAATTACTTGAGGGCAGGGACTAGGGTGATCAACTTTCTCAGTTTCCCAGAACTGAGGGGTTTTCTGGGAAGGGGGACTCTTAGTGCTAAATCTAAGATATTCCTGGGCATCCTGGGCAACCTGGGATGGGCAATCATTCTAAAAGAGGTTGATCCTGATTCATCTTTGAACTTGTTGAAGTATCTAACACATAGTCTGGCTCATAAAAGATGCTCAATAAGCTCAATGATTATTTGTAGAAATGAAATGGAGGTAACAATAATAGAAATAAGGTCATCTATTCAAGTGATGTCAATTGTTTTATGGGGGCAGAGAATTGTGGGGAATATGGGTTAGGACCAGGTTGAGGAGGGCCTCGAATGCCAGGCTAAATAGTTTGGATTATATTTCATTGACTATTAGTAGCCATGGAGTGCTTTTGAACAAAAGGTGTGACATAAAAAAATAAAATAAAAAAATAAGAAAAACCTGTGCTTTTTTTTTTATTATTAAATCTGGGGGACAAGTTGGCATGAGTATACAAGTTGACATTCAGGTGAAAGGTTTTTACGAGTCCAGAAAAAGAATTAAATAACTTTTGGAACTATAAGGGAGCTGAGAGGTCCACTAACCTAATGCCTTATTTTTTTCATTAAAAAATTATCTTATTATATGTTCTTTTTAGAAACCATTCCTTCCATACTTCTTCTTCTTCCTTCTTAAGTGTTAATATTTATTTGTAATAATATCAATTTTAGTTAGCAGTAAGTGAAGGCCCAGTGGTATAGCAGGGCTGGGCAAGAAGCTGTTTTTTCCCCTGCAAGGGCACTTGCACTTAGTAGTTTCATAGCCCTGCCACACTGGAATAAATTGTTCACTGAGAAAAGAAAGGACAGGTAATATTTTTCTTGCAGTTAAATTTATCCAGTATTAAATTGAATATAGTTCTGAGAGTATAACCTTCCCACCTTTTGGTGTTATAAATGTTCATTCTTTTATGAAATGATGGTGATGGTAGATGATAGTTGGTAATGTCTTTATTGACAATATAAAAAGTTCTCTGCTCTCCCTATTGGTTTATAAAATTAAATATTCTAAATCAGCCTTTTGTTTCATCCTTGTGCTGCTTCTAGCTCATAGTCTTTTCGTTCTACTTATTACCAAGGAAAAATGTAAAATGTACATATATACTTGTGATGGATATGCCTGACCCACATTCTATCTCCTTTTTATATGCCTTCCTAAACTGCAGAGGCTGGAAACCCAAAAACCAGATTTTCTAGATTTTCTTGCAGTTTGGATTCTCGTCGTAAGTTTTGATCTAATAATAATTTGCACACCTAAGAGACTTGGGTAGAAGAAGTAGAAGTGACGCAGAGGCCATCTTCTGGTGCTTTGTTTGTTGTTGGCCAGCATGATCATGGTATGTTGGATTTTCTGCAGTAGTAGATCAGAATCCCTTCACATGGCCACCAAAAGCTGTTGAGGTAGTGTTAGCAACAGTGCCTTCCTGATTCCTGGATCACAACGAGGTTACTGTGTTCTTGAAGTCAACAGTTTCAGCGCTAGTCTCCATTCCTCCCCTTCTGAAGCCTCCCTGGTAGAGGAGTTTAGTAGTCTCATTCTCAGAGCCATTTCTGGGATACGGCAGGGACCCTGCTCTTCCAGTTCTTCCAATGATTTTTTAAGCACTCATGTCCCTGTATTTTCTGCTTAAAATGAAGTGGTTTCTGTTTACTGCAAGCAACCCTGACAGAACACTGGGCGATAGTAAGTACATTGTCCCTTTATGCATTTATTAGCCTCTCCCATACCCCTGCCTTCTCTTTTCCTTCTTTCCATAAATGCCAAATGCAGTATAACCTTGTGTTTTCATCCTTAGTCTTTTGAGGTCTTGCAGCTGTTTTTGGGGGGTTCCAGAGAGGAAAAAACTCTTGATTACTGTTTCACAAGAGGGTGGGAGGGTGAGGAGAAGGGGTAAAAGCTAGGCAACAGGAGGTTGAAGATTTTTCTAAGGTCCAAGATTCTATCTATTATCTGTCAGTGTCTCATGTTCTCACCAGTCAAGATGCCACTGGTTTACTTTGTCTACATAAGAAACATCCAAACTTATAGAGAATTTTTAGGAGTTTTATTTGAACCAAACTGATTAAATATGCTGGTGAGCAAGATCAAAAATGCTCCTGAGATTAAGTTTTGCAGCTTTTCTTATGCATTTAAATTAAGAAGGAAAGTAAGAAAGATTACATGGCGGTGATGGAAAACAAGGTGGGGACTGGATTATAGAATAGTTAACAAGATGATGTGCTCTCTTGAGGGTGGTTATGGCTTATTTAGAAGGTCTATTAACCTAGATGAACAGAAACAATGGACAGACCTTGCTTAAGGTAAAGATAAACCTTTTACTAAAAAGCTATATAATCGGGGTATGTCTATCCACCATGACCTACCCAACTAGTAAATTATGATGAGATCAGCCTGTAAGGTTACTTTTCATAGAACCACATTTTACATCCACAATTGTTACATGCTGGCAGGCTTGGATCTATGATTAAGGAACAATGACTTTTTTTCTTAGACTCTAGGTCTCTTTAGAAACAATTTGTATGTTTCTACATAATCCATATAACATTCGGGATATGGATGAAAAATGTGGAAAGGAACCGCACAGGCAGATCTGATCATACATTTCTAACTGGATGGTGAATAGTCATGCCAACACATATAATTTCTTTAGTAAATGCTTATCTTTGCCACAAGCAAGCCCTGTCCATTGTTTCTGTGCATCTAGGTTAACACACCTTTGAAATGCCTCTTGTCAGACCCTTCCATAGCATGGCCATCGTCAAGAGAGCATAATCTTAATTTGTAATCCACCTTGCTTTCTCCCATACTCCTGTAATCTTCCTAACATCCCTCTTTAACCTCAAATGCATAAGAGAAACTTAAAACTGTTATTCTCTGTAGTATTTGAGATCCTGCTCACAAGCATATATGATCAATTTGGCTCAAATAAACACATATCAAAATTCTCTATACGGTTGGACATTTCATACAATGACAGGAACAAAATGTATTTTTCTCTAATTAACACAGTTCTTGAAAGTTTTCTTAACATTTCCTACTCCCTCCACCCCCTGCCCTTTGGCATAAGCAACATATACCTTATTATGCTAGAATTATTTATAGCCTTGTAATAATTTTCCCATGGGACTTTCATTATTGCAAATATAGCTGCTTCCTGTTCCTCCCTTTATTTCTAAACTATTGTTATAATGATACTGAAAAACAGTATAACCTACTACTACTTTCTTGTAAACTATCTGGCCTGGAAGATCCCAGAAAATCATAAAAAGATGGGATTGCTTCAGATAAACAGAAAGTATCTTGCTGAATCTTGACCAGTAACACTGCCCAGGTCCTGCGGTAGGGGCAGTTATAATGCTAATGGGAAGTTCTTGCACTGTTCTCTCAGTTTCAGAGCGCAATTTTGGACCAAGTTAAAATGTTGCTTAAGTCTAGCTACAAGAAAAAAAAATCTGACTCGGAAACATGTACATTTGTGCTGGGTTATCTCTCAAAAAAAAAAAAGTGTCTCTCAACACATAAATAGTATGTCCTTCCTATCCTGAATGTCAGATTGTAGGTTAAACACCTTATTTTCTATTCACTGCATGTAGAAATCAACTAATCCCATCTATCTTTTCAATCTTTCCAGGAAGGCAGGTTGAGGGGAAATCTGCTTTCAAATTTTAAAGGCTTCGGGGTGTAAGGAGAAAATGGTAGTATTTTCACAGGGAGGTTTCTTCCCAGGTGGATCTGGGAAGCACATCTACCTCTTAATTTATGGCTCGATTAACCCAGGTGGTAAGTGTGAAACATATTTCCAGGATCATAAAATTAGAGTAGATACGTTTAAAAACATATCCTAAAGGTCTGGCATCTTTAGAATTTGTCCAGTATGCTTTATAAAAGTCTTCTCATTCTGATTTGATTCAGATCACCTATGTTATCTGACAGCTAGCTGCCAGGCACCAGATATACAACGATGAATAAAATACACTTTCTACCTAAGAAATTTTTGTGATTAATGCCCTTTCTTCAGTCAAATCTTCACCTCCACCTACCTTCTCTAATTATTTTTATTTGGTTTCTTTAGGCAGCCACCTGCTTGGATACAGTCATCCAGGGTCATCCTTAGTTTTCCATATGAGAGCCTTGGTTTCCCTAACGTTCCCTAAAGGCAGGTTTCCCCCCTTTTCCTTTCCTCTATCTCATTCATTCTTTTAGGTAACGTAAGTAAACGGGAGACCAAAGGCTCTTAAGATTTTAATTTTCATGTGTATTCCAGAAAGCCAAGGTATACGCAGACTTCATTGAGTAAACAGGAAACTATCAACCCCACGCAGGAAATGACCTTGTTTGAGGGCAATGAGGTGCTGCCGATTTTCCTCTTTTTCCTTCAGTTCCTTTCTAAACTCATTTCCGGGTTTCAATCAATTTGGTCTTTCACTACAATTACAGAGCCCGGCGGGCTCTCCCAAAGTCCCACCCTAGACAACGTCCCTGCGAGAATGGCCAATAGGCCCTTCTCTGTAGTGGACATTTTTATGCCTTGTTTTACCTCACTGCAAAGTTCAACCAATCAGTAGTTGGGGTAGGAGGTACCAAAATAATCTTCACTTCCTCTCCAAATAGCCACCCCCCCTTGCTTACGTAATTCTGATAGATTACTTAGGTGGCCAATGAACAAGCACCCTTGGGCCCAGCCTACCTTAAACCCAAGCAATTAAAATGAAGACGGGGAATTGGGGCGGAGAATGGAAAACTTGTCCCTCTTTTGGAAATGGTTTGAAGAGGTGCGTCAGGATCTCGTGAACTCAGAATTTTAGAGTAGCGATCACAGCATGCTGTATATCTCAAATGCCTCAGATCTGTCCCCTTTCGACCTCACCCTTCACATCCTTCACCTCACCCCCCGCAGTTCAGTAGAACACATCCCCATCCTGAATCTTCAGGAAAAGAATCAAACCCTAAAGCACGGTGCTCTACACACTCCTCCCGGTGCCAGTAGAGTAGTGGGGAAGGAGAGACCGTGCAGCCGCTGGCGCTAGTCTTTCCATTCAGTGCGTCTCTCCTCCCTTCCCCACGTTCCCGGGTCGGAGCTGACACGGGAGTGGGAGGAGCTTAGTGCCTGCTCGACGAGGGGAGCGGCTAAAGCTTCTTAAGGTGGAACAAAACTTAAGTGTCTGGGCCTCAAAACAACTGGGGTGTGACGTCCTTCTGCCTTTCTATCTCGCTTCCCACACAGACTTGGCTTAGACTTGGCTTAGTTCTAGTGTTATTTTTAGGAAGAGTAAACAGGTTAGGTAGAGGGTGTAAAGTTCTGTAAAGGAAATACAAACCATGGGGAGAAGTGATTTAATTTCTTCTGCTGTTTTTTTTTTTCTCCTGAAATTGCCTTTTAAAAGTAGCTAGCTAAATTTTTCATGACGGGTAAATGTAAGCTCAAATTTTGTCTGATAAATATATCTAACTGAATCGTTTTCTATGTTACGTTTATTTTCTCCCCACTAGATCTGACTACAGCCAGATCTAGTGGGGAGGACCTTGTGCTGAGTGGCTGCGGGTATCTCCCCTAGCCTTTTACCAGGGTCCCCCTTAGCTGGAAGAGAGGAGGTGGTATATTTTGTGTACTTGGAGTCTTGGCTCTGGCTCAGTCTTCTCATTTGTAAAATGGTGATAGTAATACCTACCTCCTAGGTTTAGTGTGAATACCAAAAGACATAGTGTAAATGAACACATTGTAATCTAAAAGGTGTAAATACACATTAAATAATATTATAAATACAAATCATATAATAGTAAACATTTACATCATCCTATGTTCTGACATTTTTAAAAGTATTTTTAAAAACTGTATTTTGTAAAACTTCAGACACAAAAGTAGAGAAAATAGTATTTTTTAAAGTTGTAATAAGCAACACTTGGTCAATCTTTTAACCCAAGACTCTCTACTCCATCATTTATTTTGAAGCAAATTTCCAACATTTCATGACTACTTCCATAAGCATCTTTAAAAGGTAAAGATTCTTAAATAATAACAATTTCATTAGCACATCAAAAATATAACAATACTTTATTGATATCACTAAATTCAAGATTGAAATTTCACCAATTGCTTTATAATATTTGTTCTAGCTGATTCCCCCCCCCCATCATGATTCCCCCAAATGTCCACATATTGTGTTTGATAGAATGTCTCTTGATCCATATATATTGAATTTGGTTCAGGTGTGTTTTAAGCCTCTTTCAATCTCTAGGTCCTCTTTCCTCATGCACTTATCTAAATGCGTTAAATGCACAAAGTCATTTTACAGTCCTCCCATAACACTGTGAAATAGGTACTATAATTATCACCATTTTATTGATGAGAAACTGAGTGACTTAAATTCTCAGTTTCGAGTGTCAGGATGGGATTTGAATGCATGAATCCTATCCACTATACTATGTTGCATATAATACACAGGTCTTTAAAAAATGCTAACAAAATGTATAATGTGGCATATTCACCGATACTATGAAGAAGCATTTTGTTCAAGGTCAGCTAACACTCACGAAGAATGACACTCACGAAGAAGAGAAGGGTGGATCCTTACATTTTGATTGCTTGCATGTTTCAGTGACTATATTTTTATTCTTTTTATATGATCCTCCTTAAAAGAAAGTAAAAGAATAATAAATGCAAGTGTCTTAGGGCAAAAACTAAACCAAATCAAACCAGGCTTATCTTTTTTTTTTTTAATTTAAAAAATCACATTAGCAAAAACCATACAAACACTAATTACAGATATAGTAGAAAATTAGGTAAATTAAAATATTTTTTAAGCTCACATTTTAGTATATAGCCATCTATATATGTGTGTATGTTTACACAAATATACACATACACATGTGTACATATTATACAAACTTTTTAAATATGATTTTCATATTGGAATATATTCAGATATATGAAAAAATATGGTTCTTTAAAATAACAATAGCTAACCCGTAAAGAAGATAAAAACAACTCCTTATTAATTCTACCTTCTAGAATTAAATACCATTACTACTCTTTCAAAAGCTAAGTAGTATTCTATTATATAGATGTACCATAGTTATTTAACAGTTACCCTACTATGGATATTTAAGTTGTTTCTAATTTTTTACAGTTGCAAATAATGCTGCAGCAAATATCTTGTACATGTTAAATAATTTGAGCTTAGTTTTCTAAATTTCCAGAAAAAGAGAGTCTAATCACTCCCTAGCTTTCCCATTTTTAGTGCTTCCACCTCTCAACACCTTCCCCCACATTTTATATGCATACATAGAAATAAAAGATTGGAAAAAGAAACAAAACATCTAACACATAGCAAGAATAATCTGATGCCAAAATATCTGTGTGAGGGAAATGAGTGGATGTTTCAAAGAGGGGAGAAAATACAGCTTTAAAACCTGGATATTGGAAGGGTAAGGAGAAAGAAATAGCTCAACTGGGCTTCACTTTAAGGTTAAGGATGACAGCTCAGGACAATGGAACAGAAGATAGAAGCTGGGTCTTTGGAGTCATTTGGATTTGTTAGTTTAAGTCCTGAACTTAGACATAGTCAATATCTCTAAGTCATAGTTTTCTCATCTGTAAAATAGGTATAATAATAGTGCCTTATGGGACTTCTAGAATAATTAAATGTAATAATACATGCAGAGTGCTTAGCTCAATGCCTGGCACATTGTAAATATAATGTAATTTTATATATGTATAATTTAAATAAAATAAAGTATCATATATTTAGCCAGAAGACAAAAGACTTAACTATCTAAATGTGAAATGTAGTCATCAAGCTGTATGCAGCCTTTTTTTGAGCAATTCAGATATTTCATGCATATTATTTTTTGCTTTCATAATAATATTTTCTGTGGTAGAGTGTACAGTAGATAGACAAAAGTTTAATAGGCCAGAGGATGAAACGTAAAAGAGTTTGCAGAGGAAAAATATGATTCCAGGAGGAAAAGTGGAAGTGGTCTCCCTGGTAACGTTTTCTTTTTGGGGGTGGTGATCTTTCTGTAAGTGACAGAGAATGAGAACATTCTACACTCTGGTGACCAGGATAAGAAATGTTATAGAACTGTCAGGCGAACTGAACAAAGGTCATATTTTGTATCCTGTACAGTTTAAAAAGCATTTTCACATAAATGATCTCATTTGATCTTACAACACCCTTACTGGGTAGGCACTACGAGTATCAAGGTCCTCTCTCTGCTGACCAAGATTCCACAGTACAAGGGCCTTGCACAAATCCATAAAGCTAGATTTTCTTATGTTTAATTCAGAGTTATTTTCATTACACGCTCTTTTATTCCATTACACATTCACTTATTCAACAAGCATTTATTGAATTCTAGGATGATATCAGGGTAATTTAACCCCAATCCCCATAACCCTTTGTAAACTATCAGGGGAAAGAGAAGCCCACCAAAGATATTCCTGAGAAAAAGAGATGTTCATCTGTATACAGAATACAACAGAATGAGAAAAGGTCAGGATTAGAGTTAAATTGAAATTGACAGTTCGTGTATGGTGTGAACGAGGGAATCTCCGCAGAGAGAGCAGGAGGTCGATTCTTGGGGTGGGTGGGGAGCTGCGCGGAGCGAGGTGGCGGATGGAGGGGCGGCGCGCGTCTCCCCGGAGCCGGGGTACAGCGGCGCGGCTCTCCCGGCGCAGCGCCCCCCGGCGGCGCGCCCCGCGGCTCAGCGCCTCGCGCTCCTCCTTAACCCGAGCGGGGAGGCGGTGGCGGCGGCGGCCGGGCGGGCGGGGGAGGGGGAGGGGCGCGGAGTGCGGCGCGGAGGCCGGGGAGGAGCCGGGGCCTGCAGCGGAGCCTAGCCGAGCCCTGACACTGTCCGTCCGCCTTCTGGCTCCCCGGGAGCTTGGACTGGCCGGAGCCCGAGAGGTGGCAGCGCGGGGAGCCCCACGCGCGAAGGGAGTGGACCAGACGGGACGGGACTAGAGGAGGCGCTGCCGCCACAGAAGCCAGTGACCCGAGTCCGGAGCCGCGGCCTCCCGGACCCTGCTGCCCAGGCCGGCCCAGGGAGAGCGAGGAGTACGAAAACCCCACCCTCTGGAGCACCTCAGGAGCGGAGGCGGGAGCGGGGACGCGAGCCACTCCTCCCCCTGTGGAAGAAAAGACCCTTACCACCCAGGCGAGGGAAAAAAGAGACCCTTATAGGTGGCGAGTCTCTTTTTCCTGGGGGCGAGGAAAACCCGCACACTGGCCCGGGAATAGACTTCCAGAAGTAGAAAGGGGCGATCTTTAACTCAAGGAAGCAGAGTGAGACCGCCCCGGCGCGCCTCCACCCCTCCAAACACACTCTCAGGACTTCGGGACTTTTGAGGCAAAGAGAAGGCGGGTATGCCTATGGAGTAGGCACCCTCCATCCTCTTCAGTACTCACACGGAGAGGAGTCCTTACGTTCAGAAGCAGAGGACACTCCAGGGAAAGAAGAGGAATCGGCTTTCAGCCCTTCGGGAGAGGGGAAGAACTCCCCCCCTCAACTTCCTTGTACCTAGACAGTGGAACAGGGCAGAGCCCCTCCGCTCAGATCTCTATTGGACAGAAAGAGCCCTCTGCTCCCCAAGGATCCAGTTTTGGGGGGAGGGGGACTCCCCCAAGGGGGAGGAGACAACTCCTGGTTGGGAGAGGCTCCTCCCCTCCTCCCCAGGGTAGCAGGCAGGGTGTGGGGGGTGTGCCACCTTCCCCAGGTAGGACCTCCTTCTCCGCCTCCCCCCACTCCTCCTCCCTCTGTTCCTCATCCTCAGGGGACCCAGTTCCCCTCCCCAGCTTGGGAGGCTCAGCCAAGTACTGGAAGAGCCACCGAGGATGAGACTCTTCATCGGCCTTTGAAGAGGGGAATCCCTCCAATCCCCACCTCCAGTACAAGGTGGTTCCCTTCCTTTGCTGGGGGAACCTTGGAGACAGGTTAGTGCATTCTTCCATCTTCTCTCTGTCGTCTTAAGCACTAGTGGCTGTAGGGGGCTGAGATGGTGGCTCTCGAGTTTCATTACTGGGGAAGGTAGAGTGATAACTCAGAATCCTCTGAGAAATGTGTTCTGAGGAAGCTTTTGGATTCAAACCCACAGCTTGCTTCAGAGGCTCTGAGAAATGGGTTTCTTAGTGTTTGGGGATTAATGGGATGGGATTCATCAGAGGTTCCTAGGGAAGTATATGTTTCCATGCTGACAGCAAATAGATATCAGAAAATGCCTGCATTTTCAAAACTACATCTATACTGTGTAACAGTGATTGATACATACCAACTAGACTCCCATACCACCCTCCATCCTTGGGCCCTGTCACCCTGAGAGTGGGCCTTCACTAAAGTCATGAAGGCATTTTGTGCCTTGTTTAGGGCTTCCATTGATATTACATTTTCTTATCTGTAACCCTAGGCCAGTTTTCCAACCCACTGTGATAACTGCTCCCTTGACAGGAAAAGCAGTCTGTACCCACTCACTAGACATCAGACACCAAGAGACCTCCTCTCATGATATTCTCACGCCTGGCTGGAAGCATGTCTCTACCAATAGAATCCAAAGGGAAAATGGGAATCTCCCATGTCCCGAGACAAGAAGAAAGGGTATAGAGAAATGCCAACTCTTAAGTTGAAGTTCTTCGCTAATGCTCACCCTGTACCATTACCATAGTCCCCTGCCTGACTCCTGCCCTTTGCTGACAATTTCTCAAAAAAAAAAAAGGGAAAAAAAAATCAGATCCTGCACAGAAAGAGAGGAATGTTCTACTCAGCCTCCCTCCAGTCTTCCATCTAAATAAGTTGGCCACCAGGGAAGTTTGATCTCTGAGGAGTTTCCTTTCATAGAAGCACCTAATAGTCTGATCTTCTGCCTTCCTGTTTCTTGTTCAGTTCTGAGTCTCTTGTATTTAAGTTTCCCTTCATAAGATAGAAGTAGGAATCATCGAAGTCCAGATTCCTCAGAAAATGCAGAAAAAGGGTGCCAGGAAATCCTTCTAACTAGGCCCAGGCTATGTGTGTAGTAGAGCTCTGCCTTTCAACTTGGCATCACTGCCTTCATGCCTTGCCATTAGGAAATATCTTCTGTAATGGATATTACATCCTACAGCAAAGCCACTGGGAGGCTTTATCTTGCTTGGGTTTTTATGTTTTCTCCTCTGTCTGGGCCATGGGAGGGCTGCCTAAGTCCCTAAGTACAGTCACTTGGTCCTGGATGCTACCAGTTAGTAGTGGTAGGGAGTGTAGGAGATGGAGCTATGATCCAGGTTTGTATGACTATGCTTTGGAATGATGGGTGTGCATATATTTCTTAATTCAGGTGAATGTGGTTTTATCTCTGAGTTTTGAGTGTGTATGTGTCTGGAGACAGGTACATGGGTGCTTTTCAGACCAAGCCTCCAATTACCTAGAATTATATGTTTCTGGTAGGCCTCTAAAAGCAGGTACCCCTGTGCAAGAACCTGGGGAGGGTCCTGGTAAGGATACCCAACTGGAAGGAAAGTCTTGTCCTCCCCTGGTCATTGAGAGCCCTTGTGAATGGCTCTGTGAAAGTCATCCCAAGCAGGACAGCCCTGTCTGAGGCTGGGACTGCTTCTTCTAGGACTAATGAGAGAGCTTCATTTCTGATATCTCTGGTCTCAAAAGCATGAGGGTCCTTGGCTCTTAACCCTAGAACTCTCTCCCAAACTTTTTGAAAGGAGCTAGCTCTGGTGTAACAGCAGCTATTTCTTTCAAAGTACTTTACCAGATGCTGGAATGCAACTTGTTGAATGGCTCAAAGTGAACAGGATCACAACGCCTCCAGGTGTACTGTCATAACACAGCTTCACTGGTCCTCCTTGCTTGGAGCTTCTCTAATTCTCCTCGCCTCTGTGGAATCAGTTAGAAGCACATGGCTCTGGTGCTGAATTAACTGTGATTTAGAAAGTACTATTTTCCATATCGTGTCTTATGACTAGACCTAGTCCCCCCTGAAAAATAAAAGATGATGCTCCCCCATTCCTTCATCCTTGGAGTTTAGTTGGTCCTGGCATTGATCAGCAATGGGGTGATACTATCCCCAAAGGAAAAGCTTGAAACTCTAAATCCTGAAAAACTATTGCAAACTCAGTGCAGCCTTTGCAGTGTAAACCACTGTAGGCTTTCTGCTTCTAGTCCTCCCTCTATGATCTGTCAGTTTTCTAATTTTTCATTTCTGATATTCTCTTTTTTCTCCATTCAAAAATAATAACAGCTACACTTATAAGTGCTTTAAAAATATTTACTCAGGGTAATCCAAACAACAACCCTATGTCGGTACAGTTATTATCTCTTTTATAGATGAAGAAACTACAACACACATTATGTTACTTGCCTGAGGTAGTGGAGCCCGTACTGAAACGCAGGCAGACTGACTGGTAATTGGTAATGTGGTTAACTTAGCCACTGCTCTATTAGTTTTGGCATTATATACAAAGCAGGAAGTTATCACTCCTTGATGCCTGACCTTGTCACCACACAGAGAACAATTATTGGCCTTTCAGATAAAACTGGGAAGAAAACTGTGCCTGTAATTTTGGATCTTACATGTCTCATCCAGGGTCAGTCTTCCACTACAATAGAATGTCTTTCTGTTTTTTCTTGCCTTTCTCCCAGTACTGTAGTCTTCACAGGACTGTGGATGTGATGGAGCCTGCCCTTTGGCTGCCTTTCCCAGTTTCCCTGGGTATTTCCTTTCAGTCTTCCAACACGCAGAGAAGAATGTGGCCTGACTCAGGTTCTGCCCAAGCCCAGTGGCACGAGGCCCACCTGGAGAGAGAGGTCTGGGTAACTAGGTTGATTGGACTGAGAAATGGAAGTACCTCTTGTTTGCCTTTCTAATAATAGCCCTGAACATTAGCCTCCATGCCATTATTTTGGGGAGCGTAGAATGTGTGGCAGCCACGAGCTCATTAAGCTTCATTCACATCCCTCCTGCGATGAAGCTTTGGCAGTGTTTATGACTCCATTTCTTTTATCGAAGGGGGAAACTGAGGCATCAGGACTTCAGGGAGCATGGGGTGGTTAGGGACATTTAGTGAGTCAGCATCAAGGTTGGGAATAGAGTGGAGGAACCTCAGTTTTTGAGGTTCTTCACACTGGGCTGCCCTTCAAGAATGGGGAAGTGACAGGAGTGCGGAAGTAGGATGGGTTAAAGAGAGTGGTGCTAGAAGATCAGAAGGATGTTTTGCTGCAAGCTTCTTGTAGCTGGTAAAACTGGTATATATTTTGAGTGCTGGGGCGGTAGCAGGAGGGTGCTTGGAAAAAAGGTTAAGTTTAACCTCAGTGTCCTAACCTGGTGCTGGGGTAAGGACAGGAAAGGGCATGGAGCAACAAGCAGAACGCTGAGAGTGCTTCTCTTCCCAGAAAGCACAGTGATTGGCATGTGCCACTTGGGTTCTGTAAGCTCTCTCATCACTTTACGTCTTCTCTCATGCTGCCCCATGTTGGGTGCATTTCAAATGAAATATCCACCAAAGTCGTCTGTGTTTTTAAGATGAGCTTTCCTAGAGATCTTTAGCAGGAGATTACAGGGAATAGGGTAAAACTTTACAGACCTCCCCAGAAGAGGGAGTACCCAGAGAAATCCTGGTCATTTAGAACCTGCTTGTCATGGTACTGTCCAGCTGGGATAACTCAGCTATGGGACCTGGTGACCGCCCAAAGTGCCCTGCTTTACCCCAGAGGCTGTGGTGTTTTGACTTAGTGTAATGTTAGGAGGTCTGAGGCTTCTTGGAATGATTAAATGTCCCTATTAATTTCTGTTTCCATGGTGGTGAGATGAAAAAGAGGGTGCTGGGGAGAGAAGATAAGAATAATGGGGAAACCCCTTCATGAAGCTATTTATAAACGTGCCCCCCACCCTTCCTCTTCTGTGATTCTTGGCTTGCAATTGGGTCTCTGGCTGCCCAGTCCCCTGAGGCACTAAGGTGTTTCCTTCAGCCTTGTAGAGTGGGCGTGTTGCGGGTGAGGAGTGCAGGGCAGGGTACTAGTGTGTACATGCAGAGATTGCATGGGTGTGGACCTTGGGGGAGAGGCAGATGAGTGTGAATGCTGACCCTTAGGAGGAAGGGGTAAGTGTCCAGGAGAGCAGAGTCACTGACTAGAAGAGTGACTGATGGACTGGAAGATGTGTTGGAGGCAGGAGAGGGCTAGGCAGCCATAGCTGAGATTAGGCTTTGAATGGCAAACTGTGAATTTGTATACTGTTGTGTGTACATGCTTGTGCATAGTTTCTGGGCGTGCATTTGGAGGTTACATACATAATACATTTCTGTCTAGGATTCTGAACTCTGAGGCATGATAGAGAAATGCCCTGTGGTGGGATTGTATGCAGGGATACAGGGAAGAAATACTAGTTGCAATCTGGCGGCTATGCAGGCACAAACCTGTTAGGCAGCAAGTGCTTAGGGGATTGCTGGCATCAGCTCTAGGGGAGTGCCAAATGGCTACCAAGTAGTTCCTGCCAGCCTTTCTAGACCCTGCAATACAGATGTCACCCATCATTCTTCTCCTCCTCCCACTAACACCTCACTCTAGCTATACCTCTCTGCCAGTGAGAGCGCCCAGGCTGTGTAGGTGGCAGCAGGGCGTGCAAACATCAGGCGTGGGCGGTTAGGCAGTGCCAGGAGTTTGCATGGAGGTGCAGCAAGCTGTGCGTGCCTGGCTGGGAAGGAAGGAGAGAGGAGGAGGGCGGGAGAAGGGGAGCCAGCTTCTAGCCCCAGAGTGGCTATTTTTAGCCAGGCTATCTGATTGTTACCGGTGCACACTCAGCTGGGTGTCTCCCTGGCTCAGTTGAGCCCAGAAGGCTGAGAAGTGGGAGGTCCTTGTTGATGACTTCTTCCTGGTGTAGGTGTCTGTGGGCGGGAGCATGCGAGGGGTTAGCTTTCAAGGTGTGAGGGCATCTGTACTTAGGATTTGTTACCTCTGTGTGTGACTTTGTGCTTTGTTGGTAATGTATGCTATATAGCTAATTGTGATATCTGTGTTTGTGTCTGTCTCACATCTGTTCTTTGCTGGTTGTCATGTACTTTATGCCTTGCATATATCTAATATGCCTCATGTGCACATATATGTGGGCTAAAAGGGCAAGTGCTCAAATATATTTAATATGAAATATATTTAAAGGTATTGGTGTGTGTTTCATTAGTGTATATTTCTGTTTACTTAGTCTGTTTTTCTTTATATGTTCACTTGTGCTGTCTATCTGTACATGTATGTAAATTATAACAAGCGTCCCATAATTGGAAAATAGACTTTGGCTGATTTTACTTGCTAAGTGCTTTTTAAGAATTATTTCTATATAGTTTTAAAATATTATATTGTAGGGTTTTAAGTAAGGAGAATAGAAGAAATAGCTTAATTTGGTGGGTGGTTTGATCTCACTTTTAGTTCTGTATAAAGGAGGAGGCCTCTTGGCCATATTCCACATTGAGATGTAGAATAAGTATCAGTCTATCATCTGGTAGCTAATTGGTGATATATCTATTTTGGGGTTCTGAGAACACCTGGTTGAGGGCTGTGCCATGAGTGGAGTCTCTTATGGCAGGGGTCCCTAACCCCCAGGCGTGGGCTGTAGATGGATACCACCCCTGGCCTGTTAGGAATGGGGCCACACAGCAGGAGGTGAGCAGCAGGCAAGTGAAGCCTCATCTGTATTTGCAGCTTTCCCCCAGCGCTAGCATCACCACCTCAGCTCCACCTCAGATCATCAGGCATTAGATTTCCATAGGAGCAGCAGTCCCTGGCATCAAAACGGTTGGGGACCATTGTCCTATGGTAATTATAGCAGGAAGAAACTCTACTTCCTTTAAAGCAATAGTATTCAAATATTATTTGCTACCTGTAATCAGAGGTAACACTCACCTCTTCTATTTTCTTCTCCCCTTTGTACTCTTCTCTGTAGAACCCAGAAGGACGATGGCTTCTGACCTAGAGAGTAGCCTCACCTCCATAGACTGGCTTCCCCAGCTGACCCTCCGAGCTACCATTGAAAAGCTTGGAAGTGCCTCCCAGGCTGGGCCTCCTGGGGGCAGCCGCAAGTGTCCACCAGGCTCACCCACAGATCCTAATGCCACCCTGAGCAAAGATGAGGCAGTAGTCCACCAGGATGGCAAACCACGATACAGCTATGCCACCCTCATCACCTACGCCATCAACTCCTCTCCAGCCAAGAAGATGACCCTCAGTGAGATTTACCGCTGGATCTGTGATAACTTCCCCTATTACAAGAATGCCGGCATTGGTTGGAAGGTGGGATGGCTTCCATAACCAGGGATTGTTTTCAGGCTTCAACAACCTTTTTTTCTACTTCTGTTTTTCCCTATAACCTTGTCCGGTTCACTCTGACCTGTCTCAGAGATGTGGTATATCCCTTCATAAGGTATATCATGGAGCCTCTAAGTACAGTTATGTGGACGGCAGGATGCTGTTGCTCCTCAGATTCTTTTACCTTTTGATTCCTCAAAAAGGAGAGTCATTTATTTCACAAATACTGATTGCCAGTCTGTTCAAGTCACTGTGCAAAGTATGGCATTGCTCCTTCCTACCTAGTGGTAGGAATCTCATCAGATTTCCAATGCTTCATTGCACATAATCATCATCTTTTTAAAAATTGTTTACCAAGGAAAAAATATATATAAGTAGGTCTTTCACCAACAGCTCATCACAAGCAAGTAATGAGAGGATAAGTCATTTGGCTAGAGATAAAGGAAGAAGGAGTCTCCTCTTCCAAGCAAAGGAGAAGGTTGATGTTCTCCATCTTTCAGAGCAGCAAATTCATTTGCTAATTGCTGAGTAGAATGAGGATTTAATATAGTTCTCTCACTTTATGAATCAGCAGTTGAGATACAAACCAGATGATGAGCTGGAGACTGTTGAAGGCATTCAGTTTTTTCTTTATAAATGTGTCCCTGCTACCACAACCTCCAACACATGTACACAACGGCATTTCTTTCCTTTGAATGTGACCATCCTATGGGCTGTTGAGAAAACAAAGGTGAACTGTACCTTTGTTTCACTCATAATTTATATTTGTCATATATTTAAAACTGTATAAACAGTTTTAATGCAGTGTACTTTTACTAGAGATAGAATGATATAGGAACTGGGCAATGTGATTTTGAGGCATTTATATACCTGTTGTCAATTGGGTAGAAAGATTGAAAAACTATATAATTAGCTTTCCAGAAGCACATGATAATCAAATTTAGAGTAATTACTGCTCATCAGTATGATTTCTGCATTTTTCTTACATCTTTGCTGTTGCTGTCTGATAGGTAATCTCTTCTATCAGTAGAGTTGAGAGGTGATAAGTTTACTCTGATGCTTGAACTTTATTGTATGTTATGTCCTTTTGTGTCCCTCTCTGCCCTATTGAAAAATTTTCTGCTTTGCACAATGCTCAAATCTAACTTGTTTGTGCTTCCCCAGAATTCAATACGGCACAACCTTTCTCTCAACAAGTGTTTCCGGAAGGTGCCCAGACCTCGGGATGACCCTGGGAAGGTGAGATACTGCTGTAAGCATTGAAGGGAGGAGCAGGAAGGAGAGAGAAGTAGTTGACAACCCAGAGTCTTGTGGTTGTTTTAATTACCCATAAGAGGAAATCATGTTAATTAGAGAAGCAGCTTTATTATTATGATTTTTTTTCTCATAGGAAGAGCTTGGCAATCAAGCTTGTGGGCTTCCATTAAAATGAATGACCAAAGATTATGAAAAAAAAATTTTTTTTTAAATAGAAATATTTATGATAAAGTTGACTTTGCTGCTCCCTTTTTTGATGTGTGGCACTTTTTCTGGTTGTAAAAGGTAAACTTTATAACAGTTGTAGGAATGTTTCTATAAAAAATCCCATGATTTTTATCTTCAAAGGGAAGAAAGGCTAGGTCATTCTCTTCATTTGACAGATGTGGTTGCCTAAGTCCAAGAGTCTTGCCTTGGATCACATGGAAGGGAAGTGTTGCATCTGCCATTTCCAGCTTTTTGAACTATATCCCACGGCTCTACTCCTCCAGAATAATCGAGGCCTGTGTTTGCAACACAAGGGTATCTCTGATATACTCAGTGAGCTTTTAGGACAGATTTACTCCTCAAAAATAGCCAGTACCCTCAGGATTCTGTTTGAAACTCCAGTCATTTTTCTCATTATAACTGTTATTTTATGTTAAAATCCTCCCAAACATCTACTTTTCCAAAGGTGGGAATTTCCACATATAATGATTTTATTCTCCATGGTGCTGATTCTCCCTCTAGGGCTCTTATTGGACAATCGACACCTGTCCTGACATCTCCCGAAAGAGAAGACACCCTCCAGATGATGATGTAAGTCCTCACTTCCTGGAGAGATGCCATTTCTGATTTAGCTGCTTCTGCATTCATTTCTGTATTATCAATTCCTTCTTATATTTGAAGCAAAGAATAAATACCACAATGGGGAAACCATGGGTCTTGGGAGGAAGTTTAGCTTCTGCTTATATATTTTTCTTCTTTTATAACCCTCAGCTATCCCAAGACTCACCAGAACAGGAGGCAAGCAAGAGCCCCCGGGGAGGCGTTCCAGGGAGTGGAGAAGCCTCACTGCCTCCTGAGGGGAATCCTCAGATGTCACTTCAGAGCCCCACATCTATCACCAGCTATAGCCAGGTAGGTAGTAGAGGTGGCAGGGGGCATAAGGGCAGGTGGGCGGATGGATGGATGGAAGGAAGAAAGGAAAGAAAGAAGAATAAATTCATGTAGCTGTTGGTTCAAAATTATGTATTAAATATCTGTGATATAATAGTCAGATAAATTGAGAAAGAATGGGAAAACAAAAGAGGAAAACTGAGAGGAAGAGAGAGAGAGAGAACATTGAGAAAGATTAAAGAAAAAAAGGTGAGAAGAAAGGTAGCCAAAATAGTTATGAGAAGGCAAAGAAGGACAGGGATGTAGCACAGGAAAGGGCAAGATAAGAATGAATGAGAAAAGAAAGAGAAAGTGATACTTTTTCTTTGAAAAGTTGGGAGAAGGTGAAGAAGACAGGCTGGAAAGCTTGATGACCATTAAAAGGTTGGTTTCTCATTTAGGACGTGGATCAAGTCTTTCTTGCCTCTCTTTGCAGGGCACAGGGTCTGTGGATGGCGGATCAGTGGCAGCAGGGGCTCCAGGCCGGGAAAGCGCCGAAGGTCCCCCTCCCTTGTATAACACCAACCATGACTTCAAATTCTCCTACTCAGAGATCAATTTTCAGGACTTGAGTTGGTCCTTCCGCAACCTCTACAAATCCATGCTGGAGAAGTCCTCTTCCTCCTCTCAGCACGGTGAGTCCGCAGTTGGGACAGAAACGTGGTCATCCTTACGTTTTTGAACAGGCGGTGACGTTCTTTTCTTGCCCTTCTGATTTTTGACACAAGAAGAGGTTGATCCCTGGTCAGGGGAAGCATGTTATTAACCCAAACTGCTGGGAGTTGAGCTCTTCTGGTTTCGTTCTGAAGGACAGCTGTTTCAAGTGGGGAGCTGGGTTATTAGCTTCAGAAAGTGAGTTGGGGCAGCGCTTTTATAGCAGAAAGCAAGTCATTTACAGAATGGCCACTAGGGGACAGCAGCCATTCTCTTTCCCTAAGAATCCCTGTGTTTCATTGCGAGAACAATTTAATTTTATTCTTTAGCATGTTATTATTTATGTGAATTTTTATTAGGAAAAATTTCAAACAGATGCAAAAATAGAGAAAATAGTGTAAAAATCCTCATGTTTCTATAACCCAACTTTAACAGTTACCAGTATTTTGTTAAGCTTGTTTCATTTACCCCCAGCATTTTTTTCAAGTGAAGTAATTTGATGCACTTCCCAGACATGTCATCCTATCTGTAAATACTCTTTCAGTGTGCATCGTTAATTTTAAAGGCTTTTTATTAAGTTATCCATTTCCATGATCACTCCTAACACAATTAACAAGCCTTCCTACTATCAGTTTATATCTTATCCATACTCAGTTTCACGAATTATGATGTAAAAGCGGTTTAAAGTCCTTATTAGGAGGCTCTTTGAGAGAATACGTGGTTTAGCCCTCTGTAATTTCTGGGTTTTGTTTTGGTTTACTTTTAAAGAAATTAGAGATAGGAGTGAATTCAAGATTTCAGGTGAGTCATCAGACCTTCTATATTATGGCCTTGTATAGGCAGCAGGAGACAAATAAAATGATTGAAAGTGGTTAGGAGTCACTTTTTGGAAAATTTCTATTAATTGTCATGAATTACTTTTATATACAAGGGGATTCATATCTAGAGTTGTGTTCCAAGATTGTAGCATTTGCTTGAGAAATGAGTCCAACTCAGGTGATTGGTTTGTTAGAAGTGGGGACCATGGAGGGCCTCTCAAAAACAAAGTAAAAAATTAGATTGAGCAAGGATAGCAAAGTGTTCACTCAAATGTAATGGTGGCCGAAAGCCCCTAGCCTCAATCTCTAATCCTTCTCTGCTCGATCTATTTGAGAAATTCATCCATCCCTACTCCACTCCTCACCAAAGCTCCATTTGCTACTGGTGAACACAAGAAGGTGGTAGGAAGAGTAGAAGGGTGTAGAGACAATAAGAAGGAGGAGAAGATAGATGTCCAATGGCTTTGTTTCATTTATTATTTACTTTTAAACTTAACCTAATGCCTGGTTTCTTTTGAAACTATGGTTACTGGCCTACACCAAAATTCCTGTAAAACAGCACAAAAAAGTACATATAGCCCTTTCTGCTAAAATGTCCGTGGCCGCCACACTGTTAGGGCCCTTCCTTTGTCTGTTTTACCTACCAAAAAGGGGGCCAAGAGGGTCCAAGCTGTCCCAGAACACCTTAGCCTTTGAAGTCTGTGGTTTCTGTCTGAGGCCACCCACCTCAACCCAGTGGAAATCCTGTTGAGTGAAAAATGCATTGCCCAAGTCACTCGCCTGCTTCCTCCCACCCCCGCAGGCTTTTCGTCTCTCCTGGGGGATATGCCACCCTCTAACAACTACTACATGTACCAGCAGCAGCCGCCGCCACCTCCACAGCAACCACCGCCGCCGCCACAGACCCAACAATCACAGCCACAGCAGCAGCAGGCACCAGCCCAGGGCCCCTCAGCTGTCGGGGGTGCCCCTTCACTACACACTCCAAGCCCAGATGGTTGTACCCCACCAGGGGGAAAGCAAGCTGGGGCTGAAAGCTATGGGCCTCCCTCTGTGATGGCCATGCATCCACCCCCACTGCAGCACGGAGGCTACCATCCTCATCAGCACCATCCCCACCCTCACCCCGCCCAGCAGCCAGCACCACCACAGCCACAGGCACAAGGCCAGGCTCCTATCAACAGTACTGGTTTTGGTGAGTAAGGAGGATGCAGGAAGATCCTTGTTCTGACTGGCATGGAGGTGCAATATATTAGGAAGTTAATAGTGAGCCTTTTAGCCTCGTTCCTCCATGAGAGCTCACCTGAGCTGACAAAAGTTGCTACTTTGAGCTCTGTATTATAGAATTCTTGAAGAAATCACTGGGATTGTTTTACATATTTACCTGCCTATGAGATGGGCCGTCAACACCTAATGCATAGATATCTTTACTCATCTTAAATCTCCAGGGAGGGAGATTCCAAAATTATCTTGGTAATGCAATCAATAATCTGTGTAAATGCAAGAATCTTGCTTGTAGTCAGTCTGCTATGAATTGGCTGCCATCTTACACTTGACTCTATGTTATTCCCCACTTCGCCCTCTTCTTTACAGCCTTTCCTCCTGACTGGTGCTCCAGTATCGACTCCTTAAAGGAAAGCTTCAAGATGGTGAATCGGCTCAATTGGTCCAGCATTGAACAGTCACAGTTCTCAGGTTAGTGATCAAAGGATGATGACTGAGGGAAAAATGGGTACATGGGAAAATCCAAAAGAAACCAGAACAGAAGGGGACTATTAAGTGAAGTTAGGGGACTGGAGATTTTATTGTTTTCCCTCCATATTTTACAAGGTAAATAATATTGATATTATTTGCAAATTAATTGTAATTAATGTTGCCTTAACTCAAAATATGACAGTGGTTCATCCTAGCCAGTTCTATCTCTGGGAGAGGGAAGGCTCTCAGGAATTCAGAAAACCTGGACCACTGTTTTATAGTTTTGTCACCATTTACTGACAGTACGATTATGGCTAATTCATTCAGCCACTTTGAAATTTTGTTTTATTCATTAGTAAGATGGAAATTGTAATAATTTGTTAACAAACGAATGGAGTGAGAGTTTAATAATGTGGAGCTCTAACAGATGCCAGTTATTATTGGTAATGGGTATAATCAGTGGAGTTGATTTATGATGTGGTTGGAACAGTGAGATGGGATAGATGGAAGGGGCTCTGGGGCCTCTGCAAGGCTAGCATTTCTTCTTTGTTTGTAGAACTAATGGAGAGTCTGCGACAGGCAGAGCAGAAGAACTGGAGCCTCGACCAGCATCACATTGCCAATCTGTGTGACTCCCTCAACCACTTCCTTACTCAGACTGGTCATGTGCCCCCGCAAGGGAGCTCACATCGGCCACCAGCTCCTGCCCGTATTGCTGACTCCTGTGCCCTCACCAGCGGCAAACAAGAAGCAGCCCTGAACCAAGGTACTGAACAAAGCAAGTGGCCCAAAAGGTAGAGACTCTGATGAAGACAGAGAGGAGAAGGGCAGAGGAGAATTGAGAAAAATTATCTTATGGGCAAGATTCCAACCGAGCAGTGCGACTGATTTGTCCACCACATTGGCTGAACATCTCTTATATCGGTAGATGCTGAAAAATGTCAAAGAAATAAACCACATGATTTCTTTTTAGACCTTGATTTGGGGGATTAGGATTACATAAGTAAAGGGAGGAGAAAGTGTCCATTTCAAATCTGTGTCTCAGTAACCCCTATCTGGATGATATCAGGTGAAGTTATGGTTCTCTACCATTATATGATCTTCAGACCAGTGACATGAGATTCAGTGATCCTGTTTATATATTTGTCATTCTTCTAATAGCTATGATCTTTCACAGTTCTGGTATCTGATTCCTTTTTACCCTAAGTTGTGAGGACTGATAGCTTCTTCAGAAAGGCTTTATGCCCACAGGAGCTATAGAACAGAGCAAGGAAGGGAGAAGAAATTAAGGGGAGGAAGAATATTGTTTTTCCCCTCTCTACTGGACACTGCTTTATTGAGTATAATGATCCCACCCAGGTAACTCTTGTCTTCTTTGGCAGTGAACTCTTATGGGCACCCACAAGGTCCCCACCTCTACCCTGGTCCATCACCAATGTACCCAATCCCTACCCAGGACTCAGCAGGATACAACCGCCCAGGTAAGAGCCAGGAAGCTTGTTTCACCACCATGCAAGTGCTCTCTACCCTGACAAGTTGTTTTTCTTTCCTCTGGCTCTGAGGCTGCATTCTCTGTCTTTTTGTCTGCATCTGCTGGCAGGGGTGAGCCTTCATGATTCCCAAGGCCAGAGAGTGGGCCACCTGCTAAGGAGATATATGTCATAGGAGACTAAAGAAGATTGATTTACTTTAAAATTAGCTGGTAACTGCAATAATGAAAGGAATTAAAAGCATGAATGTAAACAAAAGGTGGATATGTAGAACATTTATGTCTAACTTTGGAATCTGAGAGATACACTCAGATGAATAAAATGAACATGGTATGCAAACATACCTGCTTTGTGCCCTTGTCTGCTTTCCTGTCGCCGGACCTTTATTACTGGGGGTCTGGGATTGAACCATCTCTAATGGTAGAAAGGCAGGGAAGACCCTAAATTACCATAAATAATAACAAACTGAACAGACCCTTCACCTTTAAATACATTTTAGAATGTAAAATCAGTAATATCATCCTGCCAAACCACAAGTATTTTCAGTTTTTTGGGTGATATCTGACTCTTTGTTCATTTATTCCTTATCCATATAATACATACACAAGTTTCTGTACTGCTATTTCATAAAATAGTGTGTTCTATATGTTTTTTGGCCTTATTACACAGTCTTCATAAGTATAAGTGTTAATGGCTGCATACTATTATATTGTCATGGGACCTAATTTACTATAGTTTATTTCCTGGGGCCTCACCAGACAGTCCTCATGGTTTTATTTGGGGTTGAGCTCTGTTCATCTAACTGATAAATAGCATCCCATCCACTCTTTTTAAAATCTCTTTTTTTCTTCCCGACAGGACACCATATGGTCCCTCGGCCAACAGTTCCACCTCCTGGTGCCAATGAGGAGATCCCCGATGACTTCGATTGGGACTTGATCACTTAGTGCATCATAGAGTATCGCCCTCAGCCCAGGGCTGGGTGGTGAAGCCTGGCAGTGGGGAGAGAGCAGCCCCAGCCCATCACTCCCCACCTTACATATATATAGATATAGATATAGATATATCTATATCTATATCTATATCTATATCTATATATACATATATCTCCTCTTTTTTTTCTTTCTCTGTCAGAGAAGCCACCGCAAGATGCTGCCGAAGATAACCCATTTCCTGCCTTGTTCTTCCTCTTCCTTCTTGTTTTTTCCCCCAATTCTTTTATTATTCTTATTATATTATTATTATTATTATTATTATTATTGGTTATATGCTGTCCCCCATCTTCTGTCCCTATACTATGGACCATGTCCACCCCTTGCTAATTTAAAATTATCTGGCTGGAAGGTGAGGCAATGATAGCTACAGAGAAAGGTTTCAAAGTCTGATTTACCTTTCTCTCAGAGAAATTCAATGCTAATCCCACCTTTGGCCCTAGTTTGTTTTCTGTTCTTGTTAATTCAGTCTAGGACTGGAGAGGCCACATTATCAAGTAGAAGGGATCTCAAACACTGCTTGGCAGCCACAACTTTGCAGGTTTTACTCAATGGTGCTAATTTTGTCCTCTGAGCTCTTCCTTGTCCCTTTATATCTTTAATCCTACTTTTACCAGCCTTCATGCCCTATCAAGGGTAAGAGTGAAAGAGGTGGTGCCAGAGGTTGACAATAAAATCCTCGTGGAATAAGAGGCCTGGGGTGGGTTGAGTACAATACTGCAGAGGGGCGATGAAATGTAAAATATTTGGAAATTGGGTATATAATACTGCGTCAAATAAACATCCATTCGCTTTATTCTAGCCCATTCTCTATGTGAGACAGGGTGAGTCTGAGCCAGAATTCTGTTGCTATGGTGAGAATGAGGACAACTATTCAGCTAAGGTCAGCCTTTTGGAGATGTTTTCAATTTAACCATTTTGCCTTTTTAATCAAATTTTTTCTGAAAATTAACTGTGGCTCTTATTTGCATTTACAAATTATCCTTCAATCCTCTTTTCCCATCCAGCAAATATTGTCCTCCTTTGGTTGTTTTCTCACCTCTTCTAACCATTTCATTTTCTTCCCTCATTTTCTGGCATTCCCAAGATAGAAAAGTAAGCCACTATCACTTTTACTTTCGTCATGTCCTAGAACAGGATGGGAATCTCTTTTCTATCTATCAGCAGAACCATACCTAATCGGTGGTAGGAGGGTGGGGAAAGGAAAATGGAGCTGGCATAGATACGGGTAGGGAGTATTTCAGTTATTTAACTATGTAGACAAATGCTTCTCTTGGAATCCAGATCATTGGGGCTGAAGCTTTTACAATAGACTCTTGAGGGGCGAAGGAAATTGGTAGTGTGGAGTATATATCTAGAGGGAAGAGTTCAGTGGGGGCCAAGAGAGACCCTCAGAAAAAGGTATAGAGATAACTTATCTCCTTTAATAAGGAGTGGCCATGATTTATTGCTGCAAAGTACTTAGTGTATATTTAATGTTAATTGTTGAATTTAATTATGGAAGGGAAGAATAATTTTACTTCTATTGCTATTTCACTGAACATTTACTTTCTGAAAGCTACAGGACAAAATGTACAGAATGGACAAGGCCGCTCTCTCTGTGATTTCTGTTTTTTGTTCATATTCTTTCATTTCTTGATGATTTCCAAGAGATTTAGCTTTTCACTCTCCTGCTTTCCCCCCTTATCTGCCCCTTCTTTTCTTTGTAAGGAAGTTTGTTGAAGAAGTCCAGTGAGACTGAAGTAAAGGGTCAAGAAAGGGCAATTGACTAAAGAACACTTTATTTCTTTGAAGTTTTTTGTGAGAGATGGGGGCATGAGTGGCTTGAATCCCCAATCGTGTTGGAGGGCAGTTAGTGGCGTTGAAGTATGACATAATATTTCCCTTGGGGGAAAGGAGAATTTCTCTTAGAGTGTAGCAAAACGCCTTTGCCCCGTTTCCCTATTTTAGGCATCTTTTCCTTATTCTTTTCAATCAAGGTGCCTCCTACACACAACTTACCATCTGTTCTCCCTAAAATGTCCCCTTTACATATTATCACTCCTCTTTTCTGAAACCCTTTTCTACTCAGATCCAGACAGGGTTTGCAAGGGTAGACTAAATCATACATGTAAATGTCCCTTGATTATAATTCATCTATGTCTTAAGAAAACTAGTCTCATTAAGAACTCTGGAGTTCTAGAGTAACTGAAGTTTGGGGTTGGAGCTGGAGATTGTCCATCAGGCCCCCTGGGATTTTAGCTCCCCTCCACTAAACTCGGTCTTGCTCAATAACACAGGACAAACTTGACCCTCTTTGGCCTCAGTCCCACCCCCCATGAAATGGAATACTACTACTTTTTCATATTGGTTCAGCACTGCTGGACGTGAGCTATAGTCATTGTTGTTATATTGGGTGATGTGTGCAAAACTGCAGGAGCTCACTGCCTGCAAGAGGAAATAAGGGAGAAAGTGGAGAAGAAAGACAGAAGGAACAATTACTTGGTATAGATCCACCCATCCCCGCCTTCCTCTCTTCAACCCCTATGTTTCTGGTTTGGTGAGTCCTTCATACCACCCATATGCTTTGCATTGGTGCAGGCTGGGAAGTGGGGGTGTATGGTCTCACAAGTTGTTGGTTTTTTTTGCATGCTTTCTTAATAAAAACAAAAAAGAATGTTTATGGTATTATTTTATTGGTGCTGGCCTCAGTTTCTTTTTGCCAGGATGGGAAGGGAAAAATGTGAAACATTTTTTTGCCCTCCCCCACCTTACAAGTTTTGTTTAGTTGACTGGAATTTTTTTGTAAGATTGATGGGAGAGAAGAATTTGAAACATGCCATTAACATTCCCTTTTTCAAATGCTATTAAAGATAGTGAAATACCATTGGGAGAGGCAGTCACCCTTTGTAGTTTGATATGTGGACAAGGCCACCTTGCATTCTGAGATATTTTTAAAAATTAAAATACTGCAATTTGGGGAGGAGATGGGACCCCATTTGGGACTTCCTGTAAGTATATACAGGTACTCAGGAGAGTTTTTCATTAAAAATGAAGGAATTCCAATTTCTAAGGCAAACGGTGCTCTCAAAAGGAGTTGGGAAATGCCAGCTATTGAATTTTTGTAACTATGCCAAGTTCATTTATCCTAATCTTCTACATATTAATCTCAGAAGTTTGGAACTAATACCCAGGATCTTGTGAGATGTGTTGAGATTTCCAGAAGGCTACTTAATTGCCATTAGAGCAGGCCTACAGCTACCCACTATGAGATTTATTTGCTGCATATTTAGAGATTATAATATATTCTGAGTGTCAAACAATTAAAAGGATCCAAGAATCTCTGAGCCTTGTAATGAACCATAAGAAAGAAAGCATTTATTCGCATCAAATATATAAGCAGATTAAATTGGAAGGTAGCATTGCAAATATACATCACATCAGACATTACCTCACAAGTGAAAGAATTCTTAGTTATTTGAAATTTTCTATATAGCACTTTATAACAGATTTGTAGTCCAGACCCTCACCTCAATCATTACAAGTTTAAAACTTCTCATTTTCTATTTTTAGATTAAATTATTGTATTCAGCTTATATGAAGCTCTGTTGTAGTACAGACAAATCGGAAATTTTAGAGGTTTAACACAAAGGTTTATATAGAGAAAATGAGAAGGTGATATGGAGTTGAACAATGCTCTTACAAAATGAAAAGATAGGAAAGCTATATATGATGGTTGGGATGGATAAAGTGGAAGAAAATGGTCATGAATGAATTTAAGTATAATAGTTAATGAATATTAAGAAAATGGATAAACAATACGTGAATGTGTATGGATAAAATTCTTCATCTTTCAAAATAAGCCATTTTATCATGTCTACAGAAACTATTAGCATAAGCATGTTACTTAGAAATATGGTAGATATCAGAAGAAACATCTAAAATGGTTGCAAGGTTTATTTCTGGGAAATGGGAGGGAGTGGTTGGGCAGAGTGTGGCATGAAACTTCTTTTATTTCAACATAAACCTTGAATTATCTTTAAATTGTGTGCATGTATTATTTTGGTAAAGATAAAGATTAATTTTAAAAACCTAAAGATATATCTGATAATTTTAGTGTGAAAGATACACACCTATAGTCATGCTTTAATAAGTTTGAACCATCAAACTTAATAAGCTTCTTGAAGCTTATTCAGTCACTTTTCAATGATTTAAAACTTTTGAAATTAGAGGTTAGTAGATGTACAGTCTAATGTGGAAGAAAACTTAAAGGTAGGAGAGGAATAAGAGAATTGAGTTTAAGACAAGAAGTGAAAGGTAGATGGCTCTATCAATAAGCAGATAGAATAATAAACAGACAAGAGAACTCCCCAAACAGCAGCTTACATACCAGTTTATGAGTAAGGTTTTAGATGCCCAGTAGTCTGTCTTTATACAAGAGATGCTTATTTAGTTATAATAATGGAAACTTAGAATTTCTATGTTTCCATGAGTATCCCAAATAGAAAGCATCTGGCATTGTACCCTGCTCCAGACTCAGTCTCATAAATCCTTGTTTTCTGACATTTTTTTCTTGCACCTTCTTTTTATTTAAAACCATCCCCACTACCATCAGCCACACAACCACAAAGCCATAGAATAAATGGTCATCTTTCACTCAGAACTAGAATAAATTGTTTTAAAATGAATCTAGAATGGAATTTAATATACTAAACAGAAAATTTAATGATGGAAATATTCTTGCACAATAGACTAGATTCTCATTTATTCCAGGTGAATTAGTTTGGGATAGAAATAGACTAATTTTTACAATGACTCTCAGATTTAGCATTCATCAGAAACAAGACCTTGTTAAGAAGTCTGGGATGAGGCTCAAGATTTTGTATCTCTAACAAATTTCCGTGTGCTGCTGTTGCCGCTAATCTGGGACCATGCTCTGAGCACCTCTAGTTTGATTCTTTGATAGTAAATCCCCTGCTCACCATGTCCCTCGTCCTTTTGGAAACATGTTGCACTGGGTGAACACCTAATAAGCTCTGCTTGAGTCAATGCTCCATATTTTCACACATCTCTACTCCTGTTTGTTTCTGAAAAGACTTTGTTTGTTGTACAGCTGGTAGAATGTGTGAGGTCCTCACTGAAAGCTGCCTCCAGAATACCCTGCATGGACTGCTTTGCTTTCTTTCTAAAATCTTTCCCCATGAAAGCATAGAGGAAGGGATTGAAGCAACTATTGGCAGATGCTAGAGCAATGGCCATATGGTCCCAGGACAGCAAAGCCTCCCCAAAGGGTGTTTCTGGGTCAATAGACAATGAGAGGACACCAAAAATGTGGTATGGGGCCCAGCAGACAAGGAAGACAATGACCACGACCATGGCCACTCGGAAGGTTTTGCTTCTGGACTTGGTGAAGCGGCCCCGTCGCATTCGGAAGATAATGAGGCTATAACAGGTCACCATGACAATAAAGGGCAGCAGGAAACCCACCACTAGCCTCGTGATGGTTATAGCCACTAAGGGTATTGGAACTTCATTGTAATATGAAAACTGGTCTAAATTATCATCCTGGAAATCTAGTGATAACTCAGTCGTGTATAAGGAATTGTTAGAGTCACTAGAAAAAAGCTCTAAATCAGTAGAGAGGAAAGCATCAGAGTTATCCAGTGGGTTAGTTCTGTGATCGTCTATGGGAAACCCACTGGGGATTGTAGGTGAAACCTTATCATCAAGTTTAAATAAAGTATAATATGGAGGTTGACTAGATAATCCAGATGAATCTACAGGGAGTGAATCTCCAGAAGGTCTTTGAAGTGTTTGAGAATGGAGGACAGTGGTAGCTGTCCAAGGATGATCATTTGTTTGTAAAGAGAAAGCATCTAATCTATCGTCCATTTTTCCATGCAGCTGAAAAATGGAGTTGTCGGGAGACCCGTTTTCCAATAGATCATAGGTGATGTCTGAATAATCTAATGAGCTGTCGACACCAAAATTGTAGCCACACATATTATGGTTGTCCATAGTGAACGTTTCCCGGTATATGAACACTGGTATACACATTAAAAAAGCCACCACCCAGATACATCCACAGATAGTGAAAGCTGTTCTCACATTGCGGTGATTCTGGCACCAGATTGGCTTGAGTACCAAAAGACAGCGGTCTAGGCTAATGGCAGTCAGCAGGAAGATGCTGGCAAACATGTTGAGGATGATGATGGAAGGAATGAGCTTGCATAGGAGCCATCCATAAGGCCAGTGACCTTGGAGAGCCAAGTGAACCAGGGAGAAGGGCAAGGAGAGGCAGCAGAGAAAGTCCGCCAGTGTGAGGTGGAGAAACCAAACTGTGTTCACTGTCCACTGCATCTTTAGGCCAGCCACCCACAGCACCAGTCCATTGCCTGGCAATCCCAATAAAAAAGTAAGGCTGAGAATGACCATGGAGAGAATTACTTGGGGCTTATTCCAGAGCTGTGAGGATAGGTCCGTTGAATTGGTCTCAGCAGAGAGAGACTCCATTGCTAAACTCCTGCAAAAAGATGAACAAAAATATTTAAACTAACATTATCTTTTTAAAAATGAGTAGTCTTAGTATTCTAACTTTCCCACACGATGATGTAGAACCACAAAGTTCCTCACACTGTCAGTTTTTGTTCTTCGACTTTACATTGGATCACACAAAAACATTCTCTGCTAGACCATTTAAAATCTATTTATCAATTTAAATGTGTATTAAAATAATAACCTCATTTGGAAGTTCATATCAACATAAATTTCTCCTTTTTCTTGCACTTTCAATTTCTCATTCCCCTCTAGTTTCTTTCCTTACCTAATAATTTCCGTTAAAAAAAAAGAAGCTTAATGGAAAAACAAGCAGTAACTTCTAGACCAGATTCCCTATTTTAGATCCATGAAAGGGCCTTGGGAAGCTCTATCACCACCTCAAATAATACAAAAAATTTTAACTTTACGTATTTTAATTTTTTTGAGGGCAGAAGTTCCATTCATCCCCTCTCCCAGATTTTCAAAGGACTCAACACCACCAAAAAAGGTGCCCTAGATTCAGTTATGTCTTTTAGATGCAACCTCAGCTTTCACTTCTGCTATCCAATTTCTCAAAAGTAGTTTGTTTACCTTCTTGGGATTGATTTCCTCATCACCCATTATTTATTTCTTATTTATTTGTTTTTTTATGAATATAATGAAAACAATAGTTTTATTATTACAAAAGCAGAATATTTGCATAAGGAAAAATTGGAAAATATAGGCAAGAAAAATAAGAAGATAAAAATGTCACATACTATGTCAGTGATTACTACTTTAGCACCTTCATTTAGATCCTTCTGGATCTTTTATGTATATACATACACACACGTATATATGTATGTATATTTTTTGTTAAGAAAAATGTAACAAAATTAGATCATACTGTGCTTACTGGTTTTTAAAATTTTTTAATTATTGCAAAATACATATAACATAAAATTTACCATCTTAACCATTTTTAAGTATACAATTCGGTAGTGTTAAATATATTTACATTATTGCACAATCTCCAAAACTTTTTAACTTTGCAAAACTGAAACTCTGTACCCTAGATAAGAATTCCCCCTTCCCTCTCCCCCAGCCCTTGACAATTACCGTTCTACTTTCTGTTTCTAGGTGATTGATTATGGTACAAGTAGAATCATATAGCATTCATTTTTTCATGAATGGCGTATTTCATTTAGCACAATGTCTTTAATTTTTATCCAGGTTGTAGCCTTATTTCCATCCTTATTAAGGCTGAATAATATTCCATTGTATCTATAGACCATATTTTGTCATCCATTCATCTGTCAATAGATATTTGTGTGGCTTCCATTTTTAGCTGTTTTGAATAACACTTCTGTGAACATAGGTGTGAATACATATTATTTTATAAACTGCTTTCTTTTTTCAGTTACCAGTCTCCATATTATACAATAAGATTGTACCTTAAGGCAGAGATCCTCAGTTCCCAGGCCGTACTGGTACCAGTGTGTGGCTTGTTAGGAACCAAGCCGCACAGCAGGAGGTGAGCAGCAGGCCAGCAAGTGAAGCTTCATCTGTATTTGCAGCCGCTCCCCAGCGCTAGCAACACTGCCTCAGCTCCACCTCAAATCATCAGGCATTAGATTCTCATAGGAGCACCAGTCCATGGTGCCAAAAAGTCCCTGGGGACTTCTGCCTTAAGGAATACTCAATATTTACTTTTTTCCAACTGTCCCCAAAATATCTTTTGTAGCTGATTTGCTCACAATTACATCCAATTTAGGATCACATTTGCATTAGGATGTTAGGTTTCTTAAGTCTCTTAATTTAGCCTAGTTTCTCTTTTTCAAGGATACTGGCTTATTTTGGGGTCTCTTATTCTCATCATTCACTTCTTAACCCTGTGTAATTTGTCTTCTGCCCCTATTCTCCACTAAAATTACTTCTAAATAACAAATCCAAACATTCTTTTCTCTGTCGTCATCTTCCACAATATAATATGTGTCATTTGATACATTGACCCCTTAACATTCTCTTCTCTTGGTCTCTGACATTACCTTCTCCTAATTCTGAACACTCTCATAAACGTACTCTACAGCTTGTCTGAACAGCTCATTGTTTCAAGTTAATGCCATTTTCTGTTCCTTGACTAATGCTATTTACTTCTATCCACAATTATGTCCTTCACTGTAACTTTCTTCTATTTTTAATCTCTACCTGTTAAAATCCTAGCTATTCTTCAAGATCAAGCTCAAATATTATATCTTCCTTGAAACTTCTTCTAATAATCTCAATCAGAAATTAGTTCTTCAGCCTCTTAAAATGTGTGTGTGTGTGTGTGTGTGTGTGTGTGTGTGTGTGTGCGCACGCGCATAGTTTGAACTTCTTTTCACATTCTCTGTTCTATGATGCATTTTATCTTGTAGTTATTTTGGTGTCTGTCTTTTTTATCATACTGGCTTTAAATTTCAATATGATAGAAATGAGTCTTGTTCCTAAATGCTTGTTCCACAGAATTTAGCACAATGCCTTAGCCTTATATGAGATAAAGATTAAATATTGAATAGAGAGATGCTCATTTTAGGGGTTACTTTTTTTTTCAACTAAATTTAAATTCTTGTTTTTATTGATTTAATCCAATAAAAACACAGTCTCTTTTAACTTCTTTTTTGTTTTCCAGTTCCTAGTTCTTACTGGCTGTAACAGCATTTATGTTTCCTCTTACAGAGGCCCAAAATACTTTTGTGGCTAGACAATAGTTCTGCTGAGTTAATTGAATGTTGTCATAGGGTCTTAAATAATTAACGGAAGTTAAAATAACTGAATCAACAAGATAATAGTAAAAAGAAGTGATTTTCATTTCTTTTTTTGTAGCCTTACCTACTCAAATATTCAAATTCTGTCAGAGTCTCTTCCTTTCCTTTTGTGCATTTCAGTGACTCTGATTCACTGTGCTACTCAAAATAAATAGTCATTCATAGATACGTAAAATATTGAGAGAAGGATAGAGTCACAGAATGCTAATACTAAAAAGAAACTTAGTAATCATCTCTCCTGGTCTATACTCTTACTCTGCAGGTTTTGACTCTGATACTCTGCAAACTAGGTAACTTTTACATATATTCGACTAGGAGGGTTCTCAGATCCTACGTCCAACAACTGTCAGGCCAGCACACTTACTACAAAGAATCACATAACTGAAAAAGTCTTTGGTTTTGCTGACAAGAGGAAGGGTACTGCAAGCTGAGCTGCACAAATAGAAGTAATAAAGACTGACACAAGCAAAATTTTAATATCCAGCAATTGAATCACCTGGGAGGAGCTATATTAAATATTACATAATATCTATTTCGAAATGAAAGTATATATAAATCAAATTCTTAAAAGTCTTTCAGAACAAGATCACTTTCTACATTTTTCCAAGTGTTCTGACCAAAAAATACTTTTACATTTAAGGTTAGGAGAGAATTTTTTACATGTTAGCTTTTAATACTGAATCGACTGACATCAACCAAAAATAAATAAAATCCTGAAACTAAAATTCTACTATGATAGGAAAAGAAAATTAGATTCCAGAATCAAATAGTAATGATAGGATTACAAAGTCAATAGCAAGAAGAAATAAGTAAAAAGATAAAAGAAAAAAAGAGATAAAAGGAATGAGAGAAAACATATATATAAAGACAAAATAGGCAATCAGTCATTTGAAAAACAAAACTATTGGGAGAAGCTGAAACCAATGTTTAGAAGGAAAAAGAGCCAATGTAAGAGAAGTGGGTAAAATGACATGAAAATTTACTATTAGTTTCAGAATAAAAATGTTAAGAGCAAAGATAATGTGAAATATTTAGAAAAAGAGAAGTGCTTAAGGAGAGAAAAACAAAAGAAATACAAGTTAGGGAAAAAATAAGGGGAAATAGAAGGTAATACCCCTCCAATCATTATCTGTAATAAGCAAAACAAGCAATGCACAAATCATCAAGTGGATCTAAGTTTTCTTACCAAAATCCTGTGACAGTAGCTGATGCTTCAGCACTGATCTGGAAGCCCCCATGAATGTCTGGCCCTCACATTTAACCAGTCAAGTTATAAGTATGTTTAGAAAATTTGTTGTGCTCCTCCTCTTTCCTCTGTCTCTTCATTTGTGTTGGTAAATAAAACCCACACTTTGACTACTATTTGACTTCATGTGAAGAGTTTCAAAGTGAGTCATTTCTAAGTGTATCTGATAAGTAAAGTAAGAAAAACGGAAGTGGGAGGGCATAATCTAAACATTTTCTGCAGGACAGAGCACAGTTAAAAAGGGAGTACTTCAGTACATAAGCTACTCACTTTATAGGTTTTTGCTTTTGCTTTTTTTGTTTTGTCTTGTTTTAGATATGCACCAAAATGATCTATGGTCTGTAAGAGTCGGGGTGGGGAGTCATTCCCCACCTGCACAACCCCATGTAATGAATCACAAATAACACCTCTTAAATGCTTAATATGTGTGAAGAAAAATGCCATGCCAATATCAGATAAATTAGATTATGTTCTAATCTCTTGAGATTCACAATCTAGTGAGAATATGCACCCATACACAAAAAAACTGTAATACAACCCATACTACAATGATATAAATAACAATAGAAGTAAAACAGTAGAACATAACAGATAGTTCTGTATTTAGCCTGGGGCTATCTAGGAAAGTTTTAAGGTAGAAATAGGATCTGGGAGGCTCCTTAAACAACTATAGGACTTCTACAGGCAGAGAGAGATGACAAGTTGTTTAGTGTTTAAGCGGAGCATAGTCAGAGACAAGTGGGTGGGAGAGGGCTTTAGGCATTGGGGAACAGGCAAGAGTCTCATTAATTAGATTGTATTTCATTAGAAAAGAGTGCAAAACATTGAAGCAGCACCTTGAACAAAGATTTTTGCTTAAAATATATGAATTCTATTCATGTTACCTTTTTATATATATGCACATAAAATAAAATTTATTTGGATGAAATGTATTTGAATACTCTTGCCTGTGGTAACGGCTTCAGTCCATATTTATCAACTTAGTGTTCAAACAGCAATAAATACTCCTCCTCTTGTTTGCAGTCAAATCACCGTGGAATATTTTTTGAGGAAGAAAGACCGAATGAAAATGCCAGGAGCTGAGTTTTGTTGTTCTCTCTCTCTCTCTCTCTCTCTCTCTCTCTCTCTCTCATCTATCTATCTATCTATCATCTATCTATTTCAATTATTTTAATCTAATTATCAGAGCAGTATATACTTATAAAAAAAGATTAACTGAAATAATGCAGGAGTATGAAGGGTAAAAGAATAAAAATTTTCATTTTTAATTCCACTGCCTGGAAGTAACTATTTTAAGGTTTCTTTTACATCTCACAATCTATAATTCTTCCATGTGATTTGGGACTGAGAAGCTGAAAGGGCATTTCAACCAGGGGGAAAACGTGAGCACATATTAAGGTGGAGGTGAGCCCAACATGAATGGATGAGACAAGTAAAGTGATTTGCCTGGAGTAAAAAGGACTTACTAAAAGAGTGATGAAAGGTAGGTAGGAGGCTTTAATCTAATTGTGTGACTGTAAAGAAGTTATTCAAACTCTGTGTTTTTCTTTTCTCACCTGCAAAACAGGGATTGTGTTAGATGTTACCTATTGATACTCAATCCATTCCTGTCTTTCTGTACTATCTCTCTTTTAGAAGCCGGGTGCTACATTTCCCAGACCTTTTCTCCATTGGGTTCTGAAAAGACTGCCAGAGGTTCGTGGTCATGTGCTGTCAGAAAGTGAAAAGGAAATGATTGAATTTGATTCCGGAACTTAGTTTGTGCACAGTTTGCAAATCTATTTTAAAAGTAAAAGAACAAAAACTGTAAAATAGAATAAACATTAAAACTATTAAAATAAAACAGAGAAAGAGATTGAAAGGGAAATTATTTAGCTATTGGTTCCTATAGCAGCAGACAAGTCTGGTGGGCTCCTATAATAAAGATGGTGGTGTAGCCATGGCAGCTGCTGGCAACCATGAGCTCTAGCAGCAGCCACAGGCCTGTGAGTTCCTAGATTCCTGCTAAGCAGCAGCAAGAGACCCAGTCTCAAACACAAGTACATACTTACCCATTCCAGATAACATCCTTTTCCACTTTTCCATTCCAATTTTAGGGAAGCAGCCTCCTACAGTTATATTATCTTCTCTTTATATTACATATATATTTCATCATATATATGTACCAACATCTTTATCTATCATAGGACACTTTGTTTTCATATTCTGGCCACTGTAAATAATGCTGCTATAAAAACTGGGGTGCATATATCTTTGCAGATAAATGTTTTCAGGTTTTTTTGGGGTAAATACCCAGAAGAGAGATTCCTGGGTCATATGGTAGATCAAGTCTTAGTTTTTTTGAGGAAACTTCATACTGTTTTCCATAGTGGCTGTACCAGTTTACATTCTCATCATCAGTGTATGAGGGTTCCTTTCCCCCCCACAACCTCTCCCACATTTGCTATTATTTGTCTTGTTGATGATAGCCATTTTAACAAGTGTAAGGTGGTATCTAATTATGGTTTTGATTTCCATTTCCCTAATGGCTAGTGAAGTTGACTATCTTTTCATATATCTATTGGCCATTTGTATGTCTTCTTTGGGAGAAGTGTCTGTTCAGGTCCTCTGCCCATTTTTTAATTGGATCGTTTGTTTTTTTAATTGTTGAATTGTATGAGTTCTTTATATATTTTGGATATCAGACCCTTATCAGAGATGTTGTTTACAAATATATTTTCCCATTTGAATGATTGTCTCTTTGCCTTGTGGATGTTTCCTTTTGTTGTGCGAAAGCTTCTTAGTTTTATTTTTTTATTTTTATTTTGCTTTTACTTCCCTTGCCTTTGAGGTCAAATTCATAACATCCTCACTAATCCAAGGTCCCTGAGTTTTGGAGCTATGTTTTCTTCTATGCAATTTATTGTTTTAGATCTTATATTCAGGTCCTTGATCCATTTTGAGTTAATTTTGTTGTATAGTAATAGACAGTAGTTTCATTCTTTTGCAAGAGGCTTTCCAATTTTCCCAGCACCATTTATCAAAGAGGCTTTCATTTCTCCATCTACAATGGTTCTTTTCTGGCTTGGCAATGACCAATTCAGAAAATATTCTCTATATCTACTCTATAGGATTGTTAAGAGTAAATAAATTAATGCATGCAAAACACTTAAAACAGTGCTGGTATATAAGAAAATGTTAGCAAATATTATGTTGAAAAATTAATGTGGCTTCCAGTTGAACATTAGATCAAAACCAGTCTCCCATCTTGGACTTATAGCAAATAACCTAGAGAATGTTCTCGTCCCAGTGTTAAGTCACATCCTTTCTGTCAAATCCAATTCCAATCCATGGCACTCAAAGATGTAGATTAGATGTACTTTCTGTTCTCTACAGTCTAAATGCCTAATTATGTACATAGAGTAAAACCAAGTAGTAGCACAAATCGAAGAACACAAAATTCACCCAGAAATTAAAGCAATTCAGTTGAAAAATACATATAACAAAACAAAAGTAGTTAATTCCATCATAATAACAAATATCCAGTGCACTAATGCTTGGATCTTGAAGAAATCAGCCATATTTGTCATGAAAAATATCATTCAAATATAAGTGGTTTAAAAACATTTAATAAACTTTGCTTCTTCTATTGATTTGTTGGTTATTGATTTTCTGTTGTAGTATGTATCTAAGAAGGCCAAAGGAGGGAGACTGAAGAAGAAGTAGACTGAGTTTAACTAACACTTTTTGTGATTTTAGTTATATGAAAACTAAAGTAAACAAGGGCACAAGGCTTCAGTTTGTGTTTATCTAATATATGGGGAACCGTAGGAACTTTTTTTTTGGTCAGAGGACAGACAGAATTTAGGACTATTGAGAGGTGGATAACTCATTAATTTTGTAGGTCTAGATAATTTTTGAGTAAATTTTGATGCATTTTTTTAGGTTAACTATTTGTACATTATTCAGAAAATATTTTCATTTTATTTCTCTGTTAGGCCTTTCCTTACCCATTTCATTTCGACTAGAATGCATGCAAGAGAAGGTGGTGATACCAACATCCTGAATTGGAAAACCACTCATTTTTTCTTTCTGTGTACTGAAAAACCCAGTGTTTCATCTCCTATGTGTCCCCTCTCCTTCACACAGCTGACACCATTTCTGACACATAAAGTCACCACATGTGTGAGATCTGATACTATCTCTAACTGGAGATAGTGTCAGATCCTACAGGCTAAGAGCTCAGGCCCACAAGGCTGCCCCACCATCCCGCCCCACTTCAGATGCAAATCTCAATTAGTAGGTCCCCAGATTACCTACAACTTCTGTTCATCTTGGCTACCAGTCAGAGGTTCCCATGACCTCACCCCCTTGGATTTCATTATTTGCTAGAGTGGCTCACAGAACTCAGGGAAACACTTACTTACATTTACCAGATTATTAAGGGATATAATAAAGGATACTGGTGAAGAGCCAGATGAAGAGATACATAAGGCGAGTTTTGGGAGGGTCCCGAGTGCAGAAGATTCTGTCCCTACGGAGTTGGAGTTGGCTTCATTCTCCCAGTGTGGATGTGTTCCCCAAACTCTGTACTTTTGAGATGTTATGAGGACTTTATCATGACAACGTGATTGATCTTTAATTCCATTTTTAGCCCTTTTTCCTTTTCAAGAGAATTGGGGGGTGGAGACTGAAATTCTTGGGTTAGTCTTTCCAGTGACCAGCTCTCATCTAGGAGCCATCCAGCAGCCCACTCAGAGTTACCTCATTAGAACAAAAAAAGGGCCACACACCAAACCTGCAGGCTCAGGGGAGGCCAGCATGGAAGGCCTTACAAACTCAGGGACTGAAAGTAACCACATAGGATGGTCTGAACAAAAATTTCTAACTAAAAACAGGTCATGGCAGGTAGTCACATCCTAGGACTATAGCTTTCTTTACAAAGGTCAGTCTTTACCTTAAGTGAGCCTGTCTATTGTCTTTTTGCAACTAAGACAACATACCTTTGAAATGCAGAGTAACTTCCTTTTGCAGACCCCTCAGGGCACACCCACTATAACAGAGCAGGAGACCACAGAACCCTTCACTGTTATCTTATTCCCCCAAAGACCATCTCTGTTCTGTAAATATTAAGTATTAACTATCCTGTACATACCAATGTATAAAAAGTCCATGTCTCTCCATTTTACTTTTTATCCAACCCCAGAGATTTCCCCACTTTGCTTTCTCCCACTCCCTTAATCTACCACCATTGATTTCATGTAACCCTTTTACATCTCCTCCTTTGAGTCTAATGTATAAAATAAGCTACAAATCTCCTATTCTCCAGAGTATTTTCTCAATTAATTGAGATTTTACTTCTCAGCAATTGTCAATTTGGCTCAAATAGACATAAAAATTCTCTACAGGTTTAGACATTTCTTATTTTGATGCTTCTTTCACCCAGGAAATTACAAGGGTTTCAAGGGCCCTATAAGTTAGGAATTTATAAGACTTTTGGAGCCCTGAGTAAGAAACTGGAGGCAGAGACCAGGATATAAATTTTTTATTAACAATCACAATATCGCACATATTCATTCCAGATGAAAAAAATGCTCCTTCTAAATCTCTTCAAATCATTTTACATTAGTCATATTTGTCAGCCATTTACGGGAATATGGTGTTGAAATGGTAACTTCATTTTAGTTATTATGTTTTCTGTTGTATAGCTTCCGAGATACTAATAATGAATGTGTTAATGTTTATATTTACCTAAACAAATGTGATAATTTTTATTTCAAATGTAAATTAGTATTAATAATAGTAATAACTTATATATTGAGAGCTAATCTACCAGACACTGTGCTACTTTATTAACTGTATGTTATTTAACTCTCACAGCATCTCAATGATGAGATAGGTACTAATATCAGTACCTTATCCAAAAAGACACTGATGATGTAAAGAGGCTAATGAGTTACCAAGTTCACATGACTATGTGACAGAATTAGAACCAGACAGTTGGCCTTCAGAACCTATATTCTTAGCTTCCTCATGAATGTCAATACAGTCTGTTCTCTTGGTACTTGGGTAGATATGTTCTGTAAAGTCACCAAGAACACTAAATTGGTAGATATAAACCATTGTTCCTAGGGGAAATACAGGGTTAGGTTCCTGCCAGCTTCTGATCACAGCAGTTTGGTCAACTGATTAATACTTTGGTCAACTGATTAACCTTGTTTTATGTATATCTCTGTTTAAAGGCACCTTAATTAATATATATTGATTTACTAACATTGACCTCTCACCAACAGTATAACTCATGCCTGAATGAAATTTATCTAACACACGTATTTTCTCAGTAAGGCACTCCACAGCCCTCTTATATGTAGGAGCACTACGCAGCACTTTCAGCACTTTGCTTGGGGGCCATTTTAAACAGCAAAATCACCACCAAAAAGCACAAGAATGTGAAAAACTTGGCATTACATAGACCTTAGCAGTAGAGAGCACTGCGTACAATATGAAAACTGAAACAGGAAGGGAACACTACACCTTGTGTGACTGCAGCTATGTAAGTGCATATCCTCTGACTCAAGTTTTTTTTGCCATCTTATGCATGTCCAAGAGTGCATGACTGTGAAAGTTTAGCGAATATGGATTTTGGGAAATTTTAGTGACTGGGCAACTTCACAAATATGGAATCCATGAATAATGAGGACTAACTGGAATTCCTAAAACTCTTGAATATTCTGTTTTCTAGATGGAGAAGTTGGAGGAGAAATGAATGACTGAGGCAGAATTGCATACTGGTTAAAGACCTACGCTTAAAGACACTTAAATCTATGTTTGCTACTTGTGACAGTGAACAAATGACTTAATCACACTGTATCAGTACCCATCTCTTGTGAGGATTAATGATACAATGCACATAAGCATGTAGAACAGTACTCAGTACTTAACAAATGTTAGTCATTACTGTATTTCAAACATAAGCACTTGAATACTAATAATATATGCAAACATTTAAACATTAAATATAGGCAACTGTTGTGTTGATATCAGGAATTTAGAGGTTTTCTTTGCTGACACTAATGTGTTTGGATGAGCAAGTTAATAAACTTTCTGTACCTCAGCATTTTTTTAAAATAAAAGTGAGGATAATACTATCTAGGCAAGATTTTTGTGAGAAATAAATGAGATAATGTATATGAAAGCACTTTTAAATCTTAAAAGTGTATATAAATACAAGGTAAATTTTCATTATTGTTATACAGAAATGTTTATTGTTGAAATCAATAACTGACAACTTAGTTGTTTCACATATCACCTTTTAAATTTATTGTGAAGTATATAACATATTCAAGAGTGAATATAATGAGTATGTACATTTTGAATAATAAAAATGTGACCAACCATGAGCTTATCATTCAGTTTTAGAAGTAGAATGCTACCCATGTCTCCCAAGCCCCCTTAGTGCCCATCCTGATCTCCCTCCTGCACCCTCCTCCTCCAAATATCAGCAACTGAGAATTTTGTGTTTATCATTTCCCTACATTTTAAAAATGACTTTACCACCTAAGCGTATTTCCTAAAACTATACAATTTTAGATTTGTCTATTTTTGAACATTGTGCAAACGGACAATTTTGGTTTTTGTTGTCATTGTTATTAACTTCTCCCCCCACCCAACATTGTTTTTGTCATCTATTCATGTCGACGTACAAAGCAAGTAGTTCATTTATGTTCATTATTTACACTGTCCCATTATATGGTTATATCACAGTTGAATTGTTCTAATGATGGACATTTGTTTTCAATGTCTTGCTATTACAAATGATAAACAATGTAGCAATAAAATTCTTGTGCATTTTTCTTAGTTACTACAGTCTGTCCTTCATGTATGTGGTTCTGTATCTGCAAATACAATCAACCTTGTATTGAAAATATTTGGAAAAAATGTTACGTTGTTACTGACGTATACTGTGTAGTTACGCTTATGATGGTTACCTCTGTATTGAATATATACAGAGGTTTTTTTTTCTCTTGTCTTTATTCCCTAACAAATGGTATAACAACTATTTACATAGCATTATATTGTATTAGGTATTATAAGTAATCTAGATAAAATTTGAAGGATATGGAATGTGCATAGGTTATATGAAAATACTATGCAATTTTATATAAGAGACTTGAGAATCCAAGGATTTTGGTATCCTTACGGAGTCCTGGGACCAAACCCCTGTAGCTATTGAGGTATACAACTACACATCCAGCCCCTGGATGTATGTTTGTACCTAGTGTATATTTGCAAGAGTTGCTCTTCTTAAATCCTGTGATAAAGTTTGAGCGTGTTCAACTTCACTTGGTACTGCCAATCTCCCACCAGTTCCCATTGCCCAACGTCCTTGTCAACAGTGGGTATTGACAGATTTAAAAAGTTTTTTTGACAGTCTGATGTGTGAGAAATTTCCTCTGAGACTCTTCACTGAATAAGGAGGTTATTCTGGAAATCAAATATTTCCTTAATAAATCATCTGCAGACTCAAGTAATTACAGTAGGAAGTAGAAATTCTTCATGTTGTGTTTGCATTTGATGATGTAGTAGGTCTTGGCAGAACTGGGAGGGAAAGCGAACATCTTTAACTCTAGTGTTCAATCCTTCTCTTAATTACATTAAGCACCTGCCAAATGCTTCACGTCCTCAGGATGGGTGGAAATTCTCAAAAGATGAGTTATTGCTACACACTCATTTTAAACAATATATATTCTGCAACTCACTTATAGCATTCAGTAATTTATCAAGTCATTTCTCCATTATTTAATTTTTAGTTTTTACCTCTTGGACTCTCATTTTTCACTTTGTTATTATGAAATATTAAAAACACAAATAAGTATACAAAAATATAACTTATGTCAGCTTTATCAAGTTATAATTAATCAGCTTTAGTAAGATCTTAATTTATTATTTGCTGTATTTACTTCAGGAATTTTAAAAAAGACTCCTTTCTCCAATTTTTTATCTCCCTATTTCCCCAGAGATACTTTTCTTTCACCAATTGCTCCTATATTTTTACTACATATATATGACTCCATAAGCAATAGTTTTATTTTCATGTTTAAAAATTTTATATGAATAGTTTTTGATTTGCCATTACAAGTTATTAGTTATTATAAGAGTAACATAAAGAAAGGTATAAAATGAGTTTCCCTTCCTTTCACCTTTCTATTTTCCAGAAATAACAGCCCCTGTTAAGAATCTTAGCTATAGTCTCATAACTTATTTTATGCCTATCAAACCTATTTTATGTTCATTTTTATACAACTGACCTAATATACTTTTCGTCTGTACTTTGTCGTTATCACTTACAATTTACATTTTTATATTAGAACATATCAATAAATCTCAATTTTTAACAGGCACATAGTACTTCATTGATAGATATATCGGTTATTTATGGGATTGATAATTACAGATGGACAATTAGATTATTTCCATTTTTAAGTTACAAATATACTACAATAAATATTCCACATACCTTTGTATTCTTGTGAAGCTATCTATATGGTTTATGTTAAATTAAAAAAATATTGCTGTGCATACAAAACTACACAAGTTGTTACTTTTGAACCAAAATATTGGTTTTTCTGTGTTAGTGCACTGTGGTAAAAAGAGTGTAAATCACTAGACATGAGGTTCCAATTCTCACTCCATCACCAACTGCGTCTTTGAACAAATGATTTTAAAATTCCGCGTTCAAAGCTCCACATGTAAAAAATGGGATTTCAACTACAAGATCACTAATGCTCATTCTAAGTTATAAAGATTTGTAAACTATGATTCCAATCTTTATTAAATTTTTTTATCATTGTATTTGTAGAAATACCAGGATTTAGAAAAATTCTACTTTAACAAGTATCATTTTATGATAGATAACAGTACCTTATGCAAAGGTAAAGCAGAATTTTAAAATCTGTGATAAATAACTTTTTGTGTGTGAATAGAGAAGAGATGGGAAATACATTACTATTTCATATACATACATACTTCCAATGACTCATATGTGGAGATGTCAAGAAAGCCATTACTTTTTAAAATTTTTAAATTATACCTAACAGTATCAAGATTTGAGACAGAATGAGGCTTCTGTCATTTCCAACAAAGGTGCTTTTACTGAACTTCGTTAAATCACATTTACTTAGTCCACAAGTATGAGAAAATTAGCTTAATTTAATCTATTCTCTAGCCCAGAACTTTTGAATTGTGTAGCTGCTACCACCTAGTGGTGAGCAGAGGTGAATTCTTATTATATTCTGGAAATTGTAATAGACGTTGGGGAAATGCATGTTTCTTGCCCTTGAAATGTAGACATATCTATAAATAGTTGAATGCAATGTAATAAGAACTAAAACCAAAGTATTAAAAATGTTGTGAGAGCATAGAGGGAGAACTTACTAGTTCTAGTTAGGAAAGTTGAGGAAAGCTTCTCAGAGAAATTGATATTTAAATTATATCTGAAGGCATTTTACCAAGAAATGAGTGGGAAGAGCATTTCAGCATGTGCAAATATGTGCAGCATGAATAAAGATGGTGTGTTTGGAAAATTATGGCAATGTGATTAGTTAAGTTAGAAAGGACATTGTGGGTAAGAGTGAAGAAAAGGATATGAGAGAACTGATTCTCGGTGAGTCTGGAAGAAGTTGGGGCAAGATTATGAAGAATCATCTAGGTAATGAGATTAGATTTTATTATACAGCTAGAGGAGGGTTTATGACTCTTCTAAAAGCAGAATAAAATATACATAATGACCTTGGTATGTGATCTAATTATTAGAAATACTTTTGGTCTTTCTTCATTACTTCATCTCGTAAAATGGTGATAAGTGTTAGATCCCTTTTTATTTTTTCCCTGAGTAAAGAGGTATTATTGGGTATTGAAATTAGTTTTATGAGTTGAGAACAAAATTAGAATAGAATAGAATAGAATAGAATGGAATGGAATGGAATGGAATGGAATGGAATGGAATGGAATGGAATGGAATGGAATGGGACGGGACGGGACGGGACGGGACGGGACGGGACGGGACGGGATGGGACGGGATGGGATGGGATAGGAATGAAAACTATAAATTGCCATCTCATTTAGTAAGGGTAACATTTTAGGAAACCTTTGTTTCAATTTTATATGAGTACATATGAGTGCAATGAGTTCTAATATAAAATGTGTTCTTACTGTGTGTCATAGTTAAAAAACAAAAAACTTGGAAAAGACTGTAGTAATGTCTAAAAGTCTCTCTTAATTCAAAGTTTCTATACTTCTACTACCTTCTAATAATTCTTTGGAAGTAAATATCATTAATTTAATTTATAGGCAACTTATAGGTAGTCTTTCAATGGAATGTATAAAACATTTTAAAAGTTTGAGGTCTACCTATATGTGCTGACATAAAAAGGTTTCTATTGTTAAGAGCAAAATATGAACAGTATCTTCATTTGTGAAAATTCATTATACTCACAATACACACACTTATAAATGCATAATGCATAGAAAACACCAGAAAAAAAATATACAAAACATTGATTACAGTAGTTAATTCAATGGAGCAGGAAGGTGGACTTAAAATTTTTTAAAAATAAATTTTATTTAGTTATAATTTACATACAACACACCCATTTTAAGTATATAATTTCTTAATTTTTGACTTATATATTTTGTGTAACCAACACCACAATCAGCCAAGATATAGAACATTTCCATCACCTACCCCACTCCAAATAGCCTTGTACCTTTTCCTACTTGATCCCTATCTTTGGCATCAGGCAACCACTTATCTAATTTCTGTTTCTATAGTCTTCCTTAGGATTTCATATAAATGAAGTCATATAGTATGGACTCTTTTAGGCCTGGCTTTTTTTGTTCAGAATGTTTTTGGGATCTATCCATGTCATTGTGAGTTTTAGTGGTTCAAATCCTTTTATTGCTATCACTAAATATTAGTAGTTTAATCCTCTTTATTGCTATCCTATATATTACAATTACATATTAGTATGACTCTACCCTATTATGTGGATACACCACAATTTGTTTAGCCATGCATTTAGTGTTTTTAGTTTTTAGCTATTGTAAACAAAGCTTCTATGAACATTTGCATATATGTCTTCTGTGGACATATGTTTTCAAATCTTGTGGGTAAACATTTCAGAGTGGACTGCTGGGTCATATGATAAATGTTTAACTTTTAAGAAAATACAAATTGTTTTCCAAAATGGTTGTGCCATTTTAGTTCCACATTAGCAATGTATGACAGTTGCTCCATATCCTTGCCAGCACTTTGCTGTTTTCAAGTTTTCTTTTAAGCCATTCTATCAGATGTGTAGTGTTATCTTGTGGTCTCTAATTTATATATTTTCTGAATAGAAGTCATTTGTTAGATATATATATTGTGAATATTTCCTCTCAGTCTGTGGCTTTCATTTTCATGTTCTTAATGGTAATGGCACCTTCTGAAGAGTAAAACCTTTTAATTTTGAATAAAGTCGAAGTTATCAAATATTTTATGGTTTGTGGTATATTTTATCTAAACATATTTTCCTACCCTAAGTTTTCACGAGTTTTTTTTCCCTAGAAGTTTTATAGTTTTAGCTTATGATACATTTGAGTTAATTTTTATGTATGGGGTGAGATATGGGTTATTTTTTTCCCCAGTTGTTCCAGCACCATTTGTTGAAAAGTTTATCTTTCCCCATTGAATTGTCTTGGCATTTTTTGTCAAAAATAATTTGACCATACAGATGTAAGCCTATTCTGGATTCTCTGTGCTATTACAGTGATCTATGTGATTTATATGTCTACCTTTATGCCAATACAACACACTCTTGATTCATCTATCTTGATTCTTAATATGAAAGGTAAATTCTCCATCTTCATTCTTAACTGTCAGAGTTGTTCTGGTTATTCTAGGACCTTTGTTATTCCACATGAATTTATAAATCAGGTTGTCAATTTCTAAAAAAAAAAAGCCTGCTCAGATTTTGATTGGGACTGCATTGAATGTATGGGTCAATTCGGCAAAGCTGATATTTATTTATACCTTTCAACATAGGAACATGGTATATATATTTGTTGAGGTCTATTTTAACTTATCTCAGCAATACTAAATTTATTTCGGTGTGTCATGGTTTCTGATGCTATTGTAAATTTTTAAAAATTGTAATTTATGATTTATTGCTAGTTATAAAACTGCAATTGATTTTAGTGTATTGACTAACTTGCAACTTTGTTAAACTCAGTTTTCTTTTTTCTTTTTGTATATCTCAGCATTCTCTTTGTACATAATGACGTCATCTGAGTCAAGTCAGTTTTCTTTCTTTCAAATCCATAAACTTGTTCTTTTTCTTGCCCTATTGTATTGACAATGACCTCTAGCATAATAACAAAAATGTTGAGAGCATAACTCTTGCCTTGTTCTTCATTTTAGCAGAAAGGCATCCAATATCAACCATTAAGCATTATGTTAGCTGTAGGTTTTTAATAGATGCCCTTTATCAGACGGAGGACTTCCCCTTCTCTTCCTAGTTTACTGAGTTTTTATTATGGGTATTGAATTTTTTCATATATATATATATTTTTGCTTCTTTGGAGATGATTATGTGCTTTCTTTAAACTGTTAATATGGTGTTATTGATTTTTAAATGTTAAACTAACCTTAAATTTTTAGGAGTAAATCCCAATTAGTCATGACATAGTGTCCTTTTTACACATTATTGTATTTGTTTTGTTGAAATTTTGTTAAGCACTTTTGCTCAGGCAAAAAAAAAATTGGTCTATAGTTTTTTGTAACATCTTTGTCTGGTTTTGGTATCAAGGTAATGATTATCTCATAAAAATTGGTTAAAATTTTGATTTTTCCTCTTCTATTTTCTTAGAGAGTCTGTAGAGAATTATATTCTTTCTTTCTAAAATGTTTGATCAACAATGAAGCCATCTGGGTCTGGAGTTTTCTTTTGGGAAAGATTTTCAGTTATGAATTCAACTTTTTAAATAGATATAGGGCTATTTGGATTTTCTATGCTTTCTTAAATTTTTTTAGGGTGAGTTGTGGATATCAATGACCATTTCATTTGTTACTGATTTGTTAGCATTAAGTTGTTCATGTATAGAGATGTGGACTTTTATTTTTCATTTAATATCCTTCTATACTGTTTGAATTTTTTGCAGATTACATGTAGGGTCCTACAAAATTGGGGAATATGGGGAAATGGCCAAATTAATGTTAAATAATTAGTTTTAAATAGAAAGTTTGTGTAGTCAACAATGATCATTGTCTACTATGTGAAGGGCATTGTGCTGGGTGCTGAACCAAGTTCTTGTCTTTATGGATTTTATGACATAGTAGGAGCTGTTTGAAGTACAATATCACATGAGGTATAATAAAAAGGTATACCAGAAGCAAGTGGAAGCATTAGAGAAAATTCATCTAAAGGACCTAGCAAAGTCACAGAGAAGGTATTATTTGAGCTAATATGTGAATGTTTGCCAAACTGACTGCTAGGAGAGTGTATTTAAGGTAGAAGGTATAATGCATGCAAAGGTATAAAGAACATGGACAATTTAGGGAATCAGAAGTAGTTGAGGATTACTGAAATATTAAGTGAAAATTTGCTGGGGGTTTTTGTTGGTATTCTTTGGTTTAAATCTTGGATCTCTTTTTACGGCTTTAATATTGAAAAAATTATATAAATAATCTAGTGCAAAACATCTGAAGGTAATAAATATGTCATTAATAATTTCTTATTGATAGACATTCACGTTGTTTAATTTTTCACTATTATAAACAATGCTATAATAAATATAGTACATATTTTATGCATATAAGACTCTCTCTAAAATATCTATTAGTGTATTTGCTAAAATGAAAGTTATGTACAATATTTTGGTAAATTGTGCTAAATTGCTCTAAAAAATACTGTACCGATTACCATTCGTGCAAACAGTGTATGACAGTGGCCAATTCCCCACATCCTTGCCTGGGACAGATGTTATAATTCTTTTTGAATTTTAAGATATCATTGAGCTACCTAGATAGAGACAGGTTTTTCAGTAGTCAATATAACGAAGCGGTGAAGACAGCTACTGTTGTAGCCAGACATAATTGTTTGTATTTTGGTTTTGCCATTTGCTATCTGTGCTAATTAAATCATTTTACGTGATAGTGTCGTGGCAAGTTTGGAATGTACTGTAACATATTTATAGAGCGAATTCAGTAAGATTTATAAGTATAATAGAGCTGGAAAAAATAGCAGCTATTAAATAGTTCATTACGCTTCCTGATTTTGTCGGAAACTGGGTGATCCCACTTAAGAGTTTAAGAAGCAAGTTTTCCAAAAGATAACCAGCATACACAACTGAATGTGAGAAATAATATTTTAACAGATACTGTTGCGGAAAATATGAGAGAGAAAAAGGTGCTATTAGGCAATCAATCAGGCTGGAAACTTTTAACGTTTAGACATCCACCATGTCTATGACTTGATCACACATTTCCAGTAGGCCCTCGGTTCCAGATTACCGACAGATGGATACCCCTTTTCTGCCAGGAAACTATGGTTAAGAAGTTACTCTTGGAAGAAAAAAATTCGCCAGATTTCAAGATGGTCCTCGTCCCCCCAGGGCATCGCAGGAACTTGCCGGGAGCGAAATGGCGGCTTTCTCTCGTTAACTCTCGGGGATAGAGATTTCCACAACGTGAGTCAGGCACTGGGATGGCATCTTTGCCATTACCCAAGATGGTGAGCCGCGTAGCCACACTGTTTCCAGGTTTTAGTATGGCTTCCCAGGTTTCAGGATGGCTTCACCAATCCGCGCCACCGGAGGTTAATATCAGGAACCAAGATAAACTCGAGCGCGAGCAGCGGAAGCGGAAGTTGTCATGCAACGCAACTCTCCGCTCCACGTCCCGCCCCCGTTTCTACGCCCCGCCCCCGGCGGCGCGGAGAGCGGAGCCAAGATGGCGGCCGAGCTGGAGTACGAGTCTGTTCTGTGTGTGAAACCCGACGTCAGCGTCTACCGGATTCCGCCCCGGGCCTCCAACCGCGGTTACAGGTACTAACCCCGAGGCACTGCAGCGTGTGCGTACCCAGTCGGGGATGACAGTTTCCTTCTCAGGTAGCAGATGCTCCTTCCTGTCACTGCCACCTCTGGGTTGTCACCTTGCTAGCCTCCCCACTTGGGCTGTTATTGCCCTGTCCTCTTGCTCTTCCCCCACTCTGGCCTGCCATCATCCTTGTTTCCTCCGCTTTAAAAGAATTACCATCCTGCATCTTGCCATCCCTCCCCCGCCCCCTCACCTCTCTAGGTTACCCATCTCTGCTCTCCATCATCCACATCCATTCCGCCTGCTCATTCGTTAGTCACCTTTTATTCGCTCTTCCCTGCGTCCTTCAGTTTGCCACCCTCATCCCCACCTCCACATTTCCAGTACTTCGTGCACATGTGAGGCTAATCGTTGTGTTGTTGGCCAGTCTCGGGATGATCTAATTTATCTTTGTGCCGTTGTCAGCCTTGCCACCAGTTATCATCCTCCTTTGGGTTTTTCCTTCAGCTCTTTTGTCAGTCAGTGGGCAAAGGTAATGATTGCAGGTTTTCCAATGGTTGTTTGTTCTGTTTCTTTTTAATATATAGTGCTAGACCCTGGAATATAAAGTTAAAAAAATCTCAGGTTGCTCATAGTCTAGTCGGGAGAAATAAGGGACAAAACAATCAATAACAATACCTAGGGGCACTGTAGCAGAGACAGGCATAGGTGTTATAGTATTGTCTATCTTCCTTCCCTCCCTCTCCTCTTAACCTCTATTATAGTTTTTCCCTCCAGAGTCAATGCAGCATTTTCTCTGTAGGGCTAACTAACCACCTTGTAATTCAGTGACCATGAATGTCTGAGGATGCCGTAGGAAGTCATGAAATCATGTAGTGGAAAGAGTTAACATGTAACTCACTGAGTTACATGTTAAAAAATATGAGTATTACCCTTGGTAACTTAACAGTTGTATGATTTTGGATGAATCTCTTAAGCTCTCCAAGGCTCAGTTTTCTTATCTGTAAAATAGAAAAAAAAAAGTTAACGATAATAAAACCTGCTGTAGTTGCGTACCTCACAGAAATATTTGGAGGGTTAAATGAAATCGTGTAATAAATGTGAAAGCATTTAGGAAACAGTAAAGCAGTATCATATAAACATATGATACTGTTCTTATTCCTCTCTGACCTATACCATCATCATGATTTTTTTTCTTGGCGTTTATTATTACGTTCGGCTGAAAGTTTATCCTCTCCTTATGTCCATTATTTTGCCTATTTACCGGAAGGTTATTCCTCACGAATCAATATCTTTGTGCTTGGTGACCTGTGCACTAGACCCTGTGGGTTGTACCTTTTGGCAAAGAGGTAGTCCTCATTTCATGCTTTTGATCAGACACAAAATTGAACATGAGTGAAAATCTACATGCTTTTGAATGGTAGTACTATTTGCATGACTCATCTGAGACATTACTTTCTTTGGGAAGCCCTCCTGTACCCTCCCACTCTGGCTTAGGTATATTCTCTGTGCTTCTACAACACCTATGCCTGTCTCTGCTACAGTGCCCCTAGGTATTGTTATTGATTGTTTTGTCCCTTATTTCTCCCGACTAGACTATGAGCAACCTGAGATTTTTTTAACTTTATATTCCAGGGTCTAGCACAATGTCTGACACACAGTGGACACTCTGTAAATTTATTTCTGAAAGAAGAAATTAGTAGATTACACTTCATAATGCAAATTAGCATCGATCTGTTAAATAAGGAAAATAGCTCATGCCTTTCAACTTTAGGTGTTAAGACTTCCTAAAGGATATGATACACATTGAAGTGGGGTTCTGTTCTTTTTCTTTTACTTCAAGACCTTCCTTTTCTCACTCATCTTAGTTCTCTACCTTCACTTACTTGTTTATCCACAGCCTTTATTCTTGTCAGTTAATTACACTGAGCCATCAAAGCAGTTTCTTATTTTTTTTTCTCTTTGTTGTTCTCTGTTTTCTGTGCTTATCATTGGTATTTTCTATCCTCCAAGAGATATTTTATCATCAACCACTCTTTTAGTATAGTGTGTGAATAGAGCAGAACTAAGTTTGAATAGTGATTCTCATTCGTTTTCTGGGTTACCTTTGGCAAATCACTTAACACTTTTGCACTTTAGTTTTCTCATCTATAAAAATGGATATAATACTCCTTACCTTACCAGATCCTCTCACTTAATTTTCACATGAATGGGCATAATACCTGGCACATAATAGATACTTGATAAATATTGCTTTTTTGTTTTTTTGTCTGTGTAATCTTTTCTTTTTGTTTACCACCCATTTTACATCATAAGCATGATTTCTGTAGGCTGCCATTAAGAGAAAAACTGGGCTTTTTAGGAAGCAGGAGAAATCCTTTTTTAATGACTAATAATATTAGAGGGAATAAATGACTTTGATTCACCTAGTGTAACCTTTTGCTTCCCAGACTTTTACTGACCATACCAGTGGAAGGAAAATTGATGAGAAACTTATAAATAATTAGAAAATGGTTTCCCAACCTATAAAACTTTTTTATTCATTACTATCCTTCTCCCCAGCTTAATTAATATTAAATTCCATAGTTTGTTTTAATATAATGAAAAAGAATGCTGGACTTTGACGTTAGGCACTGTTACTGTGTTATTGTCCTTCATTTGGGGGTGAGGTGGAGAGAATAGGCTTTTCCTTCTATTTTGTATGGCTGTTGTAAGGATTTATTGCTAAGGTAAATGAAAATTTGTGAGATCAGTTTGGAGTGTCGTCTGAAGACGAGCAAAACTAAGAAAGAGTTCTTTAGACTGGGTCTTGGAAATGAAAGAGGAACTAAGGCTGAGAGCTAAGGGCTGAGGATTGAGGGAAACTGCTGCCATGAATTTGTAACAGAGAATTTGTTAAATATTGGCCACTAGACACACGATAAATAGGACAAGGAATCTGTCCAAATAAACACATCTAGTAGGCTTGTTCCTAATATTTTCAATAACTATTTTTACTATGTCTGGCTCTTTGTGGTATGGTAGCATCAGTAACAACTCATTTAAATTTTTTTTTAATAGATAGGGAACCTCTAGAGTGCTCTATTCTGGATCAGATTCAGGTATTTGAGGGTTTTTGAGAACAAGGCATCAAGAGAGAAGGGTATGACAAAGTTTATCTTTAAAATCTTGTGTAAAATCTGTACTAATTAAAATTTTCACTTTCCTCCTTTCCACCTTTTGCTTACCTGGTTGTTAAACTCATTCTTTTTCAGATTCCTGTTGTTACCTTCTCACTTGGACGTATTAGTCTTCAGATTCCCAAGGGATGAGTTATTAATAACTTTGCCCTCCCTTTTTTATACTCCTGGCAAAAGAAAATCACAAATGCCATATTTTTAAAAATTGGTCATTTTTAAATAAAGTCTTAAATTTTATTCAAATTTATTTATAACACAGTTTATAAATATTTAGTGTTTTCTAGCGTTTCCATGGACATTTTGATCTTTATTCACATGTCTTTCCTGAACTCTAGACTTAAATATTGAACTGTCTATATCTTCTCTTGAAATCTACTAGACATTTCAAACTCAGCATAACCAAAACCAAACTCCTGATCTTTCTTCCCAGTCATGCCTTCCTCATCTCAGTTATGGGCAACTCCTTTGCTAAGGCTAAACACCTTGGAATTATCTTGGACTTTTCTCTTTTACCTCACATCCAATCCATTAGAAAATCCTGCTGCCTTTACCTTAAATATATCCAGAAAATGGCTGCTTCAGCTACTCTCTCTTCCTAGTCACTATCGTGACATTCCTATTACCGTAATAGTCTTTTAACTAATCTCTCTGCTTCAGCACTCAAATCCTTACATCTCTTCTACACACAGAAGACAAAGTAATTCTTTTAAAATAAAATGGAGATCATGTCACATAACCTGGACTTGTATTAGCTCTTTCACTTCATCTCTTTATTCTAACTACAATGGCCTCCTTGCTTGAGGGCAAACATTCCAGGAATGCTCCGACCTTAGCATCTTTGCACTAGCTGTTTCCTATTCCTGGTATGCTTTTCGCCCAGTATCTGCATGGGCAACTCTCACTTTCTTCACATTTTGCTCACATTTCACCTTGTTGATAAGGCCTACCCTTACCACCCTCTTGCATGCTGCAACCTGTTCACTCTCCCACTGCCCTCCTGTCTTCTTTTTCTGCTTCTGCATTTTCTTTTTACCTTAGCACTTACCACCTTCTGAGATACTAATTATTTTACTTATTTATTATGTTTCTTTTTTATTGTGTATATTCTATTAGAACGTAAGCCTCACGAGGGCAAGAGTCTTTGTTTTGTTCACTGAAGATATCCCAAGCACCCAGAACAGTGCTGTGACTTACTGTGTACTCTGTAATTATTGGTTGAGTTCACTGAAAGATAATATTATTGGACTCCAGAATCCTCAAATGAGAACATTGTCTTCTATTTGTTTTGGATTGTCTGCTACATGAGTTACCTATATAGAAGGGATCATGAGTTATTGTTTAACAGGTAGAAAGACTAAGTAATCCAGGACAGGGAAATAAAAATATGGCAAATGATTTTTTTGATAGGTTTTTCATAGATTAAAGACATATACTTGAGGCTTGAGGCTTCCCATTTTCCTATCCTAGGGCATCTGACTGGAAATTAGACCAGCCTGATTGGACTGGTCGCCTCCGAATCACTTCAAAAGGGAAGATTGCCTATATCAAACTTGAAGATAAAGTTTCAGGTAATCTATGTTGGTCTCTCTAACATATTAAGGATATTGATGTGGTGTGCTTTTGTAAGTACCTTTAAGTTGGGGATTGAAATGGAAATAGATGTTAATTGGAGTTTTAGATTTTTGCTTCCTTCCCTCACAGAAGTCTTTCTCTTTCTCTGTCAGGCGAACTCTTTGCTCAGGCTCCAGTAGAGCAGTATCCTGGTATTGCTGTGGAGACAGTGACGGATTCCAGCCGCTACTTTGTAATTCGGATCCAGGATGGTACTGGTAAGGGATCTGGGATTTGGAATGGGATGAAATTAGGAAAATAGTTAATACACTTCATTGTGTCCTGACTACATTTATTTTACTTCCATTTACTAAATTTTTTCCCCCTTTTTCCAAAGTTAACTATAGTTGGTAAAGAGAAGGATTAACATGTTATTTGTAATAGATAGGAACACAAGTTCAAGATGTAATTAATAGGTAGATGTAAATAAATCAAAATGTACTTTTAGCAAAGAAGTTTACACATATTGCCCATTCGTTGTTTTGGTGGCTTTTGGTGGGACTATCTTAAATCATCCATATCTAGTCTAATCATTATCTCTTTTCCATAGTCTGGATCAGAGGTTGGCAAACTTTTTCCATAAAGAGACAGATAGTAAATATTTAAAAATTTCCTGGCCAGCTGGTCTCTATCGCAACTCTTCAGTTCTGCTATTGTAGTGTGTAACCAGCCCTAGATAATATTTAAACAGATTGGTGTGGCTGTGTTCCAGAAAAACATCATTTAAAAAAAAAAACAAGCTATGGCAAGATTTGGACCATGGGCTGTATGTAGTTTGCAGGCCTCTGGTCTGTGAGAAAATGATTCACATTCTCAGACTTCAGGTAAGGTAATTGTTAGATTTTCATTAAGTAGAATTTGTTCTAGGGACACTTCCTATTCTGAGTATTCCTGTCTTTTTCCTTAGGACGTAGTGCTTTCATTGGCATTGGCTTCACAGATCGGGGTGATGCCTTCGACTTTAATGTCTCCTTGCAAGATCACTTCAAGTGAGTGAAGCTTGTCCTAGTTACCAGATTAAATGGTTTGGGGAAAGCTGCTTAGCTGAATGGGCACTATCTCTTTTACTTCCTGGTTTCTTTATTTGGTAAACTAATTTTACATTATCTTTGTATCTATTTTATTTTTTTCTTATAGCCCAGAATGTGTTTTTGATCCCTTGTGCAAGGGTTTGAAATGATACTTTTGTTTATGCCTCTAGAGAATATGCCCTTCTTTTAGGTGGCTGAGGGGCATACAGTAACAGCAGGGCTGTATGTGAGATATGTGGGGAGTTACATACCAATTTTGTTCATGTTGCTGACATCCTTTGTGCCTGTCGCAGCATTTCTTCAGATCACCTGACTTTGGCGTAGCCTTGGTGGACAGAACCATGCACACTGTCATCTTCCTACCTAAAGGGCACACATACCTCTGTTTTTCTGCCTCAGCACTCTCTGAAATTGAGGAAGGCCACTCAGCACAGGGGTGCAACCTAGAAGGAATGAGGAATTAACACCTCCTCGGGGGTAGCCCTCAAACAAGGGGAAGCGAATTGGTGGCTAAATGTCCTCTTTTGAAGGGCCAAGTTTCATACACATTCTATTTAAGCCCAATTACCCTGTTTCTTACCCACCTTCCCCGCTTCTCACCTCTTATGTTTCTTCACTCTGCTTTCTGGAATCCTATTTTACATAGATTAGCTACACTCAAATTCGTGTGTCAAACTCTGCTTTCAGGGAATCTCAAATTAAGATAACTTAACTCTTTTACTGAAGGTGGGTAAAGCAAGAATCTGAGATTTCCAAAGAATCTCAGGAAATGGACACTCGTCCCAAGTTGGATCTGGGCTTCAAGGAAGGACAGACCATCAAGTTGAGTATTGGGGTAAGTATGGTTTTTTCCTTCCTTTATTTTCATAAAGCCTATTACTTCTCTTTTTCTTTCTCACGCTCATTCTTTCTTTTTTTTTTTCTTTTACAGAACATCACAACCAAGAAAGGAGGTGCTTCTAAGCCCAAGACTGGAGGAACTGGGGGTCTAAGCTTACTCCCACCCCCACCTGGAGGCAAAATCACTATTCCCCCACCATCCTCCTCAGTTGCCATCAGCAATCATGTTACTCCACCACCCATTCCAAAATCTAATCATGGAGGTAGTGATGCCGGTAAATCTCTCTAGTACTTTTAACTTTCAGAAACCGTATCTTCAGTTTAATTGGTTAACACCTGTTTGCTAAGTAGAGTGTTGATTTTTTTTAATATATATATATATTAAATAGCACTTGATATTGACAAGGTGATTCTGGCAGCCGTTAGCAAGGGATCAAAGTTTTTCTAGTGGACTGACAGTCTTCGTGTCTGGTAGATTCTTTGGTAGAAAATGGATGGGTATTAGATAGTCTTATTTCCTTCATTGTAAGTTGGTTAGATGCTAGTAGGCCTGAGAGTCAGATGGATCAAGATTTTAGTCATAGCTCTGCTACTTAATATCTAAATATATTTGGTAACATTACTTAAGTTCTTTGAGTTTCAGTATCTTTATCTGCAAAATAGGCAAAACTACCCCAGGATTATGAAGATTAAATGATGTGAGGGCACCTAGCACAGTACTTAGAACATAGTGGCCATTTAGTAAATGCTATTTCTTAATTTTTTTTTATGTCTTTATGAAGGCATTTGGGAAAAAATGAGACATCTGGTTTGTGAATGCATTTTTATTCTTCCTTGCTATCTGGTGGGAAAAATAATAGATATATTTACATTTAAAGAATGAGAACATTAGAACTCAGAAAGGAATTTTCCTAGGATTTATAAGTGTCACCAGAAAGTACTAGAGATTGTATCTACGATTTATTTTTTATTTTTTTAATTAAACTTTTTATTTTGAGGTAATTGTAGATTTACATACAGCTATAAAAATAATGCACAGAAATCTCTTGTATCCTTTACCCGGTTTTCCTCAATGATAACATTTTGCAAAAGTATAGTCTAATATCTCAACCAGGAAATTGACATGGATACTATCACTGCTCTTACTTAGATTTCACTAGTTTTATATGTTCTCATTCGTGTATATATGTGTATTTAGTTCTGTGCAGTTTTATTGTGTGTAGGTTCCTGGATCCACCACCATGGTCAACATATAGAACAATGTTATCACTACAGAACTTCCTTGTGACACCCTTTATAACCATACCTTCCTCCTTCTCAGCCTCTTGCCGACTCACCCACCCTCCCAATTTCCCCAATTCCTAACCTTTGGCAATCAGTAATCTGTTCTTTATCTCTACAATTTGTCACTTCAGGAATATTATATGAGTGGAATCATACAGTATATAACCTTTTGGGATTGGCTTTTTTCACTCAGCATAATTCCCTTGAGATTTATCCAAATCTCTGTGTATATCGATAGTTTCTTTCTATTTATTCCTGAATAGTATTATATGCTTTGGATGTGCCACAGCATGTTTAACTATCACCCATGTAAAGACATCTGGGTTTCTTTTCCAATTTTTGGTTATTACAAATAAAGCTACTATGTATAGATTTTTGTTTTTATTTCTAGGATTTTAATTTTTATTTTTCTTCTCTTCTTTTTTCTCCTTTCACATTGTATTCAGATATCCTTTTAGATTTGGATTCTCCTGTTCCTGTCACCACACCAGCATCAGCTTCAGTTTCTGCAAGCAATGACTTGTGGGGAGATTTTAGCACTGCATCCAGGTATGAGCATAATGAAATCAATATATCTCAATCAGGGTATAGATGATATGTACAGTCAGATGAAATCTTTGATCTGGGAAAGCAGGGTGTTTGTAGGTCATATAGAGTCTTTGGCAGGGATTTTGAGTATGGAATTACAGGAGTGCTCGGGATGATGAGATAAGAAAACTATAGGGTAAAGTTTGAGTGGGATATTTCAGGCCTCAGTAGAATTACCGTGAAGTAGCAGAAATTCTGGGCAACAATTTCTTTGAAATTATTAAGTAAAGAATGGAGTAGCTCTCCTAATATTATGCCTTTGACTTTCTCTCTGTTATGTCTTGCAGCTCTGTTCCAAATCAGGCACCACAGCCATCTAACTGGGTCCAGTTCTGAATAGCACTGGCAGGACATTAAGGACAGACTTGAAGAATGAAAATGACCTTGAGGGCACCAATCTGTGAGGGAAGTTAGGAATCCCTTCTCTCCCCAGAACCAAAATTACTGGACAATCTTTTTCATAGTTTCTTCATTGCATTCAAGCGGGTTTATGTCACTCCCCTATGTTATTATTTGCTATACAGCCAAAAAAAATCTCTTATCTCTCCTTCACTGTCAAGGCAGGAGAATAGTGGGTCTTTACCATACTTGTGGCTGACTGTGCAGGGCTTAAAAGGCCAGGGTCTCTGTGTAGGGAAAATGACCTCTAACATCTGTGGAATTTTTTTCCATCTTTTAAATTCTTTAACATATTTCAGAATCATCTCATGACCCTTGTGTGCCTCTTTGGGAAGCTCTTTTTAGCAATTTCAGGGGAGACAAAAACTTTGAAACTTTCTTTTTTGCTAACCCAAGACTCTAAAAATGGACAGATTGACCTCAGTGTTTACAAATTCAGAATTTTGATAGGGATAAGAATAAAGAAAGACCTGTTTCTTGGGTCTCTGCTCTCTTTCCTTTTTCAGGCTTATCCTGTTGAGTGAATATTCAGTCCTGGGTGCAGCTCCATTACCCTCTCATGTGTTTACATGTCCCTTCCTATAATAAGAGGGTTGTGTTGGTGGCCCCTCCACTATTCTCGTTTGTTGAATAGTGCAATGTCTTTGATAAGTGGGTGTGTCTTGGATGAAGAAGGTTCAAGGAGCTGTGTTTTCCAATTATATTCTAGACAAGTGTTTACAGTAAGTTCTCACTTAATGTCGATAGGTTTTGCAACTTTAAGCTACACGACTTATGACAAAACCAGTTTTATCATAGGCTAATTGATATAAAAGTTAAGTTCCTCAACAATATAACAAAATGACATTATTGGAGGACCTGCTGTACTTTTTTGCAGCTCCTTCTAATTGCTGCATTTGAAGCACAGCGTTACTTTGGATTTGTCCCATTATTTGACCTAAAGTTGAGGGTTTAGAGTTTTTAACCTGCCTTGTAGGCAGAGAGGTTGAAAGCACTTAACTCTTGTTCTATACCCACATTGCCTTGCTTCCTGGGTATCTGGCCCCTTTCCATAAACATTTATTTTTCAGTCCATCTAATTCTTCAATAGAAAAGCTGCTATTATATTCATTTAGAAGGAAACTAGAGAGTCACAGTTTGAGCTGTGATAAGTTTTGCCCAGGTGACAGCTTTGATACCCTTCACCCCGGATATCAAAAGCAAGTCTTCTCCCACCACTTTCCTTTCTCTCTGCCCCACCATTCCTTTTACAATGCTGTGAAGAGAGTTCCCTTTCTTAGATGATCGGGCACTATATATTTTGTTTGTTAATGAGCAATTTTGAGGGCGAAACAGGAGGATATCATTTCTTCCCTTAGCACCTGTTTGGATGTGTTCAGTCTGGCTAAAGGGAGTCCTTATATTCAATTTCAAAATATATTCTCTCTTCTGGATTTTCTTCTTGACTCTTTTTAACTTTGGGTCCATTATTTTTCATTGCCTCCCCTTCCAGGCAGCTCTATTCTTACAGAGCCATGGCAGGGCATTTTAAAATTTCAATAGAAAACACTAAAAGGAGAATCTCTAGAACACTAGTGACTAAACTGTTGGGAACCTATTTTCTCAACCAACCTTCATGTTGTGTTCTTTGTATTCTTAAGATGATAATATATTATGTATTTGAATTACTGAAAGATTGATAATGAAGTTTAAGATATATGTATATAAAGTGTATACTGTATTGGTGCAATAATGGTAATTAAAAATATGGAAAAAGTAGTATCTCTTTTACTTTTTAATTTGCCAATTTTGTTACTTTTTTCATTAAAATGATCCAATTTAAATGGGCCAGTAGGTAATAAAAGGACAATTTATAGCTATTATTCTTTTTCAAGAAATAGGGGCTTTTAAGAAGTTGAGGCTATACCTCTATTCATGGTTCTGAACCCATGGAGCACTCCTTATAGAAATTATTTATATTTGTTATTTCTTTACTGTTGTGGTAATTTCATTTGCTTCAAATTATCTTCATGATGTAGGCCAGCAGTCCCCAACCTTTTTAGCACCAGGAACCCATGCTCCTATGAGAATCTGATGCCTGATGATCTGAGGTAGAGCTGAAGTAGTGATGCTAGCTCTGGGAGGTGGCTGCAAATGCAGATGAAGCTTCACTTGCTCGCCCAACACTCACCTCCTGCTGTGCGGCCCGGTTCCTAACAGGCCATCGGCTGGTACTGGTTCATGGCCCAGGGGTTGGGGACCCCTGATCTAGGCCACCTTTCATATCCTAGAACTATAATCAACATAAATGAAGGGAATCAGTGTAAGAAATAGAACTAAAGTGAGAGTCATAGACTAAAAGTCTGAAGGAATTTAGAATTCACATTGAGTGATTGTTACAGAAGAAGAATCAGATTGATATGGGTACTTTTATTTGTGTAAAGTAACACTGCTCTCTCCAGATATTCTGATATACTTCCCTGCTTACCCTCCCATGGTGAGGTTAGGTGGCTCCCCAGCCATGGACTTTCTTACATTACTGAGGTTGAGAGGCACTGTCATTGATAGAAGTGTATCCTAATCTTCAGGGTTTTGGCGGGGAGAAAATGTAGATAGTTGTTTTTCTAGCTCAACCCCTTCAGTTATGCATTGGCATCTGTCTTCACGGTTGAAAAGTGAACCTTTATTCACTTCCACCATTCTGATAACCTTCTAGGTAGTTAGCTTACCTGTAGCTTTCTTAGCTCCAATTCAGTTTACACGTTACCACCAGAATAATATAAAACCAAGCCCTGTTCATGCCCTTTTTTCTTCTATTCCTTGCTTTTAATGATTTTCCTCCACTTACAAAATAAAGTCCGAAGTACCATTTCATCCTCAACTCTCAACTTTCCATTTCATTCACAACATGCTCCAGCAAATCAAGGCACTAGTCATTCTCCAAATGCCATCAGCACTCTGAGCACCGAATACTTGGCTGAAATTCCCTTTGCCTAGAATACCTTCCCCTCTATGCTTGCCTGTTAAAATCCTTCCCATCCTGTAAAATAACTCAAATACTACTTTATGAATCATTACTTATCCTCCCACTCTGTGAGATGATTTCTCTTTTGTTGTTGTTTTGGATTTCTATTGGATTCTTTATTAATTTATAAGCTTTTTAAATATAATGACCATATCTTCATTTTTATCTACTCACTATACTTCCCATATACCTTTCTAGATAGTAGATGCTTGTTAACTACTTGAATTAATAGTGATTTCAGTGAAGAGGGACTAGAAGTCAGTAAATTGGGTATTTTCCTTTTATTCATTCTCATTTTGGTTCTAGCTACATGACACAAGTGTTCCTCATATGCTTTGTCATAGTTGTAGAAAATCTCATTTATGTGCTCCAGAGTCAATCAGTATTAGGGATCAAGAAAGCAGTGGTGAAGACATTTTACTTTGCTACATAGATCCTATGACCTAGGAAAAGGATAATTGGATATTGTGTAGCATAGCTCCTGATAAATGTGGTGAGGCTAAAGATAACATTGTACTTTGGTGGTATTTTAGTCATTTTCTAGCTTTTTAAAAAATTTTCTGTTATTGCCTCTTTAATTATACATGAAGAAAATAATACACCATTTATGACTATAAAACTCAAACTCAAGCATTCCCCATCAACCACATTCTCTTGAGAAAGGGAAGCAAAGTTATCTTTATTTGCAGGTCTCTTAAGCCTGGGGTTTTCACAGTGATTTTATGATTTGGCATTTATTGCAAAAATTTGCAAGAATTAATATTTTTGGACCCTTTTTGAAAGCTATCAAAGGGATGATGTAAAAAGTTTTGTCATACTTGAATTGAGTGAAGAGTAAAATATTTGTCCATTGCAACCTCATCCACCCCTATCTAAGGATAATGTTCACCCCTCAAACACAGTAATGCATTGAAACCCATTATGGATTTTTAAAAATTTTCTTTTTAATATTTTATTTTCATCATATGTGCTCTGCCACTGAACCTGTATTAAGAAAGAAATGTCTTTGGAGCGCTTTCTGTGAATGTTTTATCTAGCTGCATATCAGCATGGGGCCACTAGAGGGCATGCTGCCTATAACAACTCTAGCATAACTGTAGGAAATGCTCAGATTATCAGGAGATGGGAAGCATTTAAAAATAAAGATATAAATGAAGACTGTCAAGGGACATTTCATCTCTGGAATCTAAATGTGCACCTGATCCAAAGTTTGTTGGTAATATGGAAAATAGCTGTTTAGATAGGCAGAAAATGAAGGGCAGAATAATAGATATTTAATCATGCTGGCTACCCTCAGTTTCAGTCCCTGTAGTGTTAGCAACAGTTTTGGTAGCGTTTGCTCAGATTTCCCTGAGGCTCTGTGGTGGTCCATCTTGGAGGGTATGGGGGGAGGGGCCCTCTGAGTTGGGAGTTGGGGGCTGCGGCTCAGTCTTGGTTTTGGAACTGTGGCTGGTAAAATTCAACTTGTTTTTCTGCTGTCCTGCTTCTCTGCCTTCAGCATTGATGACTGGGCCCTACCACCGGCTGTGTGGAACTCACAACTCTCCCTCCCCTTCTCCCTACAGGTAGCTCCAGTTGCTGCCAGAGGCAGCTTCTTTATTTGTCCCAGTCCACTGCCCAACACTCGGTTCTGACCTATGGTAGTTCTTATGCACAGAGCGCACACTCATACATGCCGGTGTGCAGTTTTGGTGTTTTTTGTTGTGTTTTAGATGTTCAGTTTATTGTTGTTTCAAGGGAAGAGGTCTGGGGATGTCTCTCCGCCATGTTTCCGAAAAATGAAATACAGAATAATTCTTTGTTCAGAATTGAATACTTAAATATTTGAATGGAGAATAAATGTATTAATTTTAATGACCTCCAGGCCCACCAAAATAGATGATTATTAGGCAATAAAGAATAGTGGTTATGAGTATGGATTTGGAAAGAGACAGATTGCCTTGGTAAAAAATTTTACTCTGCTACTTATTAGCTTTTTGATGGATAAGTTATTTAACCTTTGTTTATCTCAGTTTCCTCATATGCAAAATGAGGATAATAGTTCTTATTTCATAGGGTCATTGTGACAATAAGTTAAAAATTTTAAGTGCTTAGAATAGGGCTTGGCACATAGTAAATTATATTACTGCTACTACTGTTGTTCCTCAGCTTGGCATTCTAATTCTGGCTATCAGAGTGTGCAATAAGATGGTAAGTATAAGGGAAAATTATGAGAGTTCCTTTTCTTTTAAAAAAATTTTTAATTTTTTGCCATGTCCAGCAAGTGGTAAATCCTGCCACATCCAGCACAGCCCTGGAAAATAATCCTGAGTGGGAACAGTGGGAGATTGAGAAAAGAAGACAGAAAGCTGGGATTGAGAGGCCCAATATCCACTGATGATGGAATAGAGTGATTTTGTTTTTGCAAGTTGCTTTTATACAAGAGCATACATTTGCTGGCTAAAGTGAGATTATCCCCTTCCAACCTCCACATCCTACTATAATAATTTGCATTTCCGTAGGTTAACCCCCACCCTACACAGCCTGCTAAAATAATTTGCATTTCAACACCTGCATTGTTCTCTAATCAGTTCCTACTTCCATTCTTAGGAGGATTTGTGGAGGTGAGACAACCCTTGTTTGGCCTCACAGATTGCAAGGACCTTATCAGTTTACAACTCTGCTCTCCACAAATTTTTGAGATAAAGCTGACATAGCATCTTATACATTTAGATATACATGTTGATTTGATACATTTATATATTGCAATATGATTACCATGATAGTCTAAGATAACGCTTCTATCACATCATATAATTATATTTTTTTGTGGTGGAATCAATTAAGATCTAGTCTCATAGTAACTTTGAAGACTGTAATACAGTATTGTTGTCTGTAATGACTATGCTATACATCACATCTCCAGGATTTATGTACTGGTTGCAAGTTTGTGCCCTTAAACCACATTTTCCCAATTCCCCCACCCCACCCCTAGCCACTGGTACCACCAATCTACTCTGTTCCTATGAGTTTGACTTTTTTAGATTTCACATATGAAAGAGATTATATAGTATTTGTCTTTTGGTGTTTGACTTATTTAACATAATGCCTCCAAGGTCCATCTATATTGTTGCAAATGGCAGGATTTCCTTTCACGGTTGGCTAAATAATAATCTTGTATAAGTGTATTATATCTTTATACATTCACTGTAATGGACACAAGTTATTGCCATATCTTGGTTATTGTGTATCATACTTCAGTAAATATAAGAGTGTATATATCTGGCTGATATCCTGTTTTCATTTCCTTTGAGTATATACCCAGAAGTGGAATTTCAGATTCTATCATAGTTCTAGTTTTAATTTTTTGAGGAATCTCCATGCTGTTTTTCTTAGTAGCTGCCAATTTTCATTGCTACCAACAGTGTATAAATGTTCCCTTTTTTCCACATTCATGCCAATACTTAATCTCGTGTCTTATTAATGATCGCTATTCTGACAGTTGTGAGGTAGTATCTTATTGTGGTTTTGATTGGCATTTCCCTTATGATTAGTGATATTGAGCATCTTTTCATGAATCACTTGACCATCTGTATATCCTCTTTTTTCAATTGTATTCTTTTCTTGATGTCAAGCTGTATGTGTTTTATATATTTTTTGGATATTAACCCCTTATCAGATATATAATCTGCAAATATTTTCTCCCATTTAGTAGGTTGCTTTTTCATTTTGTTGATGGTTTCCTTTATTGTACAGAAGCTTTTTAGTTTCATGTAGTCTTATTTTTGCTTTTGTTGCCTTTACTTTTGGTGACAAATAACTACTATATTACATACTTGAAAGTTAAGAGAGTAGATCTTAAATTCTGTCACCACAAACACACACACACACATACACAAATGGTAATTATGTGAGATGTGTTAACTAACCCTGTTGTAATCATTTACAGTATATCAAATTACTTTGTAAACCTTCAATTTACATATGTTATATGTCAATAATATCTCAATAAAGCTGGCAAAATTGACAAACACTGTATGATCTCATATGTGAAATCTAAAGAAGCTGAACTCGTAAAACAAAGTAGAATGGTGGTTGCCTAGGACTGGGGAGTTAGGGAAATGGGGAGATGATGGTCAAAGAGTACAAACCTCCAGCTCTCAGATGAATAAGTTCTGGTGATTTAATGCACAGCATGGCTATTATAGTTAACAGTACTGCATAATATAAGTAAAATTTGCTAAGAGAGTGGGTTATAAATGTTTCACCACAAACACACACAAAAAATGGTAATTATATAGAGCATGAAGGTGTTTACTAAGCCTATTGTAATCATTTCACGATATATATGTGTATCAAATCATCTCCTTGTATCTCCTTAACTTATACAATGTCATTTGTCTATTTTATCTTAAGAAAGCTAGAAAAAGAATATAAATAAAAGTGACTAATTCTACTAATTTATGTTCAGGAGTTTAAACATATTTTGGTGAAAGTTACTACTATTTTTTCCCAGTTTTACTGAGAAATAATTGACATATATCACTGATGAATTTAAGGTGTACAACATGATGGTTTGATTTACAAGTATTGTGAAATGATTGCTACAGTAGGTTCAGCTAACATCCACCTTCTCATATAGATATAATAAAAAGGAAAGAAAAGAAAAAAGGAAAAATTTCATGATGAGAACTTTTAGGATTTACTCTCTTAACAACTTTTCTATATATTATAGAGGAGGTCTGCTGATGTCACTGCCAATTTAGCTACTTTTGCCCAAGGTATGTTTTGTACCTCATAGTCACAGGTCAGCCTGGCATTATTCATTAGGGGGAACTCTTAAGGAACTGATTCTTGACAAGAGGAATGTCTTTTAGCCATTGCCACAGCTTACATATTTAGTTGCATGGGATTTGTGTAAAAATAATATTCAGCAGGAGGAAGCTGGAGACCCACATCTCTTTCCATTTCTCACCAGCCATTACATAAACTCTTTTTCCTTTTGATGAAAATACTTAATATTCTTTTAGAGTCCAAGGAATTACAAAATCTTTAATTTGTAAGAGATTTAGTGACAATTTTGCAGAAAACATTCTTTTCTGTAATATTCTTGAAAGACAATTTTCCAATATATGCTTGGATAGCTCACTCTTTGAAAGTTAATCTTTTGGAATACAAACAAATTTGGGTTTTGGAATTAGGCAGGCCTGAGTCAAAATTAAAAGTTTTTTTATTGGATATGTGATCTTGGCCAATTAGTTAACTTTCTAGACTCTGAGTTTCCTCATTGGTCAAATGCAGAATAACAATGCATATTTCTCAGGATTATTTTGAATATTAAGTGAGATAATGAAAGCAATATATGTATCAGACTGTATAAGACATAGTAGGCTCAGATGTCTTAATCATTAGCTGTTGATGACTCTACTAGCAGGAATATTTGCTCTTAAGTGGAGGAAACTTATGTTAATTCATAACAATAAAAGAGAATTTTTTATTCACATTACGAGGAAGGTCAAGGTACCAGCCTTTAAAGTGACTGGTACTAAGAACTTCTTCATAGACTGATACCAGTCCTTGGATTGCTATTATTTGGCTATTGGATCATATGAATTGTGTTTAGAAGCCTATGGAGTGTTGATTATTCTTCTTTGTGTGGGTTTGATAGAAGTATAAATCAGCAATGGAAAAACAGAACAGTTTTATTTTCTATAACTAATATCAACTCATCTCTCCTTTTAAAAATTTGGTCAGAAGAAGAAAAATATGGCAATCAGTTAGTTCTTTTTGATAAACACTGATCCTTTCCAATGATTGATTGTTCAGTCTAGTAGTTAAAATGTCAGGAACTTTCTATCAGTTGCTGGTCATATGTGGGTTTTTGATGCTTTGTTTCCTATTTGCTTACCATACTTCGTGTGTTTCTACTTCTAAAGAGTGCCTGGTATATGTAAAGTATGCTCTCTCTGTGTGCTGTCCTTGTCTCTGTTCCAGGTTACAATGGCCCCTCAGACAGAGTCCTCTAGTCTCTATTCAGTGATTTCACCTCACCATTTTTTAGTATGTTTCCTCATACTTAAGTGAGTTATCTCTCATAGGCCAGCCCACTGATAACTCTTTTTTACTATCTCAGTGTCCTTAATAGCATGTATCAAGGAGTATTTCTAAGTTTCTTTTTTTTGCTTTACTAGAACAGGGGATGGTATAGATGTCAGGACCTATCAATATCACCATCTCAGCACAGAGCACTTCTGAGAGCATCAAGCCAAGAGAAATCTTAAGGAGAATGGGTACTTCGCCTTGCATTCCAAATTCACTCAACACTCTGAGAAGGATTGATTGCAGCAACAGATCTAATTTGTCTACATTTTTTAGTTATGTCCTTTCTATACTGACTCTGGTTTTGATCATGTGAAATGCTTTGTAGATATTGTGATACAAACAGAGATCTGGAGCACATGTGCACATCGGACTTATACTGTTGTTACTCTTGGAACCCTGCTGTTCTCACGTGTGCTTCCAGTTTAGCCTGCTGAGCAATGAAAGACCACATGAAGCAGACATACACTGTCCCAGCTGAGGCCACCTTAGATCAGTCCATATCAATCTGGCAGCTGACTGTAGTTATATGCACAGACTGAGCTGAGATCTGCCACACCTAACTCAAACCAGAACTATCCAACTGAGCCCAGCTCAATTTGCTGAAATCATAGGATTTTGAGCTAAATAAATTGTTACTGCATTAAGCTACTAAGATTCATGGTGGTTGGTTATATAGCAAAAGATAACTGATACTATCACAAGTAATTCTTTTATATATATTAAAATAAATGGAAGTTTAAAAAATGGTAAAGAGAAAGTAATATTTTAAACAATTTTAAACTTAATGTTACTTATTAATAGAAAAATATATCAATCTAATTGTAGTTTAATTTATTTCAATATATCTGTCTAGTTATAGTTTGCTTTTAATAGTTATTGTTTGTAAAACATACCTCACTATTATATGGCTCAAAATGGTAAGTATATCATTACCTACACTTAACAAATTATGGTTCTCATTTTACAATTGTCTTCATAAATCTTTTGTTGAAACTATCTAGTACATACTTTTTTTAAAGATATTTAGCTGTTCTTATAGGCTAATGAGAAGATGTTACATTTTAAACTCATTATAATAAATATAATAATTTCAGAACCCATCCACTAAAACCCTCATTTTGAAGATTTAAAAAAGGAAGTTATACAAGCCACCTCCATACATAACTTTTGGCAAAATAATCACAACATGATAGAAATATATCCTTTCTAAGCATCAGTTTTCCAAATGTTCTTTTCATTAAGGGCAAGGTCTAGAGGGATCCCAATTGTGAAGCGTTCATTGTCCCCATGGATGTGTCATCTTTCCTGATCATTAATGTGTGGCAATACACAGAGTATTCTCAATCAGGGGCTCTTTCTTGAGCTTTGATGTCCATAGTGGGGGAGAAAGAAACTTTACCTTTCTAGGTTCTTCTAGCTGGTCTAATAATTAAACCTACATGAGGTATTTTAACAAGAGAAAATAACCAAATTAATTATATATGTGTGTTTGGGAACCCTGCATATATATGAGATTCAGAGACAAAATAAAAATGAGGTATATGTGGCATTCTGAGCCAAGGATGAGGTAAGGCACTGTGGGGCTTCAGAGGGGAGGAAGGTCATTCGCAGGACAATTAGAAGGGTAGATGTTCAGTAATTAGAAGTTTGCCCTGCCCTATATAGAGGTCCTAAAAAGTTACATCTGGCAATAATTCTTATTATGGGCAAGGCCCTTATCTGAAATTCTTTAAGGGAGAAGTAAAAGTTTCTCATGAGCCCTCAATCTCAGTTGCCTTCAGCTCAAAATAATTCACAGGCCAAAGTGTCATCTTGGGGAGACTTGTTTTGAACCCCTTTGAAGGCATGCTTAATTAAATTCTTTGATACAAGGTCAAACTATCTCTAGCATCACTCTCATATCTGGGCTAATATGACTCAAAGCCCTAACCGTCTAATCTCATGGTTGGTCTTTCTGGCTTAGCCAGTACCCATCTTGAATCATCTTGTTAGCAAAACTATCTAGGGGCCCACTATGAGTGACTTAATTAACATCAAATATCAAGGCTCACTATCAATAATAAAGACACTCCTATTACTCAGGAAATACCAAGGATTTAGAGGCTATCTCCCAGGAACCGGGTACAAAGGCCAGCCAAATTTTTGATTGCACAGATTTGATGCCACATGCAGAAAGTGAATTAACAAGTAGAGGTACGCCATCAACTTCTCAGAGTTGTGGAACTCCACTCTTTCTTCATAATAGATCCCTTACCACACATGATATACAACCAACACTAAATCCATGTGATATTAGTAAAGCTTATTTTCCTTAACTTTTTAAATACATAAAAATTTTATTTCTGTGCCCTCAAGGATCCTCTAGTATTTTATTTCTGTACCCTCAGGGATCCTCTTTTATACAACATGAGGTACTTTGTGCTTCATTTTTTAGATTATTGCCCTAGAAATCCCTCAGCTAAATAATTTAAAGAATGCTATGGACTGAATATTTTTGTCTCTTAAAGTTCATATGTTGACATTTTAACCCCCAATGTGATAGTATTAGAAGATGAGACCTTTGGGAGATGACTAGGTCCTAATGAATCATAGGGTGGAGCTCTCACAAATGAGATCAGTGTACTTCTAAAAGACCGTGGAGAACTCCCTTGCTCTTTTTGTCATATGAGGATGCAGTGAGAAGATGGCCATCTATGAACTAGAAAGGGGGGCGGTCTCACCAGACTTGGAATCTGCTGGCACCATGATCTTAGACTTCCCAGCCTCCAGAACTGTGAGAAATAAATGTTTGTTGTTTAAGCCACCTTGTCTATATTATTTATGTCGTGGTAGCCCAGATGATTAAGATGAAAGGATTGAGGTAGATTTTATTATTGTTTTCAAATGTTCGTTTTTTCCTCTGTGAGAGTACTAAATTTTGTTGCCCTTAACATGTCTCCCTGTACGTAAAATGTACGTCCCTGCCCTATTCACAGGTTTGTCCACGTGACTTTCCCTGGCTCGTGGAATCAGAGTGAATGTAATGTATAAATTATCTGAATAGAGAATTTGAATGTTACTACATGTTTCAGCTCACAAGGAGTTGCCCTATGATCCTGGGTTCTAGAATGAGAAAATACTAACTGAAGAGCCAAGCAAAGTTACAGTCAACTTTAAGCAGACCCTAAGTCACATGTAATGTGAGCAAGAAATAAATATTATAAGCCACTCATATTTTGTGGTTTCTTGTGATACAATGTAATCCAGTTATAATGTGATTTACTCCACAGAAAGAGTGATGTCTTTAGGAATATATTTTGCTTTCTCCTTACAAGCTTAGATTGTTAAGCCTCTGATAATTAATGATTATTATTGGAAGAAGGGTAAGTGCATGCACACCTGTCTACATGCAAGTGCTGGTTAGGTCCAGTAGTTAATTGCTAGAAAATGTGTAAGAATTAGCTCTTCCCCTTCCCTTAGTGGTGAGGGTCTTGGAGGCTGAGCAGGATAAAGAGGCTGTTGAAGGGGTGGGGCAGCCCAGTGTGGGGAATTAGAGCCCTGGCAAGGTGAGGAGGGCTGACGTACATGAGTGTGACCATGAGGGTGGCCTTGCATAGGACGTGAGAGCCTAAGAGGGGTAAGGATGGATTCCAAGTGGAGGTTGGGACCTGCATCCAGAATCAGAGTGTAGAGAAAGTAAGGAGGCCTTCTTATGGAGAGTAGCCTAGCATAGGGTGTCAGACTTGAGCAAGGTGAGGAGGATGTCCATGGGGGATGGCTGGCCTTGTGCCAGAACACCGAAGCAGAAGGAAGAGGGCATGATGAACAATGGAGGCCTGGACTGGGGAGTCAGAGTATAATCAGGGAGAGAAAGGCATCTTAGGAAGGGTGTGGCAGCCAAGATGGAAGATAGGCTCTATTTAGGGGATTGATTAAATATGGGATAAACAAACAAAACAGAGACAGAACAAACTGATAGTTGCCAGATGGGAAGGAGGTTGGGGGCCTGAGTGAAAAAGGTGAAGGAATTAAGAAGTACAAACTGGTAGTTACAAAATAGTCAAGAAGGTGTAAAGTACAGCATAGGGAATATAGTCAATAATATTGTCATAACTATGTATAGTGTCAGGTGGGTACTAGACTAATCAGGGGGATCACTTCATAAAATATATAATTGTCTCACCACTATGCTGTATACCTGAAACTAATATAAAATAATATTAAATGTCAACTATAATTGAAAAAATTTTTAAAGATAATGGAAACAGATTTCTTGTTGTCACACAAGGGAGTTAGAAGTGTGGAAAGGGAAAAAACTAGATAGAATAAACTCTTTTGTGTTGGAATTAGAGGTATTAGTATGAACTTATATTTTCAATATGTTTAGTTATAGAAATATATATAAAATGTGTGTGTGTGCACGCACATATGTACATGTGGGTGTGTATGTTATGCAGCAGAGGGAGGAATTAGGTGGGAGAGATTAAAAGAAGGAGGATCATTTGGGGAGAACTGAATTGGGTGTGAGCTGGAAGCATGTCTGTGGAAAGAGTCCACATGAAGGATTTAATTTTTGGAGTCTTTTTTGGGGGGGCTTTGGAGGCAGGGAAATCATATTTAGCACTCAGTTTATCTCCTTTTAAATTGTGATTCCATTAAATTATCCTAACTGTTAAAAAATAATATATACCTGTGTAGCTTTTCGTTGTGATGTTATGGGGATTAAAAGGACAGAGAAGGGTGAAATAGAGAAGGGTGGCTTACTCCTCTAACATCCGATAGAAACAGTTGCTTTCAGGAGTTGCTAGATTTGACTGTAGCAAAATGAATGGAGATTCATGATGTAGTTATGAAAAGCAAGAAAAAACAGAGAGCACTGACGAGCAGCTTCAGAAAGCATGTGATGTAAACTTTTACTTCCCCACTATGTTAGAGGATGTCAATTCTTGAGACTGAGAAGCTGACACGCAAGTTTTTGTCAAGGATCCTCTTAGAGTGTAGTCCCCAAAAGTTTTCTGATCAGCCACAAATGTTGAGGAGAATGCAATATAAGTGAGTACATGCCAAGATTGGTTGGTCTACAAATAATTATGTTTACATGTAGATGCACACAAATATTTAAATTTTATTCTTGCTGATGAGTCAAATAACAGTTCTCAGAAAAAATTTCTCTAATTGCTTAGTTCATTTTTCCTTCCTTTTTTTTTTTTTTTTTTACATTTTGAGTTCCTTCTTTTATTACCCTTGCATATGTTTAAAGGCTATAATTTCCACAATGCTGGTCTTGGAGACGAGGCCTTTGTCTTGAGGTTTTCAGTTTTAATGAGATTCTTTTCATGGCTACTTGCCTATCCGGGGCCTCTGTTCTCATTTAGTTTCACAGTCTGAAGTATGATAAGTTACTGTGATGTCTGGTTTTGATTTTAAGACATTTTAAGGAAGAGATGAAAAATATTTTTTGAAGAGAGAAGAAGGTTTCGTCTCAATATGACTTCAGAGATTACTTATGCTGAAGTGACGTTCAAAAATGAATCCAAGTCCTCAGGCACCAAATCAGAGCCTCCTGCTGGTAAGAAACATTTTCTGGTGGTCAGAGTTAATGATGAGATGAATGGTGAAGAGAGAATACTGTAAACAAACTGTAGGTGATAGTTACTGTTTTTTTGACTGGCTACAGTTTGGAAATACAGGATTCTCAGAAGATTGAGTTGCCTGAAGATAAACATTAAAGGTTGTACAGTGGTACTATAACAAAACTGAGGTGTGAGAAATCCACTACAGTCCTGAGCTAAATAGAGTGCTAATTATGCAGAAAATTGTCCTATGTCTTCTGAGGCTCAGTGATACTGTAGTCTAGAAATTGGGCACAAAAACAAAGCCCACTAAATTATCCATAGCCCCAGCAGATTGATGAACTAGTGGGCTTTGTTTCTTGGTCAGTTAGAGGGGAAGAGTTTGGGTGGAGAGTGTTGTGGATGTATTTGTTAATAATGGAACAAAGATCATTGCAGATAAAAGACTAGAAAGCCTTATAAAGAAAGTTTCTTATATCTTAAAGGAAAATTGCTCTGTAATCAGAACATCCCTTGCATACTGTATTTCTGAGATGGATTCAACTAAGTTTGAAACTAGACAAAATAACTTAGTAGCACAGATGATATTTCAGATATAGAGCGAAAGAGAGGAAAAAGAAAAGCATGTAGATTATATACTATAAGAAGCTGTGAGAAGGGGTTGTGATTGCACATGTTTTCCAAAACACTTTTGTAGAGATATGGAGAATGCTCAGGAAAAGATTTTTTCCCCTTAAATATTGTATATAACTTCTTTATTATATTTTAAAATGTTCCCTGTAGAAAATATTAAAAACTAGAGGTACATAAAAATTTAAATTTTATTCTTACCATGTAGAGATAACTATTACTTACATGTTATTCTATATTCTTTCAGATATAAATATACATAAATACGTATCTGTATTTTTTCTAAAAATAAGATCATAATATACATTACTGAGGAGAGTTTTTCTCCCCTACTTGGCAATATATCATAACTTTGAGAAAATTCTTAACCATGAAATGATGACTAAAAAGTTCTGACATTATCTTAAGGATGTGATGAGAGAAGATTATAAATATTTATCTCCTATGGCATTATTTAAAGTAAGTAAAGTTGGAAACAGTCTGGAAGATTATTTAAGTATGTAATTAAATACTACATAACCACAATAGAGTATTATAGAAGAAAATATGGTGGTATGAATAATGTTCATGATATAACATATAAGAAAATAATAGGTCAGAAACCAGTATATTCGATGTGTCAATCATGTAGGAAAATGTGTGTATATATATTCTCTAACAATTGATGAAAGGATATATACCCAGAATATAAATAATAGTTGCCCTCAATGGTACAAATTTGTTCTTTTATGTATTTTTCAAAGTTTCTACAATGAACATTATTATTTCCTTCCTATTTTTGTATTGTTTCAAATGTCATATTGTTAGTAATAATATGTCATCCAAGAAGAGGAAGAGAAGGAAAAAGAGTAAGTAAAGAATGTATTACTGAGTAAACTAATTTAATTTTACCTTCATCTCTTAAAGAGAAGACCAACCCTCAGAGAAGTAACTCCAATTTTTCCAAGGTACTTTTTCCCTCATTGCTGACACTTCTGCTGCTATTGGCAATCTCATTTTTTACTGCTTTTATCAGTAAGTATGTAAATGAAACTATAAGGAATGTCTGTCTTACCCAAAGAGAGGATATTCATTAAATACTGATATTTAACAATGGGTTTATCCAGAAAGCTAGGAAAAAAACTTATCTTGGTGGGGTGTGTGTGTGTGTGTGTGTGTGTGTGTGTGTGTGACATAATTAGTGGGAACCCATTGGAAATGTTCTTTATTTGAATTCAGTTATTCTATAAAAATAATGGAATTCACTCTCTTTATAGAAATTGAAAAGTATATGTGTGTATATGTGTTTGTGCACAGATACATATTTTGGGATGAGCATGTGAACCAAGAGATGGGAAGAAATATTCCAGGAAGAGTTTCCCCTTGAATTTTTCCCTTAATTATTTCTCTCCTGCCTAAGACTTGTGAGATCTAAAAGCCAAATTAGTAGATAGGTGGATTTCTACATGTCTCTAGTTTTAATAATTTATTAAATTGTTAAAAGTTGTAAAAACTAGTTTACACATGGGTAGATATTCTGTTCATTCATTTGGTCATTCAATAAGCAATGATGGCCATCTACTTTATGTAAGACACTGTGCCAGACAAAGTCCAGACAGAGCCCTTGATCTCAAGAAGTTCAGAGAATGGTGGTAACTGGTCACATGAACCAGTGGTTACAAAATTGCACTGTTATACAGGTAAGAATCACAGAAGGCTGAGATAGACTTCCTTAAGGAAGTGACATCTAAAACCGTGTGTACCAAAAATGTGAGATAGCATAGAAAAAATGTGGAGATGAAGGGCAATATAAGTATAAATGACTGAAACATATGGTGCTAAGTGAACTGTGAGAAATGAAGTTGTAAGTGGGAGAAATAAGCAGGGCTTTGATCATGAAGAATGTTGTGTACAATTCCGAAGAGTGCGAATTTTTTCCCTGAAGGTTATTGTATCAGTTATCCTCTGATGTTTAATAAACCAGTCTAAAGCTTAGTGGATAAAAACAACAACTATTTATTTAGCTCATGATTTTGTGATTTGACAGTCTGGACTGGGCTCAGCTGGTCCTGGCTGAAACCAAGAGTTAAGGGAGAAGAGAGCTGGGGTCAAGATTACAAGAAATCAAAGAGGAATAAAACTAAGAAGGAGCCATAGGATATTACTGATGACTATTACGAGGGTGGCTTTACTGGAGTGGCGGAAGCAAAAACCATTTTCTCTCCATTCTTTTTCCTTCAAAGCTTAGCTTTTGCATGCATATATATGTTTATACACACACACACACACACATATATAATATATATGTGTATATATATACACACATATATATCATTACATATCCATATTTATATATAATATATAATACATATCCATATGTAATATACAGCGAGTCCCTTTAGATCCATTATAATGGAATTGTCATGTCTTCTTTCAACTACTGATCTTTCAGCTATTCCCAGCAAAATCTATGGTTTCAAAATCAGTAGTTTTAGGATTACACTGAATGTGGGGTGATGGAAAATTTTTTCCATAGTCAGGATTCTTCTACATAATTGGGCATTTGTAGATTTTGTTTCTATAAAGAATGCAAAAAAGTAATAAAGAGCAAGGTCATAACATTACCAGGAAAATGAATGGTCTTATTTTCTTTTTCAGTTTTCTTTCAGAAACATTCTCAGCTTCTTAAAGAAAAAAAGACTTCAAAAGAATTAACTCACACACAATTGGAATGTATAAAAGAAAATTTGACCATGGAAGGTAAAATTAATGTGCCTACAATTTATTTGTTGACTATACTCTGTAAGTATTTTCCATCAATATTTTTGAAAAGGATCACAGGTAGATCATACTAAGAAGTTGAGTCTCATGATCATTTTAAACTTTAAGTATAAAAATATAAAAGATCTAAAGTTTTTATGTGAATATCTTTAATTTATCTGTGCAAGATAATAGTCTTAATTGTGAAAAAGGTTATATTGATTTTGGATTTCTTCAGATTTCACTCCTTTCTGAACTTATTGTGCACACTTACTCTTTTTCTCACATAGTTAAAACTTACTCTTTCAAGAGAGATCTAATCCATTTGTTTTTTAAGAAAACACATTGCATGTGCATAAAACATTTCTGGGAGAATACATAAGGTACTCTTACAGGGTTTTATCTGTGGAATCCAGGGATGCAGATGTTGAAAGAGAAAGTTTTAGTTTTGTTTGATGAAGATGATGATGATGATGATGATGATGATGATGATGATATAAAATTATTTTAATATGGATGTGAATTATTTAAATTACAAAAATAGACTATTTTTCAAGTTTTATAGTTATAGCAAAATTGAGCAGATAATAGAGTTCCCATATTACTCCCTTCCTCTGTGTATACAATTTTTCCAATTATTAACGTCTTACATTAGTAAGGTATATTCAATACAGGTAATGAACCAGTATTGATAAACTGTCATTAAAGTTCAGCATTTATTAAGACTTCCTTAGTTTTTTTCCCCCTCTTTAATTCCCCACCTATGGATGTTGTTTCTCCTTAAGAACTGGATCTCTGAAGGCGGGGTGTCCGCTCCCACACACTCATGGGGTACACCCACCCCCTGGAACCTGGCACCTCCGGTGCACTTGGGGGTCCTTAGCACACTCAGGGAGCGAACCTGGGACCTTCTACATATAAAGCAGACATACTAACCACTACACTGTGGAGCTACCCCAGAGTTCTTACCTAATGTTATTTTATTTGTTCTATGATTCAAGTGACCTCATTACATTTAATTTTCATGTGTTTTTGGACTCTCTTGGGTGTGATAATTTTTCTGAATGTTTTTGTTTTTAATGACTTTGATAGTTTTGAGGAATAATGGCCAAGTATATTATAGGATATCCCTCTATTGGAAATTGTCTGATATTTTTCTAATGATTAGACAGGGGTTATTGGTTTTTTAGAGGAAGATCACAGACATGAAGTACCATTTTCATCATCTTATATCAAGGGTATATATTACCAACATGATTTCTGACGATTGATATTGACTTTGATCATCTGGCTGAGGTAGTGTTTGTCAGATTTCTCCATTATAAAGTTATTCCCCCTCTTTCTTTTCATAATGTACTCTCTGGAGGAAAGTCGCTGTGTGCAGTCTACAACTAAGTATTAAAGTATCATAACCCCTGTGTTTTAGAGTGGAGTATTGTGTTAGTCTGCTTGGATTGCCATTACAAAATACAGGTATCCCTTGCTTTTAGAAAGTTTGCATTATGCCACTTCACGTTTACAAAAGACCTAATTTAGTACCTATTTTTGCTAACCAAAGAAAATTTGAAGATTTTTGCTTTTATAAAAAAAGTCAAAAAGCAAACATAGTACTTCGCATTTATTTTACAGTGAGCTATTATAGAGGCAGTGTGCCCCCTGAACAGCGAGAGTGGCCCCCACCAAGCTTTGAGCTGTGTCTGCGAGCATCTGTGCTTTATCTTGATTTATTTTGTGCCTCCATGAACAACAAGATATGTCCTAAAGTATCAGAAAAGCCTAAGAGAGGTTATTTTTTTTTGGATCTGGGAATGCTTGAAAACATTTCCATGTAAATTAATGGTAATTGTTTTTTTGCTTTATGCCACTTTGGTTTACAAAAAGTTTCATAAGAACTCTCTACTTTTGGATAGTAGGGGAAATCTGTATCCAAACTGGATGGCTTAAACAATGGACCTCTTTTCATCAGCACTTGCTGCTTCATCTTACACTTTTATGTAATAGAGATGCCTTCTTTTCTTAAATTTTATGAGCCAACCTTTACCAGCTTTAAACTTTTCTTCTGCAGCTTCCTCACCTCTCTCAGTCTTCATAGAATTTAAGAGAGTTATGGCCTTACTCTAGATTAGGCTTTGGTTTAATGGAATGTTTTGGCTTGTTTGATCTTCTAACCAGACCACTAAAACTTTCTCCGTACCAGCAATAAGGCTATTTTGCTTTCTTATTTATGTGCTCACTAGAGTAGCACTTTTAATTTCCTTCAAAAACTTTTTCTTTGCATCACTGCTTGGCTAACTGTTTGGGGTAAGAGGCCTTGTGTTCAGCCTGTCTTGGCTTTCAAAATGCCTTACTCACTAGGCTTAATTATTTCTAGCTTTTGATTTAAAGTGAGAGATGGACGACTCTTCCTTTCACTTGAACACTTAGAGGCCATTGTAGAGTTATTAATTGTTCTAATTACAATATTTTACTGTGTCTCAGGGAATAGGCAGGTCTGAGGTGAGGAAGAGAAATGGGGAAATGACCAGTCGATGGAGCAGTCAGAACGCAAACATTTATTTATTAAGTTCACTGTCCTATATGGACATGGTTCATAGTGCTCTCAAACAATTATGATAGTAACATCAAAGATCACTGATCATAGATCACCATAACATATATAATAATAATATGATGAAAAAGTTTGAAATACTGTGAGAATTACCAAAATGTGACATAGAGACACAAGTGAGCAAATGCTGTTGAAAAAATGGTGCCAATAGAATTGCTTAATGCAAGATTGCCACTTTATGAGAAACACGATATTTGCAAAGCCCAATAAAGCAAAGTGCAATAAAATGAGGTATGCATGTACCATATTTACCATATTTATTTTGTGCCATTGGGAGCTCATTTAGTTGGCCCCTCTGTGCCTTTGGCATACCCCATTTAAGTGTTGTTACATTTTGTTTTTGAGCACTTTCTTAATTTCTGGGTCTACAATATGCTCTGAGTTTATATTGTATATTTTCTTTCCCAGTCTTAGAATCAGCTATTTCTCTGAGGAGCCATGGCTCCTGTTATTGAAGAATAGTATTAGCAACCAAAATCCAGAGTAGGTATGCTCATTGCTGCTGGGGTGTCATTTCTTTTATACCTTCTCAGCTGACAGAATAACAACAACAAAATATGTGTGTGCGTGTGTGTGTGTGTGTGTGTGTGTGTGTGTACTAACTTGTATATGTATGTGTTTGTGTGTATATTTCTATATGTGTAACTACCTGTATCTATAAAAAGTTGAACATCAGTTTTTACTGATGTCCCACTCTATAATCTATTACCACATGCATCATTCTATCCTATTCCCCTTGCTATCTTTAAATGTCCACTCCAATGGTGGGAAATCTAGTTCTTTTTAAAAATTTAATTTGGTTGTTAGTTTCAAGTATAAAGTACATTGGTTAGACATTTATATAGTTTATAAAATGATCCCCCTAATTGGTCTTTCCTCTGACTCTCCACCTAGCCATTACATTAATGCTTACTATATTCCCTATGCCATGCTCCCCATCCCCATGACCATCTATCAACTACTAATTTGTACTTCCTTAACGCTTCACCACTGAGAAATCTGATTCTTACCATCTGCCCAATATATTGATTTAATTATTCAATTCCAAGTAACACATATAAAACTGTCAAAATTGGAAACTCATACCACCATGGGAAACAACTTTGTCAACTAGAATTCAATGCTTATGTATACTTTCCTTTGTCTTTACTCTTACAGACACCATTTCCAAAGTTACTAAAGTCATTACCTTACCTCCACCCTATTCTTGTTCCCTGCACTTGTAGTACAGTTAGATTTTCTTGTCACAGTCTTTGTTCTTTCATGGGATCCCCTGACATTCTAAATAAAGTTTTAAAATTTGCATAAAATAAATATTGTATTGATTTTTGACAAATACATAATGTCATATATTCATTATTATAGTATCACACAGAATAGTTTTACTGTTCTAAAAATTTCTCGTTCTCTCTCTTCCTCTCCAAACTCTTAGTAATCACTGAAGTGTTTATTGTCTCTATAGTTTTGCCTTTTCCAAAATGTCTTATCTTTGAAATTATACAGTAGGTAGTCATTTTACACTGGCCTATTTTACTTAGCAATATGCATTTAAAGTTCCTCCATGACTTGATAGTTCCTTCAAAAATTACTGAATACTATTTCATTGTATGTTGTTTCAAAGTTTGTTTATCTACCTGTTGAAGGACGTCTTGATTGCTTCCAGTTTTTGATACTTATAAATAAAGCCACTATAAACATTTGCATACAGGTTTTAGTGTAGATATAAGTTTTCAACAAAACTGGGTTAATACTTCAAGCATAATTGCTGAATCATATGGTAAGACTGTTTTTAGTTTTGTAAGAAACTACCAAACTGTTTTTCAAAGTGGCTTTATCATTTGGCATTTCTACTGCTCAGCATTAGCACTTGCTATTGTCAATCTTTTCAGTCATTCTAATAAGTGTGTGGTGGTATCTCATTGCTGTTTTAATTTGCAGTTTATAAATTGCAATGACATATGGTGACAAGCATTTTTTCATATGTTTATTTACCCTCTGCACATCTTCTTTGGTGTGGTGTCTATTTTATTTTTTAATTGGGTTGTTTCCTTCCTTATTGTTGAGTTTTAAGTATTCTTTGTATCTTTTAGAGTTAGTCCTTTATCAGATATATGTTTTGCAAATATTTTCTTTTAGTCTGTGGCTTGTCTTTTTATTCTCTTAACTGTGTTTTTCACATAGCCGAGATTTTGTATTTGAGGAGACTGATTTAATTAATTCAGCTGGTTGGATCAATATTTCATGATTACAGAAACTTAAGTTTGAGATCAAGACACTAATTTCCAAAGAGACAATACAGATACAGAGATACAGGCACATACTCATAGATTATGTTTGATTAGTTTTCTCCTTATAGACATAGAGATAATAAATAAAGGGTGTTAGTTACTTCAAACAATGAAACATCTCCACTTCAATGATTCAGATTGGTTACTTAAAAATAATGATACACATATTTGTGTGCTAATTTAAATCTCAGAGTTTTGTTTTTTCACTTAAAGGTACAGAATATATGTTGATAAAATTGAATTGTATGCATTTCTTTCCAGTATGAGGTCTACATCACTTGCCTGAATCACATTCAAGGAGGTGTTACCCTCAGGATGACATAATGCCATTTTTCACTCCACTGAATATTTGAGTCCAAATGGTCATATAACATCTTAAAGATCTGATGTTTATTTTATAATTGGCTTTGTCATCCTGAACTAATAAAGGTAAATTATAAAACAATAAATAAATAAGCAGCAATTATCCTAAGGATGATATAAATACTGCTTATAATTACCTCAAAGCAAGCTTTTTAGAGGCAACAATATGAACTTGTTTGATTAAATATACTGGAAGAACAAGAAGTCTCATTTTGACTTTTTATAAATTTATGAGGTTATATTAATGGAAGGCCCTAGTTATACTAAGTCTGCTGTAATGGGATTGTGTCATTCTGGGGATAACTATATAATGATAGCAATAACTCAGTGGAAATATAATGTAGTTCTTTAAATTGCTTGTCTTGCAGTGAGACAAAATAAAATGCAGTAAGAACTTTGATAAATGTATTTTGTAAATTTTGATCCTGAATTCCAGTTATCCAGTCTGAACAAGACAATTATATTAACAAGGTTTGTATGTAACATATTTACTTTAATGAAAATAGAACAGCTTTTATGGCATTACTTAATTCTGGTGATGTGGATCAAGTACTATATTCAACCTCCTGTCTAGCTCACTAACTGTTGGCTTGCAAACTAGCCCCCCTACACAGAGGGCAAGGAGAGACATAAGAAAAAAGCAGACCACTCCAAATTGGTAGGTGGTAATTTTAATGATGTTTCTTTGGGTGGCTTCAAGAGAAGTAAATCTCTACCCCTAATTGCTAGAATCTTAAGTTTATATAGAGGCATTAACTAGGTTCAGTCAGTATACCATGCAAATGGTCTCAACACCACATAACTATATCAAGGGTGCCTTGAAGCAGCTTCTATCAAGGAAAAGGAAGTGAAATGCACATTCCGAAGACAGGGGAGTGGGTGAGGAGCCTTTGATTGACTGGCTTCCTCTCATAACTCAACAGGCAGTCATATCCTCTTGATGACTTTCTCTAATGAAGCTTCTTACGAGTCAGACTGGAAACTAGAATTCTATTTATTTACATTTTTTCAGTCTATTATTTCTCTGTTGTTCAGTTGGGTTATTTCTGTTATTTTGTCTTTCAATTCACTAATTTCTCTGGACTCTCCATTCTGCTGTCGAGCCCATTCACTGAGATTTTTATTTTGGTTATTATATTTTTTCATTGTAAAATTCTATTTGGTTCTACTTTATATTTGTAATTTGTTTGCTAAGATTTTCTATGTCTTTGCTGAGGCTTTCTATTTTTTTCACTAGGTTTAAACATATTTGTACTTTCTTGTTGAAGCTCTTTTATCCTGGTTTCTTTAAAATCTTTGTCAGATAATTCTAATATTTCTGTTACTTTGGTATTGGCCTGTATTTATTTTCTTTTATTAGATTAATTTTGATAACTTGTGGTGTTTGATACTTTTCCATTGAAACCTGACATTTTTGTATTATGTTTTGGGCATCTGGATCTTATTTAAACCTTGTTTTAGCTGGCTTTTCCTGACACTACTCTGGCAAGTGAACAGGAGCTCTGCTTTGTTACTTCCTGATGTAGGTAGACTTGACCTTGACACCTGATGGGTGGGACTCTTTATTATCTCTGAGTGAAAATAGGAGTTCTAGTTTTCATATGTTCTTCCTCAGTCTTTAAGTTTTACACACACATTGCAAATTACTTGTCTTATATTGCACCTATATGGCCTTCTGTCAATACAGAGAAAGATTGGAGCTGCTGCCCAAAGAATTGGATGTCATTTAAGTTAAACTGCTACTTTATCTCTACTAAAACCAAAAATTGGACTGAGAGTGAGAAGAACTGCTTAGGAATGAAGGCTCATCTGTTGGTGATCAAAAGCAAAGATGAGCAGGTATCTTCTAATAGAAAATGGAATTAGGAATTTCACTTGGATTTTGTATTCCTCTCTTTGCTGGGGAGGAGGTTTTTCATTGTTTTGGGATATTGGTTCTGTGGCAAAAGGCTTTCAATAAAATAGATAAGAAAAGCTATTTAAGCCTTTCTATTTCATACCTTCTTCCTGCTTTTATAAAACTAACTGCCCTAAAATAAATGGGGCTATTTAAAATATAATGTGTGGGATTGAGTGGAAGGATGGAGATAATTCAGCCTGAAATATCAGTTTATTATTTTATCATGTAAATGTTTTTAAAATTATTAACTATTTAACAGAGGAGTTTTAAGTCAAATAGGAAAATAAAGTTCAATCATAGAGAGTCACAATCAACAATCAGAAGTGAAGTAAAAGAATCTCTGAGGTTGTGAAAGAAAAATAATTTAATCTGCAAAAGTTTTCTCAATCATAACTTTGAAGAATACCTTCTCTTAGTGAAAAAAAGAGGGAAAGCGAGTCTGAGATAAGAATTCATTATGATCATGGAAAGAAATTGTTTCCATATGTATGGCGCATTGCTATGATCTTAATGTTTGTATCCCCTCCAAATTTATATGTTGAAATTCTAATTTCCAAAGATTATGATATTAGGGCCCTTTAACAGATACTTAGGGTCATGAGGGTAGAGACTTCAAAAACAGATTGGTGTTCTCATTAAAAATACCCCAAAGAGCTACATTGTTCTTCCAACATGTGGGGACACAGCTATGTGCTGGCCATGAATCAGGAAGAGGGACTTATGCAACGAACCATGCTTGTTTGTTGATCTGGGATTTCAGCCTCCAGAACTGTGAAAAATATATTTCTGTTGTTGGTAGCTTGTTATAGCAGTCCAACTAAGTTAAGACAAGCATCATGCTCATAAGTGATGTCTACTATCCTGCACTGCACAACTAGAGAAGGCCTAGACTCCTGGGCAGGGTTCCCGTGCCCATCCTCTTCTTTTCTTCTCTTTTCCCTAAGGCCATAAAGAACTCAATTCAATCTGAAGGCTATACTCTAAAGGCTATAACTGCTTTCTTTTTTTCCCTCAGGATTTTATCATTAAGAAACTGGATGTAAACACTGCTTATTATATGGGGCTATCAGATCCAAAGGGGACACGAGACTGGCAATGGGTTGATCAGACACCATACAACCAAAGTGCCACGTGAGTAGAGAATTAGATAAAGAAATTCTGAGTTTTAGATCATCAGGCAATTCAGAATGTCCCAACTATTAGGTATTAAAATAAAATAGCTCACTCTTCTTTTGACTCTTGGGCATTAGGTTAAATAATTCTATTATCTCATTTGTCACAAGAACTCTATGAGGCACACATTATTTTTCTCATTGCAGAGCAGAGGAAATGGAGTTTAAAGAGTGTAAGTAACTCAATAAATGTTATCTAGTGACAGTGGTCCTGAAACCTGGGTCTATTTGACACCAAAGTCTGTGCTTTAAATCATTACATTTGTATCTCTAAATATAACAAATATTCATGTCATTTAAGATAATAACCAATTTTTAATATGTTATATCTCTCATAGAGCAAATAAACTAAATTCTGATACTTTTATACTATATTTATTTATATATGTCTTTTAAAACTCAAATACTTTAGAACATTTTGATCTTTATATCATCTGTGTGAAATATATAGGAATATTACTCTATTTTTAATTTTTTAGATATGTAAATGAGAGAAATTAAATTACTTGTCTAAGCTAATAGTAATAGTAGCAGATTTAGAGATTTTAACTTCTTCCTTAGACTCTAAAAGCAGAACATAAAACAAAAACAAAAAAACTACATTGATACTTGGAATCAAAGTAAAACCTTTTCATCATTTAAGGGAGCCTATAGACTGACATTTTTCAAGGAACAGGGCATACAGATGACAAATGGAAAGAAAACCTCTAGGATATCTCCTGGGAAAGTGTTTAATGCAATAAGATGACACACTGCTCTGTGATATAGGCACAGTTTTCAAGGGAATGCCAGAGACACAGATGGAGAAAAAAACTTCATGAGAAGTAGGGGAGAATGATTTGGGCATATCTGCCTTGACTTACACACAGTTCAACCCCAGCCTTCTCCCTCACTCTTTCTAACCCTTCTCACTGTTTGAAGACACATCCTCATCTCTTTTCTCTCCTTTCAGATTCTGGCACGAAGGTGAACCCAGTAGTTCTAATGAACGTTGTGTTATGATGAATGCTCGACTTAGAAAATGGGGCTGGAATGATGTCCATTGTGATGGCAGTCAAAGTGCAATTTGCAAGATGATGAAGATCTTTTTATGAATGGAACATTCTCCATGAATATATGGTTGAACTGGTATCCACCATTAAAGAGATAGCTAATTTGTTTTCTAAAATTTATGTGTAAGTCTTGTATAAGTGATAGAAGTTTTCAGTAGGCTGTCACCTATTCTACTTAAGATAAAACCAGTATACACATTGATTCATTTATTCATTCATAAAATAAACATTTATTGAGCATTTTCCATGTGCAGACACTAGATTGGATAACCTATTGGCAGACAAATGGAGGGAGCATGAGACTTCTCTCTCAATTTTTGTCTAATTGCTAAGAAGTTAGATATTGATACAATGATTTGATTTGATTATAATTGCTAAGAAGTTAGATACTGATATAGTGATTTCATCTATCTGGATTTTCCTTTTTATGGGCTGGTCAAAAGCAAACTAACATCAACCATTACATTCCATTTCTCTCAGACAGATTTATTATTTTCACTAAAAGCATGTTATGTGACAGTTGGAATAGAATATACATTACTTGGGAGATAGTTCCAGCTTCAGCCCAATAGGCTCTTGGGCTTCTTAACATTCTCTGTTTGGTCTTGGACTATCATTTAACATCAGACTACAGGCACTGGATAATCAGAGATTGAGCATTGGATAGTTAGAGAATTATTATTTAGAATTAGAATTAGAAATTATTACTGGTGTGAAAAATAATATAAACAAAGCTACTTTAGAATGAAATTAGAGTGGTCTTGCACATCTTACTCCTCAAATTTTTGGAATGTTAAAACTTGGCCAAATAACCTTTGGACTGGGCCTAAAACAGCATTGTATACTAAACAATAGTTTGAAAAAATAACAAGAAAAGCTGATGTTATGACTACCTGACTGAAAATTAAAGACATTTTTTAGAATTAGCAATGCAATGTTAACCTATCTGCACCTATAGAAAGCCCTTTCTTCTACTCATGTAATTGTTCCCCTTACCTTTCTCAGAAATAACCCTCACTTTCAACTCCTAGTTGGGACACTATTTGGGTTTCTGTCTGAATCAATGCTTCCAGAATAGCTTTTGGGTCTCAAATAAATGCTTGTTGCTTCTCACTTTGGCCTTTTATTTGGCCTTTTATTTTCATGTTAACACTGGTGATTTAACATAGATTTATATTCATCAGGTTTTTTTTTTTTTTTTAGGCGAGGCAACCCCTTTGTTGACCTCACAGATTGCAAGGACTTTGTCAGTTTATAATCCCTTATTTTTTATTTTTTATGCCTACAGCACGTGGTCTTCCTAGGTGATCTTCTATGCAAACACTAACCAGGCCCAACCTTGCTTAGCTTCTGAGATCAGATGGGATCAGACTTGTTCAGGGTAGCATGGCCATAGACCTGATACATTTTTTATTTTGCTTAGTTTTATGGTTTCTATGTGTGGATTGCCACTCAAAATGGCCCCTTGTGTATTTGTATTCTCATTTTTACTAAAGTTCTTACAGATCAACAGATCATTTTCTTTCTACAAGGCCTGTAATTCATTGCTTTAGTATAGTAGTTAGTTATAACTGATCATAATAAAGCTAATTCTCATCATGGCTATCCCAATGTGACCTGAGATTATACTCTGGTTTATTTTCTTTTTCTATTTTTTCCTTCCATCATTCCTTCCTTCCTTCCTTCCTTCCTTCCTTCCTTCCCACTCTCTCTTCCTTTTTATTTTTTTGCACAGAATTTTTTTTTTATGTTATGTTAAACTCTTCATATTAAAATAAAAATGACTATGACCATGCCACCCTGAACAGAACTGATCCTGTCTGATCTCAGAAGCTAAGCAGGGTAGGGCCTGGTTCATATTTGCATGGGAGACCACCTAGGAAGACCACATGCTGTAGGCATAAAAAATAAAAATAAAAAATAAGGGATTGTAAGCTGACAAGGTCCTTGCAATCTGTGAGGTCAACCAAGGGTTGCCTCATCTAAAAAATAATAATAAAATAAAATAAAATATAAAATAAAATAATAAAATAAAATAGAATAAAAATGAATCAAAGACAGTAATTGTCTTTTCAGGAAAAAAAAATCTCAGTGCTCACTGACATTAGTTAATACTTTCAGTAAGAGTCTATTGTATCATTCAGTATTATCCCCTGGTATGAATGAGAAAAGACAGTCTTATCATCTTTATAACTGATCATTTTACATTATAACCAGGACAACGATAATTATATTACTCTAGTCTCAACTTTTTTTTCTGATTCACATTATTTTAGTCAACCACTTTTTATATTGAAGAGGTGTTGTTGGTTATGTCAAGTAAATTATTAAGAGCAAGCACTTTTTAAAAAGCACTAATCAAAATTTTAAAGTGCAGCTCCATTCTTGTGAGATTTTAAGTTTCTATATTAGTCTTTGCATACTGCATGAAGGATTTGTATTCTTTAGCATTCATGCATGAATGGGGGAATATATCAGAAAGTCATGATGTATATTTATTTTGGTAAATATTTTCAGTTTTATACCTGTACAGTAATTTTTTCTTTCTTTTTTATGGTGACATTGGTTAATGAAATACCAACATGTATTTTTTAAAATTTGTTGTTGCAAATGACAGTATTGCATCTCTTCTTATGGCTGAGTAATATTCTATTGTATGTACCACAGCTTCTTTATCCAATCATCTATCATAGGACACTTCGGTTACTTCTGTGTACCCTGATTTTCTTGATGCAACTGAGTAATTACATTTACCACTCATTTCCTAACTATATCTAAAGTTGAGTTATTTTTATACGGGTCTTATCCATTGTTTAGAGAATTTATAATTTATTTCCTAGAGAACAACTTACATCACAATTCTGAGAAAAATTTATTTATAATGAGATTTTCCTGTTATTATTTCAATTATATGGGGGTAGAATGTAGGAAGGGCAAAAGGAACCACTTTACTAAATGCTTTTGGTTGTCAGAATAGAAGGTGTGCTTGTACTGGAGTGAAATGGAGAATGGTGATATTGATCAGTACTGGAATTTTTCTCCTCCTTCCACATTACATTTATGAATGTGGTTCAGAGCCTATTTTAAAGAATTTTTACTAGAGTATCATTAAATGAAAATTGTATGTAATAGATTTTATGTAAGATTTGTGTTTATAGAGTGACATTTAAGTGAAGTGGCATCTGGCTAGATCCCAATCAATGGATAGAATTGTGAAAAATAAAATGGTGGTTTTAAGATACTAAGTTTTGGGGTAGCTTATTATTCAGCAATATACAACTGAGACAACTTCCAGTTGATCACAGTTTTGAACCAAGATTCTGCAAAATAATGAAACACAGTCAATCACGCTGTTGTCTCTGAAAAGATTAATAACAATTTAGAAATCAGAGCAGATTAATTTTACCATTACTGAACAAAATGCAAAGTTAAAGTGTTCATTTTTAATATTATTCAATTCCTATTCTTGTAGAGTGGTAATATTATATGCATGTGGTTCTTAAATAAGGATGTGCAATCAAAAATTGTTTTGAGATCATTATTCTAGGAGATGGATCTTAAAATGCTTCTTTCTAAGGTAAAAGAAATAGATAAGCTACATACAGAACTATTTGAAAAAAAATGTGTTTATGTGTCAGTTTATTTGGCAGACATATTTAAGTCTATAAATAAAATACATAGAATTTTTAGCTCTATATTCATCTCTATAGTTGTTATTGAAAACAAATAAACATATAAACAAGTAAACTTACCAATGCTTTAAGCTCTTTTGATCAAATTGCCACTTAGTAAATGGAAGAGGAAGAGAAAATCTGTGGAATGTCTGGTACTGGGGAGAACACTTTTGCCTGTTGGGATTGAAATGATCGCCCGGATGATTTCTCTGAGTTGGGAATCTCCTAACACCTGACAACTCTCAGGGCCCATTCAGTGTTAATTTACTTTAGATGATTTTAAAACAGAAACATGGATTAATGGTTTCATCCTTGCCAATATGGAAATTATCAATGTTGTACACTTTGTCAAAGATAAATTTAATGATTCAAGGATGGAAGCAATAATGTGACAATTCAACTGTATTAAACCAAATGTTCAGTGTAAAGGTGTTTGTTTTGTTTTGTTTTTTTAGTATAAGTGTTTGATTAATCATATATTCTCGACAATGAAATGCTTGGTGTCAGGTAAACTTGTTACAAATGTGATTTTATAATAAAGAACCAGTGTTTGAGACTTTGGCACATATTGTTGGTTTATTTATTCCTTCTTCCTTACAATCAAAGCTTAAATATTGTTTAGAGAATCACTTTCCTTCATGCATATATTTCCTCATATTCAGCTTTGTGGGTGGATGCTAATTAAACCAAGGTGATCAAAACTATCACCCTAGTGGTTTGTTTAGGAATAGGTACAAACTACAAATCATTCCAATGAACTGCCTCGCCTTGTTTTCAGAGGGAGTTTTTGTCTCTCTCCCAAATAATATGCTTGCTATAGATGGTTATTCTATGACCATGATGAAAACTAGCCTTAGGATGACGAGAACACTGTGGATTGTAGAGTAGAATGATGGAAAAACCTGTTTTCTTAAGGGTGTTGTCAAGCCACCAAATTAACTATTCCTAAAGCATATTTTGCTCAGAATTTTTTATAATGAAAGCTAATAAATTTTCTAATTATTTAAATCCGATTGAATCTGACTAAATATAGAGTCAAAAAATCTATTTATTTTATTTATAAATTTATAAGAAAGTATATTGCTTTTAGTGACCAAACTTCACTGAAGATTTAATTTACACAGAGGAGAAAGCTAACATTTTTAGAATATAGTTCAACTATTTTGACAAATGTATGCAAACCTGTTACCACCATACCAATCCATATAAAGAACCTTTCTATCACTGTCATATGTTGCTTTGTGCTCTTACGCTAGGAAAACAATGATATGTTTTTTTTATCAACATATATTTGTTTTTGTCAGCTCTAAAATTTCACATATATGGAATAATAAAGTATGCCCTTTGTTTCTGCCTTCTTTTCTTCAACTCGTTTGCGATATCCATCCAAGTTTTTGTATTTTTTTTTCAGCAATACATTCAATTTTATTTTTGTATTTCATTGTACAAATAGAACATAATTTGTTATCCATTCTCCTTTTGGTTACCTTTGAGTTCTTCCTAGGTTTTAGATATAAATAAATCTGCTATAAACATTCTTTTATATGTTTTTTTTTTGTGGACATATGTTTTTATTTCTCTTGGTTACATACCTAAAATGAAATGTATCCACTATTACAGTATCATAAGGAATAGTTTTACTGCCCTAAAAATCCCATGCTCTACCTATTCATTCTTTTCTCTCTCTCCCATGGCCTTGGGCAATCACTGAACTTTTTCGCTTCTAAAGTATCGCCTTTTCTGAATTGCAATATAGCTGGAATTATACAATATGTAACCCTTTCAGACTGTCTTATTTCACTTAGCAATATACATTTAGGCTTTCTCCATGTCAATTGTGGCTTGATAGTTCATTTCTTTATATTGTAAAGAATATTTCATTGTATGGGTGTACCACACTTTATCTAGTCATCTATTGAAGAACATTTTGGTTGTTTCAAGTTTTGGCAATTATGAATAAAGCTGCTATAAGTGTTCATGGACAGGTTCTCATTATCATGTGTTCAGCTCATTTGGGTAAATACCTAGGAGCATGATTGCTGGATTATATAGTAAAACTGTGTTTAACTTTGTAAAACACTGCCAAACTGTCTTCTAAAATGGCTATATTGTTTTTTATTCTGATTAACAATGCATGAGATATATTATTGCTCCACATCTTCACCAGTATTTGATATTGTCAGTGTTCTTAGATTTTTGCTATTCTAATAGGTGTTTAGTATGATATCTTGTTTTAATCTGCAATTCCCTAGTGACAAGTAATAGTGAATATCTTTTTATGTGCTTATTTGCTGTCTATATATCTTCCTTTGTGAGGTATTTGTTCAGATCTTTTGCTCATTTTTGAATTGAGTTGTTAGTTTGCTGATTCTTGGATTTTACAAGTTCTTTGTATATTTTGGGTACAAGTTTTTTTTAATCAGATATGTGTTTTGCAAATACTTTTTCCCAGTCTGTAGCTTGTATTTTTATTATTTTAACAGCACCTTTCACAAAGCAGAAGTTTTTAATTTTAATGAATTCAAACTTATCAAATTTTTTTTCATGCATACTTCTGGTGTTGTGTCTAAACACTCATAGCCAAACCCAAGACCACCTAGATTTTTCCCCATGCTATAGTCAAGAAGTTTTATAGTTTTGTTTATACTTTTAGGTCTATATTCCATTTTGAGTTGATTTTTGTGAAGGAGGAATATATGTAGATTCATTTTCACATGTGGATGTCTAGTTGTTCTAAGATCATTTGTTAAAGAAGACTACCCTTTCTTCATTGGATTGTCTTTTATCAGAGATCAGTTTACTGTATTTGTGTGTGTCTATTCTAGGTTCTTTTTTCTGTTCTCTGGATTTACTTGTCTTTTCTTTCACAAATACCGCACTGCCTTGATTATTATAACTTTATAGTAAGACTTAAAATCAAGTAGTGTCGGTCTTCTAACTTTGTACTTCTTCAACAGTGTGTTAGCTATTCTAGATCTTTTGCCTCATCATATAAACTTTGGAATCAATGTTGATATCCACAAAGTAGCTTGCTGGTGTTTCAAATCTATAGATCAAGTTGGTAAAAACTGGTATTTTAACAATATTGAGTTTTCCTATTCGTGAACATGAAATATTTTTCCATTTATTAAGATCTTTGGTTCCTTTATTCAGAGTTCTGTAGTTTTCCTCATATAGACCTTATACATATTTGGTTTAATTTATACCTAACTATTGTCTCTCTTTTTTATGCTAATGTAAACAGTGTTTTAAGTTTCAAATTCCAATTACTCGTTGCTAGATTATATGAAAGCAACTGACTTTGGTATATTAATCCTGTATCCTTCCATCTTGCTACAAGTATTTATCAGTTCCAGAAGTTTATTTTGTTGATTCTTTGTTTTTTTCCTACATAGACAATTATGTCATCTATCAACAAAAACAGTTTTATTTCTTCATTCTCAATGCGTGTATTTTTTATTTTATTTTATTTTTACATTAGCTAGGACATCCAGTAGGATATTGACTAGGAGGATAAGAGAGAAATATACCTCGTTTTCAGTCTAAGGGGAAAACATTCAATCTCTCATCTTTAAGTATGATGTTATTGGTCTGTTTTGTAAATTTCTTCAAGTTGCAAGTTTACTCTGTTCTCAGTGTGCTGAGAATTTTTATCGTGAATGTCTGCATTTTTCAAATGCCAATTTTGCATCTTTGATATGATTATATGTTTTTTCTTTAGTCTGTTGATGTAATAGAATACATTAACTGATTTTCAAATGTTAGACCAGCCTTGAATACTTGAAATAAGTTCTACTTGGCTGTGTGGGATAGGATTCTTTTTGTACATTGTTGGATTCACTTTTCTAATACTTTGTTGTAGTTTCCTTTTTGTGTAATGTGTTTGGTGTTGGTATGAGGGGAATGCTGGCCTCATAGTATGTGTTAGGAAGTGTTTCCTCTGCTTTTATTTTCTGGAAGAGATTGTAGAGGTTATACGATTTCTTCTTTAAAAGTCTAGTAGCATTCACTATTAAACCACCTGGGCCTGGTGCTGCTTTGAAAAATTATTAATTATTGACTCAGTTTTTTAAATAGATACAAACCTATTCAGATGATCTATTTCTCCTTGCGTGAGTTTTGGTAAATTATGTCTTTAAAACATTGGTTCATTTCATGTAAGTAATCACATTTGTGGATATAGAGTTGTTCATAATATTTTTTTTATAACTTCTCTTTTACTTCTGACATTCGTAACTTCTGTCTTCTCTCCTCGGTTCTTGGTTACCCAGGCTTGGGAGTTATTTATTCTATATATTTTCAAAGAACAAACATTTGCTTTCATTGACTCTTTGTTGTTTTCCTGTTTTTAATTTTATTGATGTCTGTTTTCATTATTATTGTGCTTTTTCTTCTGCTTACTTTGGATTTAATTTATTCTCCTTTTATAAATCCCTGAAGTGGAAGCTTAGATTATTGATTTTAGGGTTTTTTAATTCTAATATATGTATTCAATAAGATAAAAATTTCTCTAAGCCCTCTTTTTACTGCATTCCATACATTTTTATAATTGTATTTTTATTTAGTTAAAATTTTTTAAATGAGGGAATTGTTCTATCACCTATCTGTTATTTAGAAGTGTGTTGTTTAATCTCCAAGTATTTAAAAATCTTCCAGCTATCTTTCTCTTATTGGTTTTTAGTGTAATACCACTGTGGTCTGAGAACAGACATTGTAAGATTTATTTTTAATGTGTTCTTTATGGCTCAGAATGTGGCCTATCTTGGTGGTGTTCCATGTGAATGTGAGAAGAATATGTGCTCTTTTGTTTAGGATGAAGTATTCTATAAAATGTCAATTAGATCTAGTTGATTGATGGCACTGAATAGTTAATTATATCCTTATTTCAGTCTTATGTATCTGTCAGTATTGAGAGATGAATGTTGATTTGCCTAACTATATCAAAATGGATTTCTGCTTGCATTTCTATCAACTTTTGCTTCATGTATTTTAATATTCTAGTGTTAGATGCATACACGTTAAAGATTGTTATGGCTTCTTGGAGAATTGACCCCTTTATCATTATGTAATGTTTATCTTTATTCCTAATAATTTTCCTTGCTCTAAAGTATGCTTTATTTCCATAACTATATAGCTTTATGTACAAATATAATATGTAGTTAATTATTATAGCCTTTAAAAACTATATTAATTTTTAGAGCATTTTTAAGTTTACAAAATAATCAAGAAGGAATTACAGATTTCCTACATTCCCATATCCCCACACATGTATAGCCTCTCCCTTTATCAACTTTACTCACCAGAATGGTCCATTTTTCATGGGAGATAAATCTATATTAACCCATCATAATCACCCAAAGTTCATAGTTTATGTTAGGGTTCACTCTTGGTATATATTCAATGGTCTTGAACAAATATATAATGATACACCCCTCATTGTAAGATAATGCAGAATATTTTCACTGCTCTTAAATACCTCTGTGCTCTCCTATTTATTTCTCCTTTCATTACCCTAGCAGCCACTGATCTTTTTATTGTCTCCATAATTTTGACTTTTTCAGAATGTCATGTAGTTGAAATCATATGGTACATAACATTTTCAGATTGGTTTCTTTCACTTAGTAATATGAATTTCAGATCCCTTCATGTCTTTTTGTGGCTTGAAAGCTCATTTTTATTTTATTTTTATTTCTTTTATTCTGTATTTATCTATTAGGTTCACTTTATATAATGTGTAATTTAATTCCAATGTTCCTGTATTGATTTTCTGTTTGGATGATGTATTCATTGCTGCAAGTGGGGTATTAAAGTTCCCTACTACTATGGTACTGCTGCCTGTTTCTCTCTTCTGATAACATTTGTTGTACATATTTAGTTGCATAAATCTGGGGGTATATATATATTTATAATCATGATATCGTCTTGATGTACTGACTTTTTTATCATAATATATTTACCTTTAATTCTTGTGATAGTTTCTGACTTAAAATTTCTTTTGTCTAATATAAAAATATTCACTTCTGTACTGCTTGGGTTACTATTTGAAGAGTATATTTTTCCTCAACCCTTTACTTCCAACCTATGTTATCCTTAAGATAAAGTAAATCTTTGTAGGTGGCATGTAGTTAGATATGGTTTATTAGTTTTGTTTTGTGTTTTCAGTCAAATTAGCCACTCTGTCTTTTGATTTGGGAATTTAATCCATTCACATTTAAAGTAAATATTCATAGGTGAAGACTTATTATTGCCAATTTGGGAAATGTTTTCTGTTTTGTAGTTCCTTTGTGTCTTTTTTTGCTTTTCTGTCTTTTTGTGTGTGTGATTTTATGATTTTTTGGTAGTGGTATCATTTAATTACTTTCTCTTTATATTTTGTGTATCCACTATGAGATTTTTATTTGTGTTTACCATGAGGCTTATATGAAACCACTTATTGTTTTAGCAGTCTATTTTAAGCTAATAACAACCTAACTTGGCTAATAAAATCTACACTTTTATTTCTCTTCCTCTCACACTTTATGTTATGGTGTTACAATTTCAATAAAAATAATTATTTATTTTTTATCAATACAATATGGTACTAATTTATTTATTTTTAAAGAAGGACTTTAATATTACAAAAAATATTAGAGACTTTTTGCAAAAATAATTTGTACTCTTTATGTCAAGTAAATTAATTTTCAATAGAAATATGTATAATTTTTACATCACTGTATTTAAAAAAGTCTGTTAATTGATCTGAGGCTTTTTTCAGAATCTCAAATGGGTTAAAGGCCTATTTGACCCATTCATTATTTATCTGAGTTGATATCAACTTCCCAAATACTTAACTTCACTATCATAGTCCTCTGAATAAGGACAGAAAAATTAGGGTTACACAAATAAACTGTTAACATTTCTAGTAAATGTAAACTATTTTATTATAGACCAACCTTTGAACTCAGTAAAACTAGCAAGATAAAGTTGATTCCAAAGCATTGGAAAGTATATGGCACTGGGTACTTGAAGTGTATGATGCTACATGGATTCATGAGCAATGATCAGCTACTCTTCCTCATTTCAATTTCTTGAGATTAGGTAATCCTTAGAATCTTGATGTAATCCCAGGGACAGAGGATAGTCCCAAGAATGACTTATAGGGAATTTCTTATTAGCCGCTAAGAAGAGGAAATAACAATAATCTGATAAATTAAAAATAATGAGTTGCTGCATATCTTGTACATCTGAATCTATAGACCAAGAATATCTTATGCACATCTATGTGGATGAAATATGTAAATCCAAATATCTCTTAAGGGCAGTGATTGCCACCATCTATTGATTTGATTACCTAAATTCTTTATTATCTAAATTCTTAAACAAAAAAAAATCATATTGGGTCTACTTAGTTTAATCATGGACACAAATTTTCAAAAGGGTGACCTAATGCGGCTTCTTTGGAAAGTGATTTGGTTGAAACTGCTGATTCACCAATCCTTTAAAAGAGGTCAAGCCAAAATAGAACAGTAAATATCCACTTTGACTTTGTCTAATAGTATATGATTTTATCTTCAACCCATATTAGTTATTATCCTTTCCATCACCCTGGTCAGACTGAAATATCCTACATTTTTTGCATATCTCATCTGAACTTATCTGTCATTCGGCTTTTGCTCTGATTTGCCATCCTTCCTATCAATTTTTGTTTTATTTTATGTCACTTTTTATTCTGGTCCATTGCTCCTTTCTGACTTTGCTACTACCATTCAAAGGCCACTAGTAATCTAGAAATGTATATGGAACAACGGTATGAAAGAAAGTGAAGAGAATGGAGTACAGGGTTACCAACGGTCAAGATCAGAACATGATTAGGACAGTATGTATTGGAAATGAACAAAGAAGCAAAGAGGGCTTTAAATTGCTTTCTTTGTCTATCACTAAAAAGTGGGTTTTCTTTTCTTGGATCAACAAATTACTCAATCATTTGATTTTTTTTTTTTTTTATCTCTGAGGGGAACTGGAAACAGATGGTCATATAACTACTTCCCTTTCTCCCCTTATGAATGACAACTCAAACTAACTGGGGATAATTTCATGGGTTTTCAATCCTGTCCTAGATATTTATTTCATCATTTGCTATGACTATTTATTTAAAAAGCCTGTTGAGTTCAATATTCATATATCCATGGTAGTTTTTTTCTTGTATTCAAGACTGCTCATTTGAGTAGTGGAGATATTTTTGATGTTAATAGAGCTTGGTCTATATTCTAGAAACTTCATGTTAAAAAGGATCTTCGAGCCCTTGAGCAATGATAAGGAATTCATGAAGCCTGACTATGATGTTATACCACTTCAAGCTTTCCCTTACCTAATCAAGGAAATTAAAAAATATTACTAACCTCTGTTCAATATTGATATTGATGCAATAAGAAAATTTAATTACTTTTGCAGATAAATTCCAGAATCTTCCATTTTGGAATCACATTCTTGAATAATGTCCATGTGTCTTTATGTAATTTACTATATTATCAACTTATCTAAGCCACATTCATTTAATCAGACCTTTGTTCACTTCCTAGGACACTATTCAACACATGGATTAAGTCTTATATAAAATCCAATATAAAGGTCAGCTAGGGAGCACTTGAATTAATGAAGACATACAAATAAATTTCTTTTAGGGCATATAAAATATTCTATTTTGCATGCCAGAATGAACGGGAATTAGAGAAATAGAGATTTCATGCCAAAAACTGAACAAATGATCTAAACATTTTTGTCAAATTTTTCATGAAGTTTTGGATATGTTTCTCAATTTCCTCTTTTTTTTCCTGATACTTTTAAATCACTGGGAACTTTAGGCAAAACCACAACTTCTTTTTCTTTGAGGTACACTGTATAGTGGAAGTCTCTTAACCTCATCAGTGTTCAGCTGTTTGTCTCTGGTCTCTGACCTATCTGAATGAAGCCAGGGCTCTGGGTTACGCATTTCGTGAGAGAAGCACAAGAGGCTCCTAAACCTTCTAAACACAAGAAGTCCACTGATTCACATAATGGTGCATGAAGGGCAACCTCAAGGTAGCGGTAAGAATTTCTTTTCTTAATCCTGGGGAGAAAAGTAGAAGTGTATGGTGAGATGAGTCCTCTGGAAAGAAGAGATAGACAATGGACAGATTGAAGGGATAGAGATTGGACTACTATAGCAGTCATGAGAAATTTAAAAAAAAAGAAAAAGAAAAATTCCCCAAATGAACCTTGAAATAATCACACTAAGTGAAATAAGCCAGAGAGAAAAAGCTGAAAATCACATGATAGCACTTATATATGGAATATAAACCTAAAAGCAACAAATGAATGGGACAAACAAACAGAGATTCATGGATATGGACAATAGATTAGTGGTTACCAGAGTGGAGCAGGGAGTGGGAAAAATAAAAAATAATAAAATATTAAAATAAATAAATAAATAAAAGGAAAGAAGAAGAAGAAGAAGAAGAAGAAGAAGAAGAAGAAGAAGAAGAAGAAGAAGAAGAAGAAGAAGAAGAAGAAGAAGAAGAGGAAGAGGAAGAGGAAGAGGAAGAGGAGGAGGAGGAGGAGGAAGAGGAGGAGGAGGAGGAGGAGGAGGAGGAGAAAAAGAATTCCCCAGAGCCAGTGCTTGGAAGAATCAGAAATCAAATATTAATACAGTGCTATGAGAAGTGGGAGATAAAAATGAGGTGAAGAATCCATGGATGAGTGTAATATTTAAGAAGTAAAAGAAAGTGGAAATAAAAGTTGTCTGAGGATGAGTTTTGCCCAAATTGATTAGGATTTCAGAGTTACTGCCTGGCCATTTATTCTGAGGGAGTTTCTAAGCTCTGTTCTTGTTTTAGGCTTTTAATTAATCTGAGATTCTTCATCTAGTTTCTTCATTGCTCTAAGCTTCTTAGGAACTCTGACTTCCTGGACCCCTGGTAACTGCATTTGTCTTGCTGTTCTGACAGAGAAAACAGGATGGTGCTCCCAAGTGAGGCTCTGGTTTGTTGCTGTGATTTTCATAGCACTCCTCACCACTTGTTTCATTATAAGCTGTGTGGGTAAGTTGCGCACTGAGGTGCCACTCTCTTTATACCTTTCTCTATCCTAGTCTATGAGGATTCCTTAGGGTATGTCCTCCTTACACCATGTTAGTTCCTACTTGGAATGCCATGCTTTTTTTGATAAATGAACACAAATAAGCAGTAATTCAACATGGTCTTCATTGGATTTGCATAGAGGAAAAGTTGGAAGTTGGAGGAAAGCTTGCTTGGCATAGATTAATAGAGCATAATGCTTTATAGCAAAAGAATGAATGGGTGCTAGTCTCTTTTCTTCCTTCATAGTGACTTATCATTTTACATATGGCAAAGATGACAAAAGGCTGTCTGAACTACACACATATCATTCAAGTCTAACCTGCTTCAGTGAAGGGCCAGGGGTAACAGGTAAGGTGTTACAATTCTTAACCAAACTTTCTCTTTTCTCAGAGAGAGGTCGAGGTTGAGCTCAAGTTTGGTTTCTCCTTCTTCTTCTTTTTGTTTTAAAATATAATCTCTACATGGATATTTTTAAAATATCTCTAAACTTATATGCTCATATCAGGCTCCAGATTTACCCTTAAAAAAATTTCTCCTCCAGACTTCTTGATCTCAATAAATGCTGCCAACATACACTACATAATTTGCTCAGGCTAACCCTGGAAATTACTCATAAAAGTTCTGGTTTCAAATTATTCTGATTCTTATCATTTGGATAAAATTCTCTCTCTTTTTTTGTAAATCTACGTTTCCTAGTTAATAACACCTTTCTCCACCCCAAGTATTGGCTTTATTACCAGTCAATTTGGATGTTGGAATGTGGCTCAGGATGAGACTGCCCTCACTTTAAAATGTAGTCCTGGTACCTTCGTGTGTAGTGAGTTGGGGAGTTGAATTCAGAATCATGATTTGCCTTGTGCTATGTCTAGTGAGAAATGCCAAAGAAAGGCAAAGTGCATGTTTGTCAGGGTCTTTATGGCCTTATACCTTCCAAGTATACAAATAGATATTAGACTCTAGGTATTTCAAGAACTAAATAATTCACTCCCTGCTTTATGAGAGGTAAAGAGAGGACAGAAGTTTGTTTGTATTTCTATGAGATGTTGGGATTTTTCCTTTTGGGGCATTTGGCAAGAATGTGGTGCATAAAGGAATGGTGAGGGATGATTTTCTTTACTCTTTCTGACATGGTTTTCTGGTCATATTGTGGGTTTTTTGTTTTTTTGATTTTTGGTTTTTGGTTTTTTTTGGTCAAACAATTGTAGAGCTGGCTTTTCTGGGGACAAAAAAAAAAATAATTCCATCAGTATCTTCTCTCTCTCCTACCTTTTGGAGACACCCCTGTAACAACAATTAGAGTTATAAAGGCCAGCTACCGAGAAACAGCAATGGCACCTTTAGCCTTAGCCATCAGAATGCTCTGAAATGAATAAGACAGAGATAGATTTAATTAAATTAATCCCACATCCATCTGGCATAAGAGACTGCAAATTTATTCTCTAAATATATCCAACCTAACATTGTAGTCAACCAGGCTGTTCAATACAATTAATTCAAGTTACAGATAAGTTTATATGATAAAATTATTTTATATAATACTGTATCAACAAATAAAAGTTCTCAGATTTTAACAATATCATTTCAAATTATTATTTCAATGAAAAGGAAAAATAAAAGTCCAAACACAAAATTCCATTTCATTAAAGTTAAATAATTGAAATCCACATTGTATTTTCTCTAATTTGTTTTCCTACACAGTCTAGGCCATAGCTTTTGAGACATTTAGAAGCATGATAATGTAATTTTCTTCAATAAGCCTGTGCTCTGCTTATACCTGTGGTCTTTGACTTCTTTTGCTTGCCAACCCCCCAAAAAGATATTTAAAAACTATGTACACCTTATATAATTTAATGTGACATCTAAAATATTTTATCATGTAATAAAAGCAAAAGCTTTAATTTTTGGAACATTGTAAATATTAAATCATGTAATTAAATCATGTAACAAATCATGTAATTAAATATAAAAACAAAACTTTTACATGTATTTGTAAAATATATCTACTGGTGTCTAAATACCATCACAAAGTGTTATGTCTACTCCCATCATGCTTATAAAATAAAAGAAAAACATGTATTATTTAACATTCACATGTTTTATATCACTCTTTTCCTCCTTTGGACTAATTTCTACATATCATTTCCCCCATCTGCCAAAATGTTGGTAATAAAATAAGTAAGAATATGTCTAATATTTTTATTTCCTACAGAACAGTTAGCTTTAAGTGTTATAAAATTTCTTCTGGATTGACATTACAATAGTCAGAATACAGTATTACTGACATTACAAATTTATTATAAATTTTGATAAATTAGTTCTAATAAATTATTGCAAGTTCACTTCTTGATGAGATGAATAGGACTTTTAAAAAAAATGCAGTCAGATTTACTTACAATTGAATAATATTATTACTAGAATGAGTTTGAAATTCATCAATTCTCATCTTATTTTTCACTTTAACAGCACAATCTGATAGACCTTACTTATTTAAATAAATTTATAGGAATTGAAAGTATTCGGTTAGAATGTCATTCAATATTTTTAGAGTAATTTGCCAAAAATCATAGTGTTCTAGTATCAAAACTTATATCTAATGATCTATTAACTGAGAAGTTGAGTAGATGATTCTTCAATGTTGTTGAATGAATACAGTAATAAATGGAATAATTTGCAAAAGTCTTGTTATTTCTCAGTCAATAACCATTTGCTTCCTCAATTTCTGGCAATTACACCAAAAAAGGATTTTATAAGTCTTATCATATGACAGTTAATTATATATTTTTTTATACTTACAAAACACCTTGACCAGCTCATTATTCTCAGCACAATTGAGAAACTAAAATATTATTAATGCCAGTAGATCTTTTTGACAAATGCTTCTATTTATCATAACTTTTAATATTTTTGTCAACTTTGGAGCTGGAGATTTATCATATTCAACATATGAAAAATATTTGCCATACATAACTCAATTGGCTTTTAAAATTAAAATTATGTTAATACACACTTTGTAAAAGTATTACAAAAATCAACCTTTAATAATGAACAGAATGTATAATCAAGATAAATTTTAAAAGTGGCCCATAATAACATGATATAGATATAGTCTATTTTTTCATTTTATAATATTATAGAAGGAAAAATAACTTTATAGGTTATTTCTCATCATTTAATATGTAATGATGTAATAACATTTAAAAGTGACTGAAATAGGACTACATATAACAACACTAATGAATTTTAGCAATGTACAATGAAAAATTAAGCTCAAGAAGACCATTTATATTATACTTTTAAAAACATTTAAAACTTAACAAGTCAAAACAATTTATTATTTAGGTATGCATATATCTGTGCTCAAATTATATATAAACACATACTTGTATATATACAACCAAAAGACGTTATTGGTTATAAATATTGTTAACTAGAGATGTTTTTAATTCTAGGAGAGTTGCAAACTGGTGTTTCTAAGGGGAAAAGAGAGAGATGATAATTTTTAAAACTCTTATATGCTTGATACTGTGTTAAAAAATAGTAACAGGTAACATTTATGAGCAATTATTTCATGTTAAGCACCTTTTAAAGTGCCTTACATATATCATGTGAATCAGTTTCCCTTTGAGGCTGGTACTATTATTATTTCCATTTTAAAGATGAACTAACTGAGGCTCAGGAAGGTTGTGTAATTTGCCCAAAGGCTTACATAATAAATGGTAAGCCAGAGTTCTAATAAGGCATAATTCTAATTCTCATTATCACCCTCTGGGTAATTATCATCTTCATTTTTAAAACCTGGGGCTTTGTGGCCCAAGATTATTAAGTAGAACTGGCATTCCAGATTAACTTTTGTTAGCCATTTGTAGCTGCATCTAATATATAAGAAATATGAAGAGCAAAAATAATTGATAGTCATTTTGGGCAAAAAGAAAGAGAGAGAGAGAGAGAGAGAGAGAGAGAGAGGAAGGAAGGAAGGAAGGAAGGAAGGAAGGAAGGAAGGAAGGAAGGAAGGAAGGAAGGAAGGAAGAAAGAAAGAAAGAAAGAAAGAAAGAAAGAAAGAAAGAAAGAAAGAAAGAAAGAAAGAAAGAAAGAAAGAAAGAAAGAAAAGAAAGAAATAAAGAAAAAGAAATCCAGAGGAATTCCGCAAGTAAACCTTAGTGAATATTGAGGACTTAATATTAAAAATGTTTATTTAAAAATAATTCTATGGCTCCAAGTTATATAATTTAGGAAATAATAAATACATAAATTAAGAAACTCATCTCTAGAAAACAACCTTAGATCCTTGAAATTTTGTGTGCATAGAACATGCCTCTTCAATCTTATTTGTCTCATGTTGCACTCACCCTACTCTTTCATGTAACATAGGAAAGGTTTGGGGATGTTGCCCAAGTACTTGGAAGTCTTTTGGTTCCAGCTGCTACTTCATTTCTACTGAACGGAATTTTTGGACTAAGAGTGAGCAGAACTGTGTTAGGATGGGGGCTCATTTGGTTGTGATCAACACCAAAGTGGAGCAGGTACTTTTATTTTCCTTATTTTTCATTTTTTAGAAAAAAGTTTAATTGTGGGAAAAATAACAAAAATTATCATCTTAACTGTTTTTAAGTGTATAGTTCAGTTATGTTAACTATATTTGCATTGTAGCAAAAAAAATTTCTAGTTTTTTCATTGCAAAAATGAAACTCTATCCATTGAACAACTACTCTTTTCCCCCTCCCTCCAGCCCCTTGAAACCACACTTCTATTTTCTGTTTTCTTGAGTATGACTACTTTAGATACCTCATATAAGTAGAATTATACAGAATTTGTCTTTTTGTTATGGACCACATATTACTTATCCATTCATGCATTGATGGATATTTGGGATGCTTCCACTTCTTGGCTATTGTGAATAATGCTGCAATGAACATGCGTGTGTAAATATCTCCTTGAGATCTTGCTTTCAGTTATTTATGATATATACCTAGAAGCGAGATTGCTGGATAATACAATAATTCTAATTTTAATTTTTTGAAGAATCATCAATTGTTTTACCTAGTGGCTGAATTATTTTACATTTTTAAAAACTTATTTATTTATTTTTATTATGATGACATTGGTTAATGAAATCTAGCTTCAGATGTACAATTCAACAGTAAGGCATATATATTGCATTGGATTTTCACTCTTTAAAGAGTACATAGGGTTTCTCTAAATCTTTGACAATATGTGTTATTTTCTTTTTTTTCATTTGATAGCGGCCATCCTAATGTGTGTGAGGTATTTCATTATGATTTTGATTTGCATTTATCTAATGATTAGCAATATTAAGCATCTTTTCATATAGTTGATCATTTGTATACCTTCTTTGGAGAAATGTCTATTCAAGTCCTTTGCCCATTTAAAAAATATTATTGTTTTTATTGAGGTATAATTGACACATAACATTATATAAGTTTCAGATGTATAACATAATAATTCAATATTTATATATAGTGAAATGATCACCACAATAAGTCAATTAAACATCTATTACCATACATAATTATAGAAAAATCAAGTTCTTTGCTCATTTTTTAAAATTGGGATTGTTTTTATTGAGTTGTAGGAGTTTTTATATATTCTAGATATTAACCCCTTATCAGATATATGATTTGCCAGTGTTTTCTTTCTTTCTATGGGTTGTCTTTTCACTCTGTTTATTATTTCCTTTGATGCACAGTTTAAGTTCAAAATAGTTATATTTTTCAATTTTTTCTTTGTTGCCTCTGCTTTTGGCATCATATCCAAGAAATTATTGCCAAATCCAATGTTGTAAAGATTTTCCATTATATTTTTGGTAGGAATAGCATTGAATATGTAGATTGTTTTCTTTAGTATGGACATTTTAACAATATTATGTCTTCCCATGCATGAACATGGGATGTCTTTCCATTTATTTGTGTTATCTTTCAAAAATGTTTTGTAGTTTTAAGATTACAAGCTTTTAACTTTCTTCGTTAAGTTTATTTCTAAATATTTTATTCTGTTTATACTAATGGAAATAAAATTGCTTTCTTAATTTTCTTTTCAGATTTTTATATATTGATTTTGTGTCCTATACTTTCCAGCTTTAAAGAGATATAATTAACATATAATGATGTATAAATTTAAGGTGTGCAATGTACTGATTTGATACACGTATATATTGCAAAATCATTAACATTAAAAGTTAGTAACATCTATGAATTCACATAATTACCTTTTTTGTTGTTGTGAGAACATTTAATATCTACTCTTATCAACTTTGAAGTATATAATACAGAATTGTTAACTATAGTCAACATGCTGTACATTAGATCCCCAAAACTTATTCACCTTATAACTGAAAGTTGGTTCTCTTTGACTAACATCTCACCATTTCCCCCACTCCCAGCACCTGGACTATCATTCTAGTCCCTGTTTACATGCGTTTGGTTTTTTGAGATTTCATGTATAAGTGAGATCATACAGTATTTGTTTTTTTCTGTATGACTTATTTCACTTAGCATAATCTCTAAGTTCAACCATGTTGTTGCAAATAGCACATTTTCTCTTTTTTTATGGATAAATAATATTACATTATATACGTACACTGAATTTTCTTGATCTATTCATCCATCTATGGACACGTAGTTTTTTTTTCCATATTTGGCTATTGTAAATAATGCTGCAATGAACAAGGGGGTATAGATATCTCTTCAAGATAGTGATTTCATTTCCTTCAATGTATACCAAGAAGTGGAATTGCTGGATCATATAGAAGTTCTATTTTAAATTTATTGAGTAACTTCCATAGCATTTTTCATAGTGGCTATACCTATTTACATTCTCATCAATAGTACACATCTACAACATTTATTATCTCTTTTCTTTTGATGTTAGCTATCCTAATAGCTGTGAGTAAATATCTTATTGTGGTTTGATTTGCATTTCTTTAATGATTAGTAATATTGAACATCTTTTCATATACTTATTGCTTATTTGTATGTTTTTTTTGGAAAAATGTTTATGTCCTTTGACTATTTCTTAATCAAATTTTTTTATTTTTATGTTTTATTTGTTTATTTATGTTTTATTTATTTATCTACTTATTTATTGTTGTTGAGTTGTAAAAGTTTTTTATATATTTTAAATACTAACCCCTTATCTGAAAATTGGTTTACAAATATTTTCTTTTGTTTTGTAGGTTACATTTTCATTTTGTTAACTATTTCTTTTATTGTGCAGGGCCTTTTAGCTTGTTGTGGTACTACTTGTTTATTTTTGCTTTTGTTGTCTGTGCTTTTAGTGTCATATCCAAAAATTATTGCAAAGACCAAATTCAAAGAGTTTTACCTCAATGTTTTCTTTTAGGAGTTTTACAGTTTCAAAGTCTTACATATGCCTTTAAACCATTTCAAGTTAATATCTGAGAATGGTGTAAGATAGTGATTCACTTTGATTCTTTTGCATGTGACTGTCTAGTTTCCCTAAAACCATTTATTAAAGAGATTATTCTTTCCCCATTGAGTATTCTTGGCTCCCTTTTCAAAAATAGTTGTGTTAATTTTAAGGTGTCATCTAGTAGACATAAACATCTCAAAAAAGTCATCTATATTTGAAGAATGTCTATTTTGATAGTGTTAATTTATATAATGGTAAAACAAAAGTTAAAAAAAAGCCCACATAGAATATTGCAAGTAGTGTCCTCAGTATTTAATAAATCTCAGTAGAAAACATTGGCGTTTTTTTTAAAAAAAAGTATTTTTCAGGCTCTATATATTTTTGACACAAAACAATGGAATAACTCTTCATTTGACTTCAGCATGCATTGCAAAATTCAGTTATAAATAGAAAACTTAGAAATTGCATTTAAATTCTTTTTTCTTTTTTTTTTCTTTCTCAGCCTCTAAAATGAATATTAATCATATAAAATTACTAATATGCAATCTCAAAACTCCAGGAATACATACACTATATTTTTAAAAGTATTGACTTTATTTGAAATCATTACATCATTTGAATCTCAGTAAACGAAGCCATTTTTTCCTTAGATGTTGATATTGATAAAAAGCCCAGATTTACATACATCAATAATAAATAAAAAAATTGGAAGTAAAAGATGTTTGCTTTTAATAATAAGGTACTTTGGAACTAAGGTACACTATAAATATCTTCTGGGTAAGTACTTTAGGCTATAATGTTTCTTGTCTTTTTAGAAGTCTTCAAAATTAGTCTTCTTTAAAATGCCCCTTTTATCTGAAATTTGTACTATTCACTGGAATAGAGGCATAGAAATGATTTTTTCTGCTCAGGTTAATATATTCACATCCCAGGGTGCCTAAACTGAAGCAAAAATATCAAATATTTGAGAGACAGCAGTGTTTGTGATTACAAATTCTTTTAAACAAAAGAAATCACTAAGATTGTCTTAGTAAAAATGCAACACACTTCATAATAGTTAAAAGTCTGAGCTCTTTGCAAAAGGACGCCATTTTAAACTTACTTGCCATCTAATTTACCCCGATATATACATGCATATTTTACTGTAGCAAGCAATTTACAAACATAATTTCATTATAGCTGTGTTGTTAAACAAGAAATTTGTCAACTAAATGCATCTTATACTTTTTTTGTAGGAGATCAACCATTCTGATAGTTGAAATGTGCAATGAAATGATACATTTAGAAGTCTGGAAAACCCGTGGTTCCCCACATAGATGTTTCATCTTCAGAAGACTGAGACTGTTATAATTATCATAGGAAATTACTATGTCTTTCATATTATCAACAGTACCTGTGACTATTTTTAATCACAAAAACATCACATCAAAAATGTACATATTCTTGTTCTCTAAAATTAATTAGAGTATTTGGGAACAAAAACAGATTCTCTTCTTTTAAAACTCTTCAATATCAAGCTATAGATATACTTAAGCTGTTATAGTAATATTAAAAAGGGAAATAGGTGTTTGCTTTTTTAAATTATTGAAATATATAAAATGCTTTGGCAGATAACATTACTATTCCATGATGAGCAGCATACAAAAATTAATGTCAGGGAAATTTGTGTATTGTGTAATACCATTGGCTGAGAAGCAGCCTCCTTTCATTGAAATATTTGCTTTATGTCAGAGAATCTCAAGACAATACATAGGACATTTTTAAGCCTGTGTGTTCAATTTAAATTAATTCAAAATTAATTGCACCTTATCTCAATAAAATTACCTACAGAAAAACAATCTAGATAGATTAAAAAGGTAACATAGAGGCCCAGATGGAAAAATGAGACTAATAATTTTCAAAGAAATAATCACTACAGTTAAAATCTAGTGATACTAAATGGTTTAATATTTACAAGTAATTTGCCACTTCTTGGAGAAGTACTATTTAGGAGAGTAGAAAAACAAATTTGAATTTTGATAACCCAAATACAGTTTCACTGATAAATAAATGAGAAATAAGCTGGAACACATCTGAACTTATAAAATTAAACAAATTATTAAAAGCACAAAAGCTAATACATATATTTTTTTAAAATTATGTCTCTCAGTGAAAAAAATTCTGTCTGAGATGCGAATTCATGGGTTATAACTCCCACCTTCCTATAATGATGTTGGTGTTTTGGCCTGTTCTCTTACCCAATGTGCTGTCCTGAGACTATTCCTTACACCTTGCATTTTCTTTTTTCTTTAGAGCTATAAAGAACCCTAACTCTGTTCAATCTAAAAGTTTCAGCCTATGTCTTCTTTTTCTTTATGCAGAATTTCATTGTCCAGCATCTGAATACATCATTGTCTTATTTCCTGGGACTCTCAGATCCACAAGGGAATAACAACTGGCAATGGATTGATCAGACACATTATGAGAAAAATGTACGGTGAGTGCAGACTCAGGGCAGACTCAGGGCTTTGTTTACATCGAAAATGTAAGGAAATTTTGTTAGCAACAACTATTAATGCTAATACTAACCATTATATTGATGATAACAGATTCTAACAATTATTAAGCTCTAAGTACATGCATTATCATACTTAATCTTTATGAAAACTTCTTTTTCAGGACTTGTTTTACTAATGAAAAACGGAACAACTTTCTTAGGGTTATAACTAGTAAGATGAGAATCTGCATCTCAACTCTATGTCTATCTAACTTCAAAGATGACATGCTTAATTGTTCCAGTTTGCTGCCTCCAAACATATGGAAACACTTCAATTAATTATTTTCTAATTAATAAGATTTAAAACATTTGTGTTAGGACTATGTTCAATTTTAATAGGATAATTATATAATAATACTATTATATCATTTGCGGCTTTGAAAAAAACAGAATTTAATTATACATTATTTCATTGATTCTCATACAATCTTGTGACCTATTTGAGGACATTATTATGATTTTTATTTTTATAAACAAAGAATATAATACCTGAGATTAAGTTATATGATTAAGATCTAAAAAAGTCAGCAGCAAAATCAGTTCTCTTAATTTCAAAAACAAAGTCCTGCTCCCTCACCCCTACCACGGATTGTATTCCTTGGAAGCATGGTAAATTCACATGTTTAGACTCAAACACCCTGACACTTGTTTAGGGTAGCTCCATGGGAATGGAGGAATTTAGGAAGGTGATAAAAGTACCCAAATGAAGGAGGCAGCCTCTTTATTACATAACACTAAGAAAGGAATTGTTTAACAACTCATATTAAGATTAGGGCTCTGTATAAAGGAGGAAGTAAAGATCAGATTCCAAAGAAAAGGTTCAATGTTACTGTATTTTATAAAACTTTTGCCAGAAAGTTAGAGGAGCAATTATAAAAGTATGCATTCACATTTGGGGTTTTTGAGGAGGGCAGTATGAGAAGAGGAGAGCAATTGTTGAGATGTTCTTTTACCCTGAAACCTATTCTTTTCAACCCTAACCCTACATCATAATCAATCAATCACTATGCATTCATTGAAGTGTCTTTTTCCTTTGTTTCTTTTTAGATTGTGGCACGAGGGTGAGCCCAATTTTTCTGCAGAGGAATGTGCTTCAATTGTTTTCTGGGATTCTAAAGGATGGGGCTGGAATGATGTTTTCTGTGATTCTAAAAGGAATTCAATATGTGGGATGAGAAAGATTTATCTATGAGTGAAACTTAAAATTAAGACTTGTCATAAAATGATTTCCTCTTGTAGTTTATATTTAATTCTTATCATAATAGTTCATGGAAATATCCATATGCCCTTCTCCCTTCAATCATCCTTCTTATTGTTTCCTTTTTTCCACCAATGATAAAGTAAACTCTTCCTTGTTTTCTTTTTTCTTTAATTTGTTGTGCCTCATCTTCTTTACTTTCTTCATACTTCTTCTTGTAAACACTCCCTGTGTCAGAGATGGTACTATTTTGTCTATTAGAAGACTTATAAGGACATATGTATTGAAAATTATGATTGATCTTCCTCAAAACACCATTGAGAAATCCTTTTGGTCAAGATGGTGACTGGGACTGAAATCATCTGAAGTCCTGGCAAGAGCTGAAGGATCTACTTCTTAGATATCTCACTCCTATGGCTGGCAACTTGGTACTAGCTATTATTAGAAGGCCTTAGTTCCTCACCTTTAGAGAACTCTCCATAGGGTTTCTTAAGTGTTCTCACAATATGGTGGCTGGCTTCCACTTGCTCTGGCTTCCAGAGCAAGTAATCCAACAGAGCAAGTGAAAACAGCAATGTTTTTTATGATCCAGCTTTAGAAGTCAAACACAGTAACTTTTGGTGCATTCCATTGGTCATGTAGGCCAAACCCGATAAACTGAAGAAGGGGATTACATAAGGCATAAATAGCAGATGAAAATTACTGAGGGCTACCATAGCAAGATTTCTTTTAAAAGATACAAAATATACGTGCCAAGAAGGAAAAGAATTAAAAATAATTCTATATTAAAATTATGAACTTGTGTTAATTAAAATAAAGAAAAAATTTTAAGATTGAATGGGAGGAAATATTTCAAATACTTATAATGAACACAGTATTGATACCGAGTACATATAAATGATGGTCACAAATAAATTAGAAAGACAAAAAATGGGCAAAATATTTGCAAAGTATTTTACAAAAGAGGAAATACATAATTCAATAAAGGTTTTATAGAGATGTTCAGCTTTACTCATTATTTGAGAACTGCAAGTAAAAACAATAATAATATACCATTTCATATTCATTCACCTGGCAAAAAATAAGAAAAACAATACCAGGAGTTGGAGGAAATATCTGGGATCTCTTTTTTTGAGAGAGAATTTTTTTTTGTTTTGAAATTTATTTAATTTACTTGTTTTTTAAAATTTATTTTTGATTATAGTTGATGTATAATATTCTATTAGTTTCAGGTGTACACCTTAGTGATTAGACATTTATATATCTTACAAAGTAATCACTCCAATAAGTCTAGTATCCATCTAGCACCATCTGTAGTTGTTATAATGTTATTAGCTATATTCCTTATGGTGTACTTTATACCCCCATGACTATTTTTATAAATGTCTGTTTGTACTTCTTATCTTAATTCCTTTCACTTTTTTTTTGCCTATCCCCCACCCCCTCCCATTTGGCAACTATCAGTTTGTTCTCTGTATCTCTAAGATGAGTTTTCTTCTGTTTTGTTTATTTTGTTTTTTAGATTCCACATATAAGTGAAATCATATTGTATTTGTCTTTCTTTGTCTGACTTTCTTTGTCTGACTTAGCAAAATACCCTCTAAGTCCATTTATGCTGTTGCAAATAGTAAGATTTCATTCTTTTTTATGGGCCAGTAATATTCTAAATACATACCACATCATCTTTATCCATTCATCTGTCAATGGACATTTATGTTGCTTCCATATCTTGGTGATTATAAATAATGCCGCAATAAACTTAGGGTTGCATATATTTTTTTGAATTAGTGTTTTGGATTTATTTTGAATATATACCTGGATGTGGAATTGCTGAATCATGTGGTAGAAGTATTTTTAATTTTTTGATGAATTTCCATACTGTTTTCTACAGTAGCTGTACCAATTTAAATACACTGTTAATTTGAGTTTATATTGGTACAACCACATTGAAAAGTACATAAATCGACAAGTTTTCTATATAAACATCATCCAGTAAATGCTGTATTGAGAGACTACTAAGATCTATGAAATGTGAGTATTAAAATGAGGAGTTGTTCCATGGGGATAACTTTAACCAAGGAGGCCTTCTGCATAAGTATAGTTATATTACTTAGGCACACATATGGTAAAAGTGAAAACAAATCAAGAATTTAATAAACACAAAACATCAGTATATTGGTTACACTTGAATGGTAGGCAGGTAAAGGAACTGGGAGGAGCATATAGGCATGTGATAAAGTTTTATTTTTTGTATTGGGCAGTGGTGTTTATATAATAAACATCAACCACAACAAAATATAATAATGTCAAAAAGATAGTCTATTATAACTCTCAAATTATGATTAAAATGTTCTTGTGCATCTATAGTCCATATTATTATGATATCACTTCCTTTAACTTTATCAATGCCTTTGGCTTTAGTTTTCCTCTTGTTATTAAAATAGATACCCAAATTCCTTTAAGTTAGTGTTCTGTGTTCTGAGGTATTTCCTTTTCTTTCCTTTTTTTTCTTTGATTTTTCTTGACCCTTCTATTTTAGATGTGCTTCTTGTAAACAACACATAGTTAAATTTTTAAAAATTCAGTCTGACAACTCACTTTTTAGGTGGCAAAATTAATGCACTTACACTTATGGCAATTCTTTATGATTTTTAAATCTATCATCATACTATGTGGTTTCCATTTTTCCCATCATGTTCTATGTTCTTTCCCACTCCTGCCTTTATAATAATCTGTTTTTTAGATGGGTTATTTTTAAATTATTCTTTTCTTCTTTTGTTATTTTGTTATTATGTTTTTACCATTCTATTAGCGATTACTCTAAAAATTCTAACATGAAGCAAAAGGCCTATCAAATCTAGTTAGCTAATGCTTTGCTGTCCTCCTGGATACTATAAGAATCTTAAAACATGTTAACTTCACTGCCACTCCTCTCTACTTGTAATCTATTGTTATGTATTATAATTTTCTTTATTCTTTATATCTTAAAATTTTTATTTTATTTTTTTATACAGTCAATGTCTGTGTAGATTTATCTATATATTTACCACTTTTAAATTTCTCTTTACTCATTCCTTCATCTCAAGCTTCAAACCTGGAATAATTTTTCTTCTATTTGTATAATAATCTTTATATTTTCATCAGTCTTTTATATTTTATATCAGTTTCTGATGGGAAATTTTTTCAGTGTTTATTTTACTGAAAATGTTTTTATTTCATATTTACTTTCGAAGATAATATTTGCTGGGTATAGAATTCTATGTTGGTAATGAATTTCTTTCTGCTCAATAAAATTATCATTTAACATCTTCTGGTTTTCATAATTATGCTTAAGATATTAGCAATTTTAAATTTTTATCCTTTGAAGGTAATTTCTCTTTTCCTTTGACCATTTTAAAGATATTCTTTTTGTTCTTTCTTTCCTGCAGTTTTATCATGATATGTTTAAGTATGGATTTCCTCCTTTCCTTCCTCCCTCCTATTCTCCCTCCTTCTTTTTATTCCTTCCTTTTTTTCTTTCTCTTCCTCTTCTCACTTTCCTTCCTCATCCCCCTCCTAACTTTTCTTCCCTTTTCTCCTCCTCTTTTTTCCTATTGTTCTTTTCTGCTTTGGATTATTTGGGCTCCTTGAGCATGTTGATTGATGTACATCTTTGGTGTTAAGAAAACCTTCAGCTATTATTTCTTTAATTCTCTTTCTTCTTTTTCTGTCATTTCATTTAAACATATGTTAAGACTTTGTATCATCTTCTGTGTCTCTCAATCCATCTTCTGTATTTTTTTCATTATTTTCCTCATGCTTTCTTCTCTATTTTTGAAAGTGTATCCCGTGCAGTAAAATATTCATGAATCTCATTGTTATTTATTGTTTCCTTCCTTAAACTCTAAAACACAGCTGCAAAATTATCATCTTTCTGGGTAGGATGACTTATATTTCTTTCTAAGACATTATTTACTTCACAGAAAAACTTCCAGTGAAAATTTACCTTGTGACAACATAGCTGGATCTTGAGATAATCATTCTATGAGAAATAAGCCAGACAGAAAAATTGAAAACCACATGATATCACTTATATGTGGGATATAAACCTAAAAGCAACAAACAAACAGGACAAACAAGAAGAGACTCATGGACATGGACAATTGACTAGTGGTTACCAGAGAGTAGAGGTGGGTGGGGGGCGGATGGGGAAGGTAGATGAAGTAATAGGGGTCAAATATGTAAATTCGGAAGTTATGTAAATTACATCAAGTGAATTTTAAAAAAAGAAAAAAGAAAAAAGAAACTTTACCACGAAGACTAGGGATAAATGTAAATGCTTGTTAATATTTTGATGGCCTATAATCTAACTACTTTATGTCTTATACATGCTTCTCATTTGCATGACCTGACATAGTAATCAAATAGTGAAACTTCACGTGAAACACCAAGCAAATAATTTAACATATTTGAAGAAGCCCTTAACATTCTTTTGTTTTTAAATGTATTTTTTGTTTGTATCTTTCTCAATATAATGAAAAAGGCTTTTAAATCTTTGAGAACTTTAACCCTTAACAATACTACCTTTTCTGAAGTGAATTTTACATTTGAATTTCCTGACTAGAAAACTTCAGAGTGACTAAGGACTAACTTCTCTGAATAAATCCAGGTTTCCTAGATAAAAACTTCATGGAAACAGACATAAGAGGCCCCCTCACCATGGGGGCACACATGCAGTGTTTCTAAAACAATGACCTCAAAGTGGAAGTGAGAACTTATTTTCTTTCCAGTTTCAAATAGGAAAGTAGAAGTAAAAACAAGAATAGAAAATTAGGAATTAATGTTGATTCCAAGTGTAATGTTCTATATAGTAAGTATACAAACAAGTTAATTATAACAGATGATTTTAGTACTGAAATAAAGATTAGAACACAATAATAGGTTTGGAAAAAGTGAAATTAGAAAAAAACTCAGATATGAGCAATTGAAAGGATAAGAAAAACATATATCATGGTTCAAGATGGTGAAATAGGACAATCTTGAACTCAGTTCCTCCTCACTGACACATGGAATCTACATACAGACAATTTCCTAGAAAAAAAAAATCCCCCAAACTAGTTGAGCAACTCCTAGACACCAGATGAATGAGGAAAAACTCATAAGAATATAAGTAGCAGAGGCTGAGGAGACACAATCTTACCATGAACCTCACTATGGCCTGGTAACGCACAATCATAAGGGTTCCAACTTCTCCCTGTTGAGTGAAGGGCTTGAACCATACATCTCACATCCCAGTTTATAAGACCTGCACCTGAGAGATGGGCCCCCAAAATATCTAGCTTTGAAAGCTAACAGAGACCCCCAAGTTTATAGAGAACCAAGAAACAGTTCTCAAGGGGCTTGAGCAAGTTCATCATGGCTAATCCCCCATGCACAGCACAGAAGCAGCAGACTGAAAAGCACCTAGTATTTCTGTAAAAGAGATTTATTTGAATATTTTAAAAGCTTCGGCCTGAGGGACAGTCATCCAATTTAACACACATCATAAGGGCTGACCAAAGTACTCTCCAAAGACCAGCGAATGTCAGGCACCATCTTTGTGTTCTCCCTTTGCCTTACTCCAAGTTATAATTATCTCCTAAAAAGGAGCTAGTGCACATGTTTGGGACCTCTGTTTTTGTGGCTGCCACCCAGGAGACACCCCTTGATTACCTGGTTCTGGTGACTATTGGGGCTTATATTCATGGGTCTCATAGGAATATAACAAACAGAGAAAGAGTTTTTAACTGGCCAACTCCCAGGGCACAATGCAGAGGCAGTAAACTAAAAAGTACCCAGTCTTTCTCTGAAAGAGGCTTATCAAAAGGCCAATCGTAATCCTCTACAGAGACCTCAGAAGGTAGGTAGTATCCTCATAACCTCCCTCTGCCTCACTCCAATTCACTGGTATCTCCTGGAAAGGAGCTTGTGCATATGTTTGGCACAACAATTTTTGTGGCTGCTGCCCACAGGACTCTACTTGATCACCTGGCTCCTGTGTTTATATGATTTTTTTCTCCCTTCATTCAGTTAATATGGTATATCACATTTATTGATTTGCCTATGTTTAACTATCTTTGCATCTCAGTTGAACTATTTTGTATTCCAGGAATGAATCCTGCTTGATCATGGTGTGTTGCATATTCAATGTGCTTTTATTTATTTATGTTTTGATTTTTAAAATTTTATTTGTTATGATTTTTTAATTAAAATTGTTTATTTTTTAATAGTAAAATTGGTTAATGGAATCCAGTAAGTTTCAGGTGTACAATTCAACAGTAAGACATATATATATTCATTGCATGTTCACCACTCGTATTTAAGGTTTCTTTTTGTCACCACATGTTTTACCCCTTTTACCCCATCTACTTCCCTCCTCCCTGCTTCCCCACTATATTCTGGTAACCACTTGTCTACTGTTTATGTCCATGAGTCTATGTTTCTTTGTCCTGTTAATTTGTTGCTTTTAGGTTTATATCCCACATGTAAGTGATATTATGTGGTTTTCAACTTATCTGTCTAGCTTATTTTGCTTAGCACGATTATCTCAAGGTCCATCCATGTTGTTGCAAATGGCAGTATTTCATCTCTTCTTATGACTGAGTAATATTCCATTGTATATATGTACCATCAATTCTTTAGCCAATTAGCTATTGTAGGACAATTCAATTGCTTCCATGTCCTGGCCCCCATGAAAAATGCTGTTATGAACATAGTGTGCAAACATCTTTTCAGATATGAGTTTTCAAGTCTTTGGGGCAAATACTCTTTAGAGGGATTGCTGGATCATATGGTAAATCAATTCTTAGTTTTCTGAGGAACCTCCATACTGTTTTCCATAGTGTTTCTATCAATTTACAGTCCCACCAGCAGTGTATGAGGGTTCCTTTTTCTCTGCATCCTCCAACATTTGTAATTACTTGTCCTGTTGATAACACTATTCTAACAGATGTGAGATGGTATCTCATTGTGGTTTTGATTTGAATTTCCCTAATAGCTAGTGATGTTGAGCATCTTTTTGTATGTTTGTTGGCCATTTGTATGTCTTCTTGAGAGAAGTGTCTTTTCAAGTCTTCTGGCCATTTTTAATTGGATTGTTTGTTTTTTGTTGTTATTGAGTCTTATGAGTTCTTTGTATATTTTGCACATTAGGCCCTTATCAGAGGCATTGCTTGCAAATATATTTTACCATTCGGATGGCTGTCTCCTTGCCTTATTGATGGTTTCTTTTACTGTGCAGCAGCTTTTTAGTTTGATCCAGTCCCATTGATTTATTTTTGCTTTCATTTCCTTGGCCTTTAAGGTCAAATTTATAAAATCCTCTTTAAATCCAAAGTCCTTGAGTTTAGTTACTATATTTTCTTCTATGCATTTTATTGTTTCGGCTCTTATCTTCAGTTATTTAATCTATTTCGAGTTAATTTTGGAAACTAGACAACAGTCTAGTTTCATTCTTTTCCAGGTGGCTTTCCAGTTTTCCCAGCACCATTTATTGAGGAAGCTTTCCTTTCATAAAACACTGTATGTTTTAGCTTCTTTGTCAAAAATTATTTGCCCATATAAATATGGGTTTACTTCTGGACTCTTGGTTCTGTTCCACTGGTCTGTGTGTCTGTTTTACTGCCAATACTTTGACGTTTTGATGATCGTCACTTTGTAATATAATTTGAAGTCGGGAAAAGTGATGCCTTCAGCCTTGTTCTTTTTTCTTAGGAAGGCTTTGACGATTCAGAGTCTTTTGTGTTTCTGTGTAAATCTAATGGTTTTTTATTCTATTCCTTTAAAAACTGCCTATGGGATTTTGATAGGGATTGCATTGTGTCATACTTTAGGTATAAGGTCTTTTTAACTATGTTGATCTTCCAATCCAAGAACACGAAATATCATTCCATTTCTTTGTATATTCTTTGGTTTCTTTTAATAGGGTCTTATAGTTTTTATTAAGTAGGTCTTTCACATGTTTCATTAAATTTATTCCTAGGTATTTTATTCTTTTTGTTGCAATTACGAAAGAAATTATTTTTTCCACTTCTTTTTCTGACACTTCGTTGTTAGAGTATAGGAAAGCTATGGATTTTTGAACATTGATTTTTGTATCCAGAAACTTTACTGTATTTGCTTATTGTTTCTAGTAGTGTTCTTGTAGAGTCTTTAGGGTTTTCTATATAGAGAATCATGTCATCTGCAAATAGTGAGTTTGACTTCTTCATTTTCTATTTGGATGCATTTTATATCTTCCTTTTGCCTGATTGCTCTTGCTAGGACCTCCAATGTTATATTGAATGACAGTAGTGATAGTGGACAGCTTGTCTTGTTCTTGATCTTAGAGATAAGGCTTTCAATTTTTCACTATTAAGTATAATGTTGACTAAGAGCTTGTCATATATGGCTATTATTATGTTAAGGTACTTTCCTCTATACCAATTTTGTTAAGTGTTTTGATCTTAAATGGATGTTGTCAAAGGCTTTTTCTGTATCTATTGATATGACTATGTGATTCTTATTTTTAAGTTTGTTTATGTGGTGTATCACATTAATTGATTTGCGTATGTTGAACCATTTCTGTGCCTCTGGGATGAAGCCCACTTGATCATGGTGCATAATCTTTTTAATATGTTGCTGTATTAGATTCACTAGTATCTTTCTTAGGATTTTTAAATCTGTGTTCATAAGAAATATTGGTCTTTAGTTTGTTTTATCTTTACCAGGTTTTGAGATCAGAGTAATATTGGCCTCATAAAATGAGTTGGACAGTAGTGCCTTCTCTTCAACTTTTTAGAAGAGTTTGAAGAGAATAGGTATTAAATCTTCTTTGAATATTTGGCAGAATTCACTGGTGAAGCCATCTGGTCTTGGACTTTAACTTTTTGGAAGGTTTTGGATAATTGTGTCAATTTCCATACTGCTGACCAGTCTATTTAGATTTTCAAGTTCTTCCTGATTCAGTCCAGGAATTTTGTATCTTCCTAAGGACTGGTCCATTTCTTCTAGGTTATTAAATTTGTTATTATATATTTTTTCATAGTATTCTCATATGATCTTTTGCATTTCTGTGGTATCTGTCATTACTTCTCTTTCATTCCTGTTTTTTTATATTTGTGTTCTTACTCTTTTTTCTTTAGTGGGTCTAGCCAGAGTTTGTCAATTTTATTAACCTTCTCAAAGAATCAGCTCTTTGTTGCATTTATTTTTTCTATTGTTTTTTTGTTCTCAATTTTATTTAATTTTGCTCTAATTTTGATGATTTCTTTCCTTCTTCTGACTTTAGGCTTCATTTGTTCTTCCTTTTCTAGTTTTTTAAGATAAAATGTTAGGTTGTTTATTTGGGCTCATTCTTATTTTTTGAGATAGGCCTGTATGATATGAATTCTCCTCTTATTACCATTTTTGCCATGTCTCAAAAGTTTTGATATGTTATACTATCATTATCATTCATTTCTATGTATCTCTTGATCTCTCTTTTTATTTCTTCTCTGTTCCAGTCATTCTTCGATATTATGCTGTTTAATCTCCATGTATTTGTGTTTTTTCCTGCTTTTTACAGTTGATCTCCAGCTTCAAAGCATTATGATCAGAGAATATGATTGGTGTGATTTAAACCCTCTTATATTTGTTGAGACTATCTCTGTGTCCCAGTATATGGTCAATTCTTGAGAATGTTCCATGTGTATTAGAGAATGTATAAGCAGCTCTTTTGAGATGAAAGGCTCTGTAAATGTCAATTATGTCAGTTGGTCTAATGTGTCATTTAAGGATGTTATTTCTTTATTGATTTTCTGTTTGGATGATCTGTCCATATCCAAGAGTGGGGTATTTAGGTCCCCTACTATGATAATGTTCTGTTCTGTTTCTTCCTTTAGTTCTGTTAGTAATTAATTGCTTTACATATTTCAGGCTCCCTGATTGGAAGCATAGATATTAATAAGTGTTATGTCTTCTTGATGTATGATTCCTTTTATTATTATAAAGTATCCCTCAGTATCTTTCCTTGCCTTTTTATTTTGTAGTCTATTTCATTCAATATTAGTACTGCTACTCCTGCTTTTCTCTGAATGCCACTTGCTCAAAATATCATTTTCCACCCTTTCACTTTGAGTCTATATTTGTCTTGGAACTGAGATGTGTCTCCTGGAGGTAGCATATGATTAGGTTTTGTTTTTTGATCCATTTTGCGATTCTGCCTTTCTATTGGTGAATTCACTCCATTTACATTACATTATTGAAATATGAGGTTTTTCTATAGCCATTTTATCTTTTGATTTCTGGTAGCTCAGTATTTTCATTGCTTTCTTGTCCCTGTTTTTCTGGGGGTTTAGTTTGTTTGTTTGTTTGCTTGTTTTGGTTGAGTTTTGTGGATTTTCCCTCTGGTCCTTCTTGTTTTATGTTATATACTCAAGTCCTGAATCTTTGGCATGTGGTTACTATTATGAATATGTAAAGGATAGTTATATGTATACAGTAGTCCATTTTCTTCTGCATATGCCTTATATCCATTCCCCTTTGCAAATATGAATCTTTGAAACCTCTCCTTTTCTGTTATTGTTTCAATTTGTCCTTATGTATGCTAAATGTTCATTACTATCTTACTATAGCAAATCTCTTCTTATTGTGTAAGCATATAATACCCTCTTCTTAGTAAAGTTTGTACTACTCTGCTTCTAAATGCCAGCTAGTCACCTTACTCATAATTATGTATTTTTTTTGTCATTTTGTTTTAAGTGAGCTGGCCTCTTTCAGTATTTCCTGTAGTGTAGGCCTCATAGTGAAGAATTCCCTCAATTTTGTATGTCTGGAAAGGTCTTAATTTCTCCTTCATATCTAAAGGAGAGCTTTGCTGGATATATTATCCTTGGCTAGTAGTTCCTTTCATTTAATAGTTTGAATATGTGATTCCACTCTTTTCTTATATGTAAGGTTTGTACTGAGAAGTCTGACAATAATCTAATGGCTTTTTCTTTATAGGTTATCATCTTCTTTTCTCTGGCTTCCCTGAGAATTCTTTTTTTTTTTTTTTTTTGGTCATTGATTTTGCTTATTTTAATATAATGTATCTTAGAGAAGGCCTTTTTAAGTTGAGATAATTGGGTGTTCTGTTGACTTCCTGAATTGCAAACTCCAGTTCATTCTTTAGATTTGGGAAATTCTCATCAACTATTTGTTTGAAAATGCTTTCTAATCCCTGCTCCTTTTTCTCCCCTTCAAGAATGCCCATTATTCTTATGTTTCTTTTCCTGAGGGTATCATTTAGTTCTTATATTTCTCTTTCATTATTTTTCATTCTGTGGTTTCTCTCTTCTTCCTTTTGGTTTATTTCTAGATTTCTGTCTTTGGTATCACTGATCCTTTCTTCCATTGGTCAACTCTATTTCCCAAGCTTGCTATTTCATTTTTCAACTCTTGCACTGTGTTCTGCATCTCCAGAAGTTCTATTTGGTTCTTTTTAAGGGTTTCAATCTCCTTGCTAAAGAATTTTTTCTGCTGATCTAGGCATTTTTTTCAATTCCTGAAATCGTTGATATAAATTATTTTGGACCCCATTGAGTTTTTTCAGAAGTATCATCTTGAATTCTGTCATTTAAGTCACATATTTTTATGTCCGTAAACTTAATCCTGGAGATTTTTCTCTTTTTTTCTTAGCTGCCTTGTCATATTGGTTGTTCATGGTATTGGATAGACTATTTCTCTACCTGGGCATTAATGGAAGTGCATTTATTTTTCCAGGAAGAAGATTTATTATATAAATGTCTTTTTTTATCCAGTTGCTAAGAAGATATTTTTCTTTTGGTTTCCAGTAGATGGATCCTCTTGGATCCCTGCTTTATATAAAGTCTTAATAATGCCTTTTTTTTCTTATAAGTATTCAGTCATGCTCATTACCCTCAATTTCAGTCCCTGTCAGTGTTAGCTACAGTTTTCATAGCAGTTGCTCAGATTCCCCTGAGACTCTGTGGTGTTCTTGGCAGATATAGGGAGAGGTGCCCTCTGGGTTGGGGGATGAGGGCTGTAGCTGGGCTTCATGTTTTGCAACTGCAGCTGATAATAATCAATTGTTGCATCTCTGTCATCCCCACTTCTCTGCCATCCCTACTTTTTTGTTGTCCCCACTTCTCTGTTTCCACCCCTCCCCTCCGGGTACTGCCACTGCATGGTTCTCACATCTCTCTCAAGCAAGGTTGTTTAGGAAACCCACTGCATCTTCTCCCCTCCCACTCCTCCTGCAAGGAACTCCAGCTGGGAGAAGTAACTTCTTTGTTTCTCCCAGTCTGCCACCGGACTCTTGCAGTTCTGACCCGTGGAAGTTCTTATTCACAGATCCCTTGCTCAGACGTGCTTGTGTGCAGGTTGGGTGGTGTTGTTTTTCTTTGTTTGTTTTTGTTTTTGAGTCTTACATGTTCAGCTTATTGTTGTTTCAAGGGGAGAGGTTTGGGGGCATCTGTACTTCCACCATGTATCTTATCTCTAATAATTTTTAAAATGTTTTCTACCTTTTTGTTTGACTTATCATTTAGTTCCTGCATTGTTTTCCTGAGTGCATTGTATTGTTTATCCTTGTTTCTTGAATTTCGCTGAGTTTCTTAAAATAATTATTAAAATTTTTTTTTTTAGGTAACTCACCAATCTACATTTTTTTGATGTCACTTAATGGAATATTTTTGTGTTTATTTGGTGGTGTTATTTTTTTTCCTTTTTTTGTGTTTCAGAATGCTTTGCACTGATGTCTGTACATTTGTGGGAGAAGTCACCTCTTCCAGTCTGGCTTTGATGGGCAAAAACTTTCACCTGTAGTTAGCTGCAAGGATACAAGCTGGGTCGGGTACAGCTTCTTTGGTTCCTGGGATGGCACAGTGGAGTCTCTGTAAAACTTCATCAGCTGAGGTCAACAATGACTATGGGAGTATTCTCTGGCCAAGAATTCAGAGGACCTGAGGTGGCAGTGGCAGCCAGGCTTATTGGGATACTCAGGTGAAGACCACTAGAGTCCTTCCGTTTTCTTTTTTTTCCCTTGGGAGAGAATTCTAAAAGAGAGGATCCCTCTTGACACCTTGTCTGGTGTACTGGCATTCAGTACACCAGGGTCCTGGAGTCAGGTGCAAGTGGAACTACCAAAGCACATGAGTCCTGGGGCACAGGAGCACTTGTTGTGACAGTGACACTGGTGTCAAAGGTATGGGCATTTGTAGATCTCTCAGGTAACTAGGTTCTGAATCTCTTGGACTCACATAGGAGTGGCTTTGGGGCAGGGGGAGGCAGATGTAGCAGTAGCACAGGTCCTGAGATGACAGGATGGAGTTGCAGCTTGAGCCCAGGGTTAGGGTGCAGTAAAAGCACAGCCTTGGGTTGGTGGGTCAAGTCCTAATTCTGTCCCCAGAGGAAGTAATGGAACAATAACATGCCCCTGGTGGTAACTCATTAAAGTCATATGTTGAGACTAATAAGGCAGATTACAAAGCAGCGACAGTTTGGCCTTGGCAATAACAAGTGATAGCCAGCTTGAGATTCGAGAGTGGGTCTCAAAACAGCAGCAGTTTTGTCCAGTAATGGTGGTCAAAGACTTACCTGGGACCTAGGGGGCAAGGTGCAGAGAAACGGCAATTCCGGTCCCATATTTATTAAGGTGCAGTAGTATCTCAATCCTGGAAAGTGGGGCACAGCAGCTGTCTCACTACAGTGGACAGCTCCAGTCTCAGGAAGAAGATGCTACTGTGGGGACTCTGGGCATCTCCCTTACCTGGAATCAGTGTTGTTAAAAACTGTGGTAGTCCTCAGTATCAAGAGCTGCAAACATCATGGCAGTGAGTCTTGCTGAGGTTTCCCACTCTCCTTTATCCCTGGGGTGAAATACCTCTGAAGTGATTCCTCCTGATGCTAAATTTTTCTGTACTGGGGAATAAAATGATACAGTTTAAATATTCCTTATGCATTTCTCTGCAGCTGTCATTGGTTTTTGCTCTCCACTGCCTTTTCATTGTAGTCCAAAGTTTTCCCAGAATTATTTTTGTCAATTTGTACTTGCTTTTATTTTATTTTATTTTATTTTGTGTGGAGATTGTATTGAGACCTACTAGCCCTCCATTTTACTAATATCACTACCCCAATTTTTATTCTGAAGTCACCTATATCAAAGGCACCAACTTGTATATGGCTCACAATACTGTCTGAAATGTGAGATGCTTTCTTTAAGTTGGATCCTTGGCTCCTCCACATATTTAGATTGACCCTTGGGAAAGGAGTAGAGTGAAAGCTCATTAATTCTCATGGAAGTTTTGTAAGGTGAGTCCTTTTTCTGTGATGCATACACTTTGAAGGTGAGCAGACTCAGGCTGTCCAGCCCCATGGACCTCTGAATTATCTTGAATATGTCGCAGTCAGCAGCAGCTTTGGCGGGGTGCCCACTTTATTATTTATCTGATATTTAAAATATATTATTTTCTAATAAGATGATAAATAAAAAGATAATATAAGTATAGGAGAACAACTCAAACCTGCCTTCGTATGTGAACGTATGTTGATTTAGATAACCTAAAAGTTTCTTGAATGTTAAAAAAAAATCTCTCAGACTTTAGTGTAATCCAAAAAATAGCATCATCACTAAAGTCAGCTCCATTTTAGTTTTTTAAGGTCAAGTGCTAGAGAGAAATGGGTTTAATTAAGAATAAGTATTTCATTAATCAAGTGGAAGCAGATTAAGAGTAATGTTGAGAAACTGGATTGAGTTGAGTCTCCACAAATCAGAAGAAAATAAATGAAAGGAGTGAAGAAATGAACTGAGGAACTAAACTGCAGTTCTTATACTTTAATAGGATGGACACTGAAAAAACATGTAAACCTATAAATTAAAAAATTTAAAAATACAAGCAAGCTCTGAGATAGCAAAGTTTTTTATTTTTCTTGCAGTTAAGCTCAGAGAAAAGTAAGTATATTTAGGAGGACTGGAGAGAATTGACATTAAATTGTCAGAATCATGATGACATATTTTAATCTTAAGAAACATAAGAGAAAATAGATGAGGAGTAAGATCATCTGTGAGAGGGTTGTGTCTGGTGGTTTGTAAAAACACGGAACTCTCTAGCCTGATAAAAATATAATAAATTTTAAGGGAACTAATCCTCCTTCCTCTTTTCCAGTGACTCACCAAAATTCTGCATAATGGAAAATGGACAAGAATTTTTTTATGACCCCATTGTGAAATGCTGTCCTGATGAAAGATATCACTTTGCCATGAGTAATGAGACTTCCTGTTCCTTTTCTTGAATTAATTAATTTTTTTATAATGACATTGGTTAATGAAATCCAATAAGTTTCAGCTGTACATTTTAAGAGTAAGGCATATATATTTACACTCTGTGTTCACCTCCTATAGCTAGATGTCTTTCTGACACCACATATTTGATCCCCTTTACCCCCGTCTACCCCTTCCCTTCTCCCACCCACTCCTTCTCTTCTCTGATAACCACTAGTCTATTGTCCATGTCCATGAATCTCTGGGTTTTTTTTTTGTCCTGTTCATTTGTTGCTTTTAGGTTTATATCCCACATAGAAGTGATATCATGTGATTTTCAACTTTTTTTGTGTGCTTATTTTACTTAACATGATTATCTCGAGGTCTATCCATGTTGTTGCAAATGGCAGTATTTCACCTCTTCTTATAGCCGAGTAACATTCCATTGTAAATATGTGCCACAGCTTCTTTATCCAATTATCTATCCAGACTTCCTGTCAATATTCAAATTCCTATTCAGTCTGACCTCTATTCTGAGTTCCAAATGAGTAGGTTCTGCTGTTTCACCTGGAGATTATAATTAGGCATTTCAAACTTTCCATGTTGAAATGAGGTCATAGATTTTACAAAAACAACAACAATAACAACAATAAAAAACCTGTCTCTTCGTGTACTGCTCATTTCAGTAAATGACTTCAACATATATCCAGATGCCCAAACTATAAATCTAATTCTGCAATTCTCAACAATTTTTCTTTCTGTACCTTCTGTTTTGTGCTGGTCTCAGCTATCAATAGTGATGCCATTGGCTAGATGTCCCTGAGCGTACTAACCTAGACCCTCACAGTGAGCCCCCACAGACCTCTTCACTTTTGGAACTATGTTGTGGCTAGAACTGCCCCTGTGGTTCTTATTCTGATTGCAAGACACTCTCAGGAATCTTTGATAAAAATAATAAGGTTTATTACTCACAAGTCCTGGAGGGTACATGGCATGCTTGGGGCTACACAGTGAAGTCATGTATAGAGAGAGGAGCACAGGCCTGGGGTTCTTCTTTTATGGGTTGAGAATGGGGGAGCTAGGGTGGATTTTGTGGATGTATTTTTATTGATGAATTTAAAACATAAGAGCAGGAATTAATGTGTGGGAAGGAAACATGTTTATTTTTCAGTATTTTTTCCCTCTGGCCTAAATTTTGGATAAATTTTATTTCTGTATCTTCAAGTTCATTTATCTATCCTTTTTTAGTATCTAATTTGATATTAATTTTCTTATGAAAGTTTTATTTCAAATGTTTTATTTTTTAATCTCTAGAATTTCTATTTTAAAAAACTTCCAGTTATCTCATAATTATCATATTTTCATTAGGATACTTTTATCGGATATTGTTTAATATTTTTCTCCTTCATCCTTTCTTTCTGTACTTAAGACTTATCTATAAGGGGACAAAAATGCATTATTTGTCCTATAGAGTTTCCTCCAGATAAAAAATTTATACTTTTGCATTCATGAAAATTCCACCAGGTAGGTTTTCTCCCATGAGCCATTAGTTTTCCCTTTCTCTACAGGCTAACCCACCCATTGTTGTTTCTCCTGGTGTCCCATTAGCATAAACTTCCTTTCTGTATATTTTACTTTTGAGTTGTGGGTCTTGAACTTGGCTTGGCCTTTAGAATCCCCTGAGGAAGTTTTTTTGTTTGTTTTTTCGTTCATTTATCTGTTTGTGTTAATTCTGAAGTCTAGTACTCATTCTAGACCACTTAAATCAGAATCTGTAGGGGTGGCACCCAAACATTGGTACTTTTTAAAGCTCCTCACTTGTTTCCAATATGCAATCAAGTTTGAGAACCACTCCCTTTGGTACATGATTTCACATGTTTTCCATACTTATTTCCTCAGGGTGTGTGCAATATATCCATACTCCTTAAATACTTATAATCTTTGAAACTTTCCCTTGTAATTTTTAGAAATGCTCTATGCTTATCTTTTTATTTTTCTCCATCTCCCATTTATCTCTACGGTTGCTGAATTCAGGTCTATGGAAAGGTAATCATTTATATCTGATCTTGTGACCTTGACTTCATTACTTTGTTAGATAACTGAGTTTCCTAATACCCTGTAGTAAAATTTTCAGTTCTTCTCATTGAAAAGTGGTAACTTTATCACTATAGCGAATCTCATATACGTAACTCTAGATATTCCCCATTCTGTTCCATTGACCTAGTTTTTGGTATCAGTAAAGTACTGTTTTTTCTTCCCCTACAGATTTGTAGCAGTCATAAAATTTGGTAGGACATGTCAATATCTATCTACTTAAGGCTTCTGTTTATGTTTGTAGCAGTTTTAATATTTACGCCTAGGACTTTTTCCACTTCACCAATTTTTAATAAATATACTAACAAATAGTCTAAAATGATTTTATATTTTGAAATCTCTATTTGCAGTTATTTTTTCTGTTTTTTTTCTAGTTTTTAATTGAGTTTTTCTCTTTCTCAATGAGTCTCACTGAACTTCTATCTTGTTAATATTTTAGGTAAATAAGCTTTTAGTTTTGATTATTTCTCTATTATTATTTTTTATATATTGGCTCCTACTTTTATCTTTATTTTTTTTCTTTCCTTTCTCTCTCTCCTTTCTTCCCTTTTTCCTCCTTCCTTTCTCTCTATATTTTTCCAACTTGTTAAGGTTATTGTTTAACTTATTTTTTGAATCTCTTGAGTTTAATAGTAAAAGTACTTAAGAAAATTGTGCAAGGACACTCATTAGAGTCAAAGTTGTTCAGTTAGTGGCTATCTGGCTCCAGATTATTTTCTTAATCATTATGTTATAAATTTATCTTAAAGAGTCTTTATGCACTTTATATATTTTCCTTTAAGTGCATTTTAGTTTTCTCTCATAAATTTTGATATGTACTGTACTTAGTGTTTTTAATTTTAAAAATTAAAAAAGTAATTGTGCTAACATACACATAATGAAATTTGCTCACCTTAACCATATTTAAAATATTTTTTTAATTTTTCAACTACAGTTGACATACAATATATTAGTTTCAGGTATACAACATAGTGATTAGACATTTATAAAACTTATGAAGTGATCGTCCTGAGAAATCTAGTACCTATCTGACACCATACATAGTTATTACAATATTATTGACTATATTCTTTGTGTTGTACTTTATACCCCTATGACCATTTTGTAACTACCAATTTGTACTTATTAATAACTTCCTTTTTTTCTTCAACTCCCAACGTCTCTTTCATCTGGCAACCATCAAAATATTCTCTGTATCTATTAATTTGTTTCTGTTTCATTTGTTCATTTATTTTATTTTTTAGATTCACATATAAGTGAAATTACATGACATTTGTCTTGCTCTTTTTTACTTGCTCCACTCATCACAGTATCCTCTAGGTCAGCACTCCTCAACCAGGGACAAGTGCTCCTATGAGAATCTCATGCCTGATGATCTGAGGTGGAGCTGAGTTGGTGATGCTAGCACTGGAGAGCAGCTGCAAATACCGATGAAGCTTGGCTCACTGGCCTGCCACTTACCTCCTGCTGTGTGACCCAGTTCCTAGCAGACCATGAACAGGTACTGTTCCGTGACCCAGGAGTTGAGGACCTCTGTTCTAGGTCATCTGCCGGAGCCCACCGGCTAAGATCGAACAGTTCCCGAGAGGGAGAGTGAGGATTGAGAAACAGAGAGAGAGAGAGAGAGAGAGAGAGAGAGAGAGAGAGAGAGAGAGAGAGAGAAGATAGAGACAAAGGGATAGAGTTGAGAGGGCTATGGCTCCCAACAGTCATCCATGTTGTTATAGATGGCATGATTTATTTTATTTTTTATGGCTGAATAACATTTCCATTGTATATATAGATACCATTTCTTTACCTATTTCTCCATTAATGGACACCCAGATTGCTTCCCTTTCTTGGCTACTGTAAGTAATGCTGCAATGAACATATTGATACACATGTCCCTTCTAAGTAGTGTTTTAGGTTTCTTTGGATAAATACCCAGAAGTGGGATTACTGAGTCCTTCTTTGTCTCTTGTTATATCCTTTGTTTTAAGGTCTCTTTTGCCTAATATAAGTATTGCTACCAGATTTTTTGTTTGTTTGTTTCCATTTTCATGAAATATCTTTTTCAATCTCTTTACTTTCAGTCTGTGAGTCTTTCATTCTGAAGGGAGTCTCTTGTAGGCAGCATGTGTAAGGGTCTTGTTTTCTTATTCATTCAGCTACTGTATGTCTTTTGATTAGAGCATTTAATCCATTTACATTTAAAGTAATTTTTACTAGATATGTAGTTATTGCCATTTTATTATTTATATTTTTGTTCTCGTCGTCGTCGTCCTCCTCCTTCTCCTTTTCCTCCTCTTTCTTTTTTCAAAAAGTCCCTCTAACATTTCTTGTAATACTAGTGATAAGCTTTAACTTGTTTTTTTTTTTTTTTCTGGGAAGCTATCACTTTTTCAGTTCTGAATGTTAGATTTGCTGGGTAGAGTAATCTTGGTTTCTTGTTTTTTATCACTGAGAATATTTTGTGCCCATCTCTTCTGGCCTGCAAAGTTTCCATTGAGAAGTCTTATGGCAGCTCCTTTGCAGATAACTAATCACTTTTTTAAGATTCTGCTTTTAAGATTCTGTCTTTGTCTTTAACCTCTTGCAAGTCTCAGGGTGGCTTCTTCTTTGTATTCTAGTTATAGGATTTCAGTTCTTGCAAGTCTCAGGGTGGCTTCTTCTGTGTATCCTAGTTATAGGATTTCAGTTTAGTTATAGTGATGGTTGTTCTGTAGTTTCATTATAATTTTGATGTGGTCATGGAAAGATGCAAGCACAGAGTTTACCTACTCTTCCATCTTGGTTGGAAACCCATCATTTCAGTCATTTTTACACATACTGCTTGTAGTATTAGATGTATTCACATTGTTGTGTAACCACTACCACTACCAAGCTCTAGAATTCTTGATCTTTCAGAATTAAAAGTATATACTTTATAAACATCTCTTCATTTCTTCCACCACCCCCTAACATTTGGCAATAATCATTTTACTTTTTGCCTCTATGAATTTCACTAGGTACCTTATATAAATGGAATAATATGGTTATTTGTCTTTTTTTGACTAACATTTATTTAGCATACTGTCTTCAAAGTTCTTCCATGTTATATCATTTGTCAGAATTTCCTTCCTTTTTAAGCTGAATAATATTCCATTTTATGTATATACCACAACTTATTATTCATTTGTTTATCAATGGACATTTGGGTTGATTCTACCTTTTGGTCTTTGTGAATAATGCTGGTATGAACATGGGAATACAAATATTTCTTAGAGACCTTGATTTCAATTTTGGGAGGTATATATACAAAAGTCAAATTGCTGCACAATATGACAATACTATTTTTATGTTTTTGAGGAAATGTTTTCAAAACAGCTGTATCATTGTACATATTCACCAATAGTATACAAATATTTCAATTTTCCCACAACCTTGCTAACACTTATTTTTAGTTGGTTTTTAAAAAAATAGTAGCTGTCCTAATGGGTGTTGAAATGGTATCTCTCATTTTAGTTTTAATTTGCATTTTTCTGATGATTAATGATTTGAGCATCTTTTCATGCACTTGTTGGTCATTTATTTGTGCATCTTCTTGGGAGAAATATATATTCAAGTCCATTGCCCAATTTTAATTTTTGTTTTTTGTTTTTTTGTTATTGAGTTAAAGGAGTTTTTTTTTTATATTCTCTGAATATTAACCCTCTTATCAGATATGTGAATTGTAAATATTTTCTCCATTACATGGGTTGCCTTTTTACTCAATTGATTATGTCTTTTGACGTATAGAAGTTTTAAATTTATCTATTTTTATTTTTGTCATCTGTGGTTTTGGTGTTGTATACAACAAATCATTGCCACGTCAAATGTCATGAAGCTTTTTTATCTTATTCTAAGAGGTTTGTGGTTTTTGTTTTTATTTTTAGGTCTTTGATTCATTTTTAAGTAATTTTTATATATGGTATAAGATAAGGATTTAATCTCTCTCTCTCTCTCTTTGCATGTGGATATCCAGTTTTCCAATACCATTTGTTGAAAAATTGTCCTTTCCCCATTGAATCATCTTGTCACCATTGTTGAAAATCATCTGATTATACATACAAGGGTTTATTGCTGGACTCTTTGGAAGATAGTTTGAAATTCTCTTACAAATTTAAACATAATACAATAACTATACTCCAAGCTATCTACCCAAATGAATGGAAACTTTACATGTACACAAAAATCCTGACACAAATATTAATAGCAACTTTGTTCATAATCACTAAAAACTGAAAGCAGCCCAAATGTGTTAGTGAGAGAAGTCAATCTGAAAGACTACTATATAATTCCAACTATAGGACATTCTGCAAAGAGTAAAACTTTAGGGAGAGTATAAAGATCACTGGTTGCCATTATTTCAGAGGGGTGATAAGGATGAATAAGTAGAACACAAAAAAAGTTTTAGAGCAGTGAAACTATTCTGTATTCTAATGATGAACAAACATCATTTTTGTACTTGTCAAAACCCTTAGAATGTATAACACAAAGAGTGATTCCTAATATAAACTATGATTGTTAGTTGATAAAAATGTCAATGTTGGTGTACTGATTTTTAACAACTACACCACAATGGTGTGGGGAGTTCATGGTAGGGAAGTCTGAGTGTATGTTCCAGGAGGGAGTATGTGAGAACTCTGTATTTTCACTAATTTATTAGTGAAACTAAAACTGCTCTAAAAAATAAAGTATATTAAATTATAAAAGAATTTTTTGCTATTTGTGAATAAGCTTAATGGTTTATTACTTGTATATTTTTAGATATTTGATATATCCACTTATTTTTAGTGTGCTTAATCTACTGACCTTTCCTAATTTTTCCATTGCTGCCAAATCTTAACCTTTTCTTGATTTCTTGGCTACAGTCTTCATCTGATGACTAAACCAAGGTAAAAAAAATTTTTTTTAAATTTTAATATCTTCATTGTCTGTGTTAAAGTTGTGTATGTTTTCTGTAATTATGATTTTTTACTTCTTGATGTTAAAATGCAGTTCTGCTACCTTGGTTCAAACTCTTGTGGGAGACTGATAGTTCAGTAATTTCTTAGTTTCTATAGAATGCCTGAGCAGCCTTCTCATCTCTCTTTAGAAGTTTTTAGCAGGCTTATTTCTATCATATGCAAATGAAAAGATTTAACTTAATGTACAGATTACATAGAAAACAAAAGGTAGGGCAATAACCTAAAAAGATTATAATGGAATCTAACAGTATAACGGTTTGGGGAACAGCTAGAGTCTTAAAAGGAAAGTTAAGTATGCCCTTGACTATGAAAAAAATATAGATTAAGTGTCTAATCTCTGTTTTCTAAGGATTTCATCTATATATAAACCAGTCAGTAGCCTGGAAATATGGCTACGCTCTGGTTAATGTCTTTTCCTACAATCTGGCTCCTACAATGCTTCAGCAGCACTTATTGAAAGGAAGACAGATTTTTCACTGCTGGTATAAACCTATTCACTTGTAAATGTTTCTGGTTTTCTCTGTTCTGTCTGACTTCTGAGAAGCATATTACCCTCAGATTAGTGTTCTTTCCTTGCTCCACCAAAAAAGGAAGTTGTGGGTCTTGTTGAGTCATTGGACTGTTGCTGTTGTGTATCCTGTTTGTCTTTGCTCATTTCATCTTTACCAGTAGTTGATTTACAAATTTCTTTACTCTGTCTCTTGCACAGACTCCTTTTTTAGTGTAGTCCAGTCATGATTTACCTACTAGACATGTTATTATTTCCTGTTAGCCTATTTTTTAAATTTATCTGCCAGTTAGTCTTTATTTTGTCAGTGGCATTTTACCTGATAAAATGTTTTTTTATTCCTCAGAGGACTATAAGCTACTGGTTAACAGCATAGGCTCAAGTTCCATGTTATCTAGATCTAAATTCCAGTTCTAGCATATTCTTTGCAAGAGCTCAGTCAAGTTTTTAACTTTTCAAAAACTTGTACAAGTCATTTGCAAAGGAGGAAAATGGTAATTATTCATTTTGTGAAGATTAAGAAAGTTACTTTCTGTTCAGTGCTTAGAACAGTACTTGATATACCAACAAATATTAACTATTATTACTTAGAAGTATGTTTTCATAATGCTCCAAGGTTATAGCTAACATCAGCTGGCACTCATATCATTCTAGGTTTATTGCTTGGGTTACTTGTATTAACTTTTTTTTGACCAAGAGGTGTCAGAGGAGGGGTGGGTGACACACTACAGATCCCACAAAAGATCTGAGTAATGAATCAGAGACAGTTTTTCAGACCTCTTTGTTAGAAATCAGTGTACAAAGCATTCATAATGGGCAGCCACTTCTTTCTCCAACCTATTTCAGCTGTAATCACCAATGTCTCCTTGTCTTTTAAGTTTTGACACTTCAGTTATAATATCTTGGTTGGGTATTTTGAGTTTATTTGAGTTTATCTTTTTTTTTTTTTTTTTTTAATTCTCTGAGCTTCCTGCATCTGGATATTTGTTTTTTTTTCCTCAGGTTAGTGAAGTTTTTAGCCATTGTTTCTTCATATAAGTTTTCTGCCCCTTTTTCTTTCTCTTCTCCTTCTGAAAGTCCTATAATGTGAATGTTCACCCACTTGATGTTGTTCCATAAATCCTTTAAGCTATCTTCTCTTTTTATTCTTTTTTCTTTTTGTTGCTTAGTATGAGTTCCACTTCCCTGTCTTCTAGTTCACTGATTCCTTCTATACTTGATTTAGACTCTTGTTGAATCCTTGTATTGTAATTTTCAGTTGAGTTATTATATTCTTCAGCTTTGTGATTTCTGTTAGGTGCTTTCTTATATTTTCTTTTTCTTTGTTGAAATTTTCACTTTGTTTATGAATTGTTCTCCTGAATTCCACAAGCATTTTTATGACCATTATTTTGAACTCTATCAGGTAAATCACTTATCTTCATTTCATTAAGGTCTGCTTCTGGAGTATTATTTTGTTCCTTCATTTAAAATATATTCTTTTGTTTCTTTGTTTTTCTTGACTCTGTGTAGGTTTCTGTACATTAGATAAAGCAGCCTCCTCTCCTCTCCTCTCTCTTTATTGAAGGAGTAGTATTGAATAGATGAATTTCATTGTTTAGCCTGGCCTTAGTTCTTGATTGTCTCTCAAACCTTTGTATAGTCCAATCCACCTTCTTTGTTCTTAGTAGCTCCCAGTAGATATGACTACATCAAGACTTGTCAGTGTCCCAAAAGGGATAATCTTAGTCAGTGCCTAGATGTAGGCTGATTGAAAGCCTGACCCTCAAGCAGCAGCTTTTAAAGTGTGCAAGTAGACCTCTTTCACAAAAAGAAAATGTCAGATGGGGTTTCTGTCTTCTTCTATGCTGCATGGGAAGATAGCTGTTTGAGGAGTGTTTCATTGTTTTCTACAGTCCTAGAACTCAAGTCCCACTGGCCATAAAAGGCAGGCTATCAAGTGATGACTGTTCCCTGGGTTGCAGTGGCAAAAGCCAGGGTGCCAGATGCATATACATATTCCAGGAAGACATCAGTATCCTGGAATGGGTCAAAAGGAGAACCTACTGATGGAGCCCCCTGGCCTCCCTTGCCTCTAGGGAGTATAGCACTCCCAATTTAACACAGTAAAGTAGTAGTTCATTAAAGGTCATTACACACACACACACACAACACACACACACACACACACACACACACAGTTAAAGAAACATTGTAGTTTAAAAAAGAATGTAGGGAAAGGGACATATTCTGGAAGTTTAAATTTAAGACTCTCTAAGCTGCTCGGTACTTTTTGTCATCTTTAGCTGCTATAACAAAATACCATAGGCTGTGTGGTTTAAACAATAGATATTCATTTCTTACAGTTCTGTAGGCCAGGAAGTCTGAGATCAGGGTGTCGAAATGTGGGTCGCAGAACAAAAACATTCAGGTCATGACAGTACTGTAAATGAAGTCAGGGACCCTAATGATGTCTTTATCACAGAATGTCACATTTCCATTTCTTTTGCCTTAACAAATCTGTTTTCTCTCATCTATGAAAAATTTAGGATTTAATTAGCAGTTCCACTGTATCTTTCTTAACTTTGCAGGCAAGGTTTTCATGTCTTTGCTTATAATGTTCACACACTGGGAACATTAATAGCTTTTCCTCATTGGTCACATTTCCTTTTACCATTTTGCACACAACTTATTCAGTTCAGAGAACTTTCTAGTGCAGAGCTTACCTCAAGCATATAGCTGCCTTTGAAAATATAATACTCAGAAAAAGAGAAAGATGAGGGGATGTTAATTAATTTTTTTATTTTTGAATTTTCTTTGGAGTAAAACAGTTTTTTCAATTGTTTACCAGGTAATTTCTGAGTTGTGAAAAATCCATGTTTTTTCACTGTATTCCCCCATTTAATCTTGACTGTCACAAACAGACAGACAGAAAAAGAGGACACTTTTTACTTGCATTTGCGCTGAAACTTTAGCAGCAGACAGTAATTGTTCAAGGTCTGTCAAATTAAATTTTTATTAGGTATAATGATTATTCTTTTTTGGGTATTGTTAACATTTTTTTTTTGTTCTAATAAATAAAAACTAAGTGCACTAATTCCACATGACACCCTGATCTATTGATCTCAACACACTTATGGAAGTTTCTACTAACATTTTTGGTGTTGCTTTCTCAATTTCCTTTTTTCTTTGCTCCATCTCCCAGAGTAAATAATTAAAAAAAAAAAACCATTCTTTGAAAAGACTTCTCCTTTTGAGCTGTCTTTTGTATTGGGAACTTTATAGTCTTACCAGAATAGGTAAGACTGGTGTTAAAATCTCAAGTATTTCTAAATATATCCTTTTATGCACAGAAATAAACTCTGAGGAAAAAATATAAGAGGCATCTGGTTCTCCCAAACATTGGACAACAAGAAAGATAACCCACAATGGGGCAAGAAAAACCTCAAAATAAACGTGAGTACTTCTCTCTTTTCAATTTTAAAGAGGCAGGTAAAATTATGACTAAGATTTAAAAATATAAATTGATGGTAGTTGTAGTTTTGAAGACTGAATATGATGATATGTAGAGGAGAAGGTAGAAGAAAATGAGGATGACTAGTGAAGAGGAAGGCCATAGATAGATTAAAATACGTTAGGTAAAAGAAAGTTTTTTGTGAAACATAAATTGAGCCAAGAGAGGAGTTAAAGTGTATGTATATAATAAGATGAAAAAAAAGAGAGTAATTTGGGAAGATTCTTTTAAAGGCAAGAGAGAGAAGAAAGACATAGAAAACACACTAAGGCTCACAGTATTTCTGAGGCTCTAATTTTATCCCTTTTTATGTTTTATTTAAGAGACACAGATGAATTTGTATTAGGAGAACATTAAATAATATTTTGAGACATATATAAAACAAATACAGAAATATATAATATTAAAATTAATGTTTTACTTTATCTCATCACTCCACCATGACAAACTTTAATAAATCCACAATATAGAATGGTCCTAAAAAAAACCTTTTTATGAACAATATATCTTAGAGGTTTTTTATGGCAATACGTACTGTTATATATGATTATTTTAATTGCTATATAGAATTCACCATATGTATTCACCATAATTTAGAATCTCCACCATTGATAATATTTATACAGGTATTAAGTTTCAGTGTTCTATTTCCAAAAGGACTATATGTATATTCTTTAATATAAATAAATTCAGTTATTTCAATAGGATTAAAATTGTATGGCAAATGTAAAATGTAAAATGCTCGTCTGTCTAAAAAGCTTTCTGATTTATAGTTTAGTAGAAACATTTATTTTTCTCACCAAAGGTGTTATATTTTAATTTTTTAAAAACCTGATATGTAAAAAATCAAACCATAATATTTTAGTTTACATTTTTCTGAGCATATTTTTATTTGTTTAATGACAATTTATAATTCAGCAAATTAAATTTTCAGCAAATTTCTTGTCCGATTTTTGCTGTTTCCTAATTGATTTCTTAAATACTTTATACAGTCTGGATGTTAATATTGTGACAAGATTTTTCTTATGTTTCTTGTATTCTAACATTGTATATGTTATATAATTTATATGCCCAAATTATCAATATTTTTATGACTTTAGGGTTTTGTGTCTTCTCCATTAAAAGCCTTTCTTATTTCAAAAAACTAAAAAACAGTTGTTTATGTGTTTCTTATTTATTTATTTATAAGCTTTAGAATGGATTTTTTCAAGGGAATTCTTTAAGCTCTCCTCTAGATCTAAACTATTTTGGATGATTGCATAATGAGCCTGCTCCTTGGTAGAATTAACTTCCACAGCTCTTGTGGCTTAGAGGAAGATAACCTATTTACCTTCCTATTTGTTCCAGGAGAACTGAATATACAGCTGATCCCTTGGGCCATTGCTTTTTTTTTCGTCTCAATTCTCAGTGCCTGCTTTATTGCAAGTTGTTTGGGTAAGTTATTTAAAAAGTGGAGCTCTCCTTGAATTATTTCCCCAAACAGTCTTTATAAAGTTGTTCTAAACATTTTGTTGTCTTGATTTTCCCTATCAATCTATAATGCCTTCAGCATCTTGGATTTAAAATTCAAATATACATACTTGACCTACTATTCTTTGATGGTGTTGCCTTGCATCAGGGAGTGAAAGATGGAATCTAGACCCTTTTCTGTACATATAAAGGTTGGTGATTGTAGGAAATCACCCCTCGTTTTGGATTAAGATTTAAAAAATTTACTTCTTATGAATAAAAAGTACCAGAAAAAAAAAGAGAAAATTTATATGAACTGTAGAAGAATAGTTGGATGGGAGTTATTATAATTAAATTACTATAACATAGGCACAAGAATAGGCAAATAGACCAGAGGAAAAGAATAAAGAGTTTAGTTACAGATTCTGCATATTTACACTCTTTCTATAAAACAGAAAGGCATATTGCAGAGTTATGGAGAAACAATAATTTTCTTCATTTAATGGTATATTAGAGACCATTGTGTATCCATATTTAAAAAATAGAATCGGTCTCTTGTCTCATATCTTGTACAAAAACAATCCAACGTGAATTATTGGCCACAATGTGAAAATTATATTAATAGCTCTTTTTAAAAGATAAATGTAGACTATCTTCATGACTTTGATTCAGAGATTTCTTAAACAAATTACAAAGTGTTCTAGCCAATAAAGAAAATATTGACAAATTATACTACATTAAATAAAAATTACTGTACAACAAAAAATATCACTGATTAAAAACACAAAGCCAAAGAAGATATTTATAATGCATATAATTAATAAAGAATGAGTGCCCAGAATATATAAACAACTTTTTAAAATCAATAGGAAGAATACTGACAATATAACAGAAAAATGATAAAAGTCTTGAATAAGTACTATAGAAAAGAAAAAAATATAATGTCCAGTAAACACATTTTAAAAATCAATCATTAGTTTTCAGAGAAATGCAAATTAAATTCACAATGAGATAGCACTAAAAATATACCACGATGGCAATAATTAAAAAGTTTGGCACTATCAAATATTGATAATGCTGTGGAGAAACTGGACCTATATGAATAGCTGCTGGTAGGAGTGTAAAGCAGTACACTCACTTTGTAAAGTTTATTGCTATCACAGTTGACTATATATATATATATATATATATATATATATATATACACACACACACATACACATTTATCTTATTACCAGTAATTTCACGCCTAGCCATATACCCTACAGAAATGCATGATTATTTGGTCTAGGACACATGATCAAAAATCATCAGAGCAGCATAGCTCACAATAGGCAAACACTGGAAACAATGCAAATATCTACCAGAAGAAGAATAGATAAATATATAGTCTTGCATTAAGATGATAAATCACTTTACAGCAAAGATATGAGTTATAGTTGCATATAATAATGTAGATAAATTTCAGAAACAACCCTGAGTGGAAGATAGAACCAAAAGAATGCATATTGTATGGTTCCATTTACATAAAGTTCAAAAGCAGAAAAATCTGATCTATATGGTTTAGGAATATATTGTTAAGTGGTAAAAGTATGAAGCAAAGCACAAAATGATTAAAAGCTACATCAGGGTTATCTTTAAGAGAGAGGGGATGGGTTGCATTTTGATGTGAAAGCTAGCGAGATGTTGGCAATATTTTGTTTCTTGAGTTGGGTAGTTGTTACCTGGAGTGTTCACTTTACAATAATTTAAGAAACTGTAAATTTGTTTTTTACTTCTTTACATTTGATTATATTTCAAAGTAAAAGTATTTAAAAGATAAACAAATGTATAAGGCTCTTAAACTTTGCAGAGCAGTGTTCAACAAAAATCTCCATGCTGATACAAATTCTGATAGAAAAATGTGCTTAAAAGCACATGCACGTAAAAGTTTGCAAAACTACCCTCATAAAGCACAAAATGTACAATATGACAATTAATTTTCAACAATTTCTTTTAACCAATTCACCTGAAACTGTAACAAAAGAACTGTATAGAAAGGAAAGAGAATGTGGGAGCCTTAACTATTAGGATTAAGAAAGGTTAAAGCAGTTGGTCCCCATTTCTTTAATTAAGTGGTTATATAGGGTAAGGAAACTAACTTTTTTTCTCCTTGACAGTGACTCATCACAGCATTCTACACTGTAAGAGAAGCACAGACATGTTCAAGATTTCAGAGCACCACATGAACCTAACATGCATTAGAGAAAAATTAGAAGTGAAAGGCACAGATAGCAGAGAGCGTAAGAGAATTTCTTTCTCAATTCCATTTCCATTCAAATTTATAATTTGATTTAAACTATATCAGTAGTAAACCAAGAGAGATTAAAATAACCTAAAATGAGAATCTGGCACAAGAGTGAGCATCAGTAAATTAAGATAGAATTATTTCTCAAAACTGTCATCAGTTGAATAACTGGAGGTTATAACAACACATATATGGGCCACTGTGGCATTTAAATTATAGTATTAATTTAATTCCATTTCTACTGATTCAGACATATCATAAAAACTGTTTCCTCCTGGAATATATAGCTTTGCTGAAGCATCTTTATTTCTTTTTTATTCTAGACCTTATAAAGTCTCATTTGGGAGAATGAAAAAATGTTTGATAAGTTAGCAGATTCTTTGCTTCCTTCAGATCAAAAGTTCCACAAAAAGTTTTGTGCAAACACTAAACATGAATGTAAATAAATGTGGATATGTTGGAGATGATCATCCCTTCTAAGAGAATACATTGTAATTTTCTTATAGTCATTATGTGATGCAGTTACTTCTGTTTAGAAGATATTTAGAAATGTAATTTTCAGGATATTTCAAAGGGAGGAACAGAATGATGATAATCCTGATATTGTTCCCTGAAATTATAACTGGATACTACGTAGTAGAATAGTTATGTAATCTGTTGCGGATGAAAATTCTCCTTTATGATTAATTTTCATTTCAATTTTCCCTTAGGGAGCACCTGGAATTGCTGTCCTGTTGGCTGGAGAGCCTTTCAGTCCAACTGCTATTTTCCTCTTAATGACAACAAGACATGGGCTGATAGTGAAAAGAATTGTACAGGCATGGGGGCTCACCTGGCCACTATCAGTACAGAAGCTGAGCAGGTATGCTGGGAGGCTCACATCAGTTTCTCTGGTGATTCGAATCTCTTTGAAGAGAAAGAGGAATCTTTCTGCTCTGCTATGCCTTTGTGCTTTTGCTTCACCTGTCTGGAAAACCTTTTCTTCTCTCTCATTTTCTTCATATGACCAATTTCTTTGGATCTTTTTAGATTTAATTCATGTATTATTTCCTCCAGAAAACTATCCTTGCCATCTTCCCTACTTTACCTTTTCTATTCTAAGCTGGAGGTACTTCCATGGTACATTGCATACTGTGTGATCATGGCACTTAACCTCAATATCCTGCGATTGTCTATTCAATACTCCATCTCTTCAAAAGACTCCTTCTTTGCAGAGAGTTGGGGCCATGCCTTACTCATCTTTGCATCTCCATTGTCCTGTATAGTGCTAGACACACTGGCTAGGTCCTAATAAATGTTTGGTGAGCAAGTGAATAAATGAATAGTTAATGGAGACTAAACTAGTTACTCAGGATAAAGTATAGGAAAAATAATTTGGATGTAAAAATAATTTGGTTGTAATTCTAAATTTAAAAATCTTAAAGTAAATTCAATTCTTTAAAAGTTGAAATTTATTTTTTCATGTAATATATTTCTATGTATGTACCATGACTCCTATTCTACTCTTTTATTGATCATCAGAGCTTTCTGGAGGATTCTGTTTTCATGACTTTGCAACTTACAGGTTCACTGATTCTTTGAATAAAATGGAATTTAATAAAATAAACAATTAAAGAAGGCAATTTTAAAAATAAAAGTTTCTGAAAATCTGATCCCATTACGCATTTGCTAAGTGGTTTGCAAGTGTGATTTCAGTTAATCTTCACAATAACTCTATAAAGTAGTGGAGATGTCCCTTTTGAAGATAAGAAAACTGGGTTTAGGTGAAATTAAGGCACTTACTAACATTACAAAATAAAATAACAGAAGCAGGATATGAAAACAAATCTCTTTGTTGGCAAAACTTTTGTGCATAACTACTAATCTACTTGACCTCTTTCCTCTTTTCCTAATATAACAACAATCACATGGTATATTTATTAAAATTTACATTTTTATGCAGAACTTCATTATTCAATTTTTGGAAAGACAATATTCATATTTCCTGGGACTTACACGTGAGAACCCCAAAAGCCAGTGGCAATGGATAGATAAGACACCATTTAACCCAGACATGATGTGAGTATATTGACCGGGACAAATGTGATTTATAGGCACAGATGAGAAAAAGGGAGCAAGCACAATTTATTTTGGAGTGGAACATACTAATATAAAAATGCTTACTTAGAAATATGTGTTGAGTCACCTCTATACTAGTATACTACTATACTTGTTTTGGACAGTACAGCTTTAATTTTTTTACTTTGGGGCATTTTCTCTGCATTGTCTCCTGACACCCTCATATATATATTTTTTTCATTTTAGATTCTGGCATAAGGGTGAACCCATCAACCATAAGAAAGAAAATTGTTTTGTCCTTGTTAATGACCAAAACAAATGGGACTGGAATGATTTTCCTTGTGACTTTGAAGCAAGTAGGATTTGTAAGATACCTGGAACAGCATTCGACAGAAACCTATGAAGGAACCTTTGTAATGAGGACAGAAAAGAAGAACCCATTAGATTAGTGCAGAGTATACATGCATCTTTGGAATAGAGAAAACATGCTGGTCCATAAAACATTTTCAGTCCTGCTGTCTTTATTTATTTTGTTCAGTTCATTCAAGATAATGTATTTTTGAGTGGTGTTTCAGTGTAAGAAATCACCGTTTCTGTGAAAATCAGTTGTCATCAATTTTGCTTTCTTGATAGTATTTCAAAGTATTTACCTTTCAAGTAGCATGTGTTTATTACACATCTAATAGAATGGCTTAAATGGTACAGAGTCTTAGTCATTTCTTCTTCTGCTCAAAATTCTAGCTCTTTGAATTCAAAAGCAGGCTATTCCAACTGGTAGTGGTACACCATTTTTTTAACCCAAATATCACAAACCCTTTAAGGTTTTGAACAATAGTTTTATTGTTTGATGCTTCATTTTCAGACTTTTTAAGAGTATATCATCAGCTTGACATTTCATGAGCAAAATATTTTCTGAACAAAAGTATAGGATAATTCTGAATTATGATATTAAACAGGTTTTTTAAAAAAGTCTACCTACCTTTTAAAAATTTACTTTTTACTCCATTCTAAATGTTTTCCCAAAGCAGGGATTCTCAAGTTGACTTATTTATTTATTATTGTTTTTGAATGAAAAAATCCCATACAGGCCACCTTAACCAAACCTTCAATTCTGTAGCTAAGGAAACAAAAACCTTATGAAACCAAAGAGCTCACCCTCACATTGCAAGTTCATGGCATAGCCAGGATTATAGCTCAGCTTTACCTTTCATAAGAGGTAAAATGTACTCCCTTTATTATTACAGGAAAGTTTCTGGGCTGACTGGGTTTGTTGGCTAACAGACAGTTAAAAGTTTCTGATTATTTGAAAAAACATTGTATTCGTGATTTTATATTTTTAATTTGAATCAGAACCATATTTTCAAACAGAATCTATAGCTAAAGAGTTAAAAATTGTAAGAGTTTAGCAATGTGTCTGGATAAATTATCAATATAGGAAGATCAACAATATTTCTATATAATATCTGCAAAATATAGAAAATGTATTTTTATATAAAATATTACACTTACAATAGCAATATTGTAAAATGACTATAACATATCCAAGAACAAATCTGACCAAATGTGCAAGTTTCATAAAGAAAATGATAAAACTTGACTGCAAAACCTGTAAGCCAACTCGCTAGGACTTGGCTATCTGATCCTCTTCACCCCATCACGTGAACTATGACTTTTCTATCTGGTCCTCTATCTTGGGCTCAGACACCCATACTCCTCAATTTAGCTGAGCCTTTCACACTTTGGACTAGTCTGCCACTCTATCAGGATGCCCTCTGGAATCCAGTAGGGCTCTGACACCCTTACTACCCTTTCCACCCCAATCCTTCCTGTTACACAGAATCACCCTGGTCAGGCTCCAAATTCCTGTGGAGGTAATTATGCACCCCCTGCCACACACACACACATATAAAAACTAACTTACTTTGCATAATTTGATGAATGACTTTAGGACTGTATTATTAGGGAAGAAAAGGCAGAGAAAGGGTTGGGAATAAAGAAAATAAAAGAGCAAGAACATTTTATATGATTCTTTTATTTTTCCTTTACTTCAGAGGGTCTTCTTAGGAAATAATTTTATGTGGTAACCTATAAAGCCTAAAAACTTCTTGAAGTACAGAATTTTAAAATTCCACTTCAATTTTTCATTTGTTAAATTCAAGCAAAATTAAATTTAATATTTTTTAAAGTATCATCTATTGTATGATTCCTTTGTGAATTTGTATGTGTGTGTTTGTGTGTGTGTGTGCATAAACACACAGTAGTTCCTCCTTATCCACAGAAATACTTTCCAAGATGCCTGAGACTATGGATAATATCAAACCCTATATATACTAAGGGGTTATATATATATATATATATATATATATATATATATATATACACACACACACACATACATATATACATATATGTATATATACATATACACACATACATAACTTTTCACTTAAAAAACACTTTATGGCTTCTCTTTGGTATATTCAAATTGCCAATATCACTGCTCTCATGCTTTAGGGCCATTATTAAGTAAAATAAGGGTGCCTTGAACACAAACACTAGGATATCATGACAGCTGATCTGATAACCTGGACAACTGCTAAGTAACTAATTGCCAGGTTGTGTATGCAGTGTGGAGATGCTATACAAAAGGATAATTTATGTCCTGGGAGGGATAGAGTGGAATGGCTCAAGATTTCATTATGCTACACAGGACTGCAAACAATTTAAAACTTATGAACTATTTCTGAAATTTTCCATATAATATTTTTGGACCATGGTTGACTATGGGTAACTGAAACCACAAAAAACAAAACCTCGTATAAAGGGGGATATATATTATATATAATATTCATCTTCCACACCTTTGTCTTTCTATTCTTCCATCTGCAAAATATAGGAAATGCATTTTCTATATTTTTGGAGTCATAGAAAGTTTTCTGGGGTGATGTTCAATGAATTAATGTTCATGATAATTACTTTTGCAACTTGGGATTTAGATTTTTTTTTTACTTTCATTTTTATATAATTTGCTTTGTAAAAATTTTAATAATGAATATGTATATGTTTTATAAAATGTAGTAGAGTGATTTTTCTTTTAAAAATATTGGGGGCCCAAATATTAATATTTAACTCTTAACAGTGATTTATTTTAGAAATATGGTCAAGATAACTGGAACCTAAATTATTTATCTGGAAAATTCTTGTTTGAGAAGCGGCTCATGCAGCTGAAACTATTTTAAAATACACAAATACTTAAGTACTAGGAAACCCAGAAAGTTAAAAAATAAAAGTGTCATTACTCAACCATATTCTCAAGACTAAATCCTTAGCAATTGTTTCTTTTCTTGCCAAACTTTGAAGTCAAAGTTAATTGCATAACTTAAATATAAATGTGCTGAGACAATATACACTGATATTTTCATATGTCCCTCAATATTGAAATAAACTTTAAAGTAAATTATAGCTACCTACATGGAAACAATGATGAAAAAAAATCTCTACATGTCTTTCAGTGTTTTCTCATTGATGTTTATGATTTAAAAACAGGGAGTTCGAAAACTAAAAATATATGTATTGAATTAGTTTTAAGTTTGATGACTTTTGGTTTAAAGGCATATTAATTTTAAAACCAGATTGTCACCGATGCATAAGAGAAATAATTGTTTGTAAAGAAAGTCAATATTTTATATTTACTTGTTCAGTTGAATTTTCCCATTCAATAATTACACACTAATTCCAATATATGAATTTTCAGAGTTTCATATGGTGCTGTGTGCAAGAAACATGATTATAAAAGCTGCCATGTTGTTTACATATTCTTGAATAACCTAATCAGTATTGATGGAATAAATAGATAGGCTTGAGACAGAGAAGTGTAAAGCTGAATATTCTCTGAGGATAATTCAACTACTGGATTCTGGCCCTGGGTGAGCAATAGATACAAATTCAGCTAAGATTCAGTTAGTCGGTGGGAAAAAACAAACAAACAAGCCAAAAAAAAAAACCCCAGAAAAAAAAAGGAGTCCCTGGATGAGTAGGCAGTCTGTTTGGAGCTAAAGATTAGCATGCTCTTTCCCTGAGGAGGGCCTTTGGCCAGTAAGTCCACACCAGTCTTTTGAACAGGACTGTTTTATGATTGAAGAAATTTCTTGCTCATTATACAGAACATATTGAGGAAAATACTTGGGCAGTGGGTAAAAACAGTATGAAATCAAGAAGAAAACATAAACTTTTCAAGGGCTAGAAATAAGAGGATTTGACACAGAGCCCGAATTCAGGAGATTGTTTAAAGGAACTTCCCCAAATCCTCTTTATTGAACTTTGTACTTACTCTGTGTCCTTGCATTTTCTTATAAATGCTCAAAAATGAAGCAAATTTACCAAAAGGAGCATTCTTTGCTTCTTACAGCATTTGCTAGAAAATTGCTTGGAAAATTCTGAGATGTTCCATGACTAATATAGAGAAAAACACACTTTAGTCAGTCTCATGAATTATAACATTTAAAAGTACTTATTTTTATATAATGCACACTTTTCTCATGTTATAGTTATGGCTGTGTTTACTCTCTTGTTCCTCTTCATTTATATATTTAAGTTGTGCCTTCTTCTCTTAGTGATTTTTCTTTGTTCCAAATATTTTTTTCTGGTATTTCACAAATCCGAAACATATTGAAGAAACAGGGCACATCATTCCAATTTTGCCTAGGTTTTGAAGAGTCTCGTATGGTGGCACAGTCCTCTACTGTAGCTATGTTGTTGGGCTCCCCTGTGTCCCAGAAGCTGAAAAAAAAAGGACACGAGGGATTTTAAATCTCAGCTACAAGAGATAAAGTGACCGAATATACTAAGCAAATTATATTTGTGTTATTTAACTTAGCAAAAATTTCATGAGGCAGGTATTATAACCTCCATTGTATTGATGAAGAAAAGGAATCTCAAAAAAGCTAAACCATTTGTCTAAATCATAGAGTTTGTGAGCAGTGAAGCTGAACTGGATCTATTCTGTCATGCTCCCCCATACAGTTAGACCCAGAATGAGAAGTTATGGGAACTGATGTCCTGATTTATTTGTTTGTTTGTTTGTTTGCTTGTTTGTTTTTGCACTCATACCTTGCAGTAACTTAGGTGCACACTTCAACTGTGTTACCATGCCGTAGTAAAGCAACATACAGCCACTATGGAAAACAGTATGGAGGTTCCTCAAAACATTAAGAATAGAATTACACATGACCTAGAAATCTCTCTTCTGGATATCTACCCCTAAAATTTGAAAACATGTATCCATAAAGATATATGCACTTCAATATTCATTGCAGTACAATTCACGGTGGCCAAGACATGGAAGAAACCAAAGTGCCTTCGATAGATGATTGGATAAAGATGTGTACATATGTACAATGGAATATTACTCAGCAATAAGAAAAGATGAAATACTGACATTTGTGATAACATGGGTGGATCTAGAGGTTATCATGCTAAGCAAAATAAGTCAGATGAAAAGTTGAGAACCATATGATTTCACTCATATGTGGGATATAAAACTGAAAGTAACAAACAAAGAAGACAAACAAAACTCATAGACATAAACAACAATTTAGTGGTTACCAGAGAGAAAGGGAGACAAGAGTGAGGTAGATAAGGGTATAGACAATCAAATATGTGGTGACAAAAGGAGATTGGACTTTGGATGGTAAACACACAATGCAATGTACAGATGATGTAATATTGAATAGTACACTTAAAATCTATATAATTTTATTAATCAATGTCATACCAATAACTTTTATTAAAAAATAAAGTATTACAGCATGTAGGCTATACTATCAGAGCTAATTAACACCTCCTGGCCTTTAATTTTCTCAAAGGTTAAGTGAAGATTAATAATATTGATGTATCTCAGAAAGGTGTAACTTAAGTTAAATGAAAAAATAAAGGAGATGAAAACTTTGAAAACTCTAAAATGCTGTGCTTTGATGCAATAAAACCATTATTAAAGAGACTATCAAGAGGATTCTCTTTTTTATTGCATAAGAATTTTGTCTTTTTGAAATCACTGTTTTTGTTTTATTTACTACAGTTTGGGGGCATACGACTCTGAATTCCACTCTTTGTCTCTGCTGCATTTCCAAAGAATTAGTCTTCAATTTTAATCCTCTTTTCATTTTCATCTGTTTCCCCTTTATTCATGAAATAGTCTTAGGAAATGAGAGCAATAGAGCCTCTTGCTTCTTTTTTCTCTTCTTGCATCTAATATCACCAATGATGGACCTAAGTACATCTCATGGAACAAAAGGAGCTTCTGAGAACTCCCCTCAACAATGGTTTAACTTTAAGATATGGGTAGTATTAAATTCTTCTATAAGAAAGAAATTACCTTAGAGACTTGATTAAAGGTGTGCCATCTACCCATTTCCACTGATTCTCAGCCACCTGGTCTGTCAGTCCAATATAAAACTCTCTCTTTCTAGGTTTTGCATGGAAAAGGAATTCCTGATGGAAAATACACAATAAAAAAAATAGGCGATCAATTATTTCAATAATGAACACATGTTGAAGATAATTGTCATTAGAAGGCATAAAGTAGGATCTGGACTAAAAATGACAGATAAAAGGCCCTGAAATATTAAGATCATGGGGGATTATCTTCTGATTTATTTTTAATAAAAATACATAAAACATAAAATTAAACCAACAACAACAAAAACCTTTAACAGAAGAATTTCTCAAAGTTTATCTACTGTTATTTGTAGCAAAATCACTGCATAGATTAGCACAAAACATTATTAACCACAGCTTAAAAGTAATGGACAATATTTGCTTTCTCTTTTTCATATAGGTTTATAAACATAATCGTCATTTCAAAATGGACTCCCAACATCTTTTTTCTCTTGCCTCACTAATAAAGGAACTAAAATTGAAATTTCTTTTTTCTTAGGCTATTCTAGTAATGAAAATAAATTAAAGTAGGTATTCACTTACAGAAAAAGTATGAATAGCATCCGTTCAGCACATTCATTTAAAAAATATTAATTGTGGTCCAAACATTGTACACATGTATGGGAAAAGGCATAGACCATATGAAGAATGTTATAGTGACGCTGAGGGGAGGAGGCTGTACTTCAACTACCTGCTCCTCCTGTGTGTTGATTACCACCAGATGAGCTCCCATGTTTGAGCAGTTTTTTAAACTTGCTGTCCAGGACATAGTGTTAGTAGAAAAGAAGTAGCAGCTAGATTGAAAATGTACCCAGTTTAAGGGACAGCAATTCTTGACTAAACCTAGGAGGAGAGAAATTTCCATGAGTGTCCCATATGAACTAAGTAAGAAAACAGAAGTTTTCCTCATGAAGGCCATTATTTACAGTCAGAAGCCTTGGAACCCCTTGCTCACTCCCCCTTCCCCGGCGCCCCTCATCTTACCATCTAAGGCTTTAGATAATTCCTATGTCAATAAACATGAAACATCAATTTCTTGTCTTTTGAGATGCAATCCTTATTTTATAGGTATATCAGTAAATGTAACCATATATACAATCTATCTCAGCTATGCTATAGATATAGGATCCTGTTATATGTTTTTAAACTGTCAAGGTCAAAGGAAGTTATGCATTTTATCTGAGTGACCTCTAAGCAACCATCTTTCATGTTGCCCAAACAATGCACCCTCAACCAAATCTCGAAACTGGTTCTACGGATGGGATAAATTTCTTAGAATTATAGAAATTAAGACTTAAAATTTTATTAAAACCAAACAGTCCAATCTTTCTCAATGGTGAGGAAATTATAGCCCAGAGAAGGACATCATTTTCTAGTGTCATACAGCATTTTTCTAAGACTTGGAACAGGACTATAGATGAGTATAGAAAATATATTTCTGAGTTTCTCTGAATTCCCTACTCTACATATTTTTTTTTTTCCTTCACTCCTTTTTGGAAGCAGGTGATAAATGAGAAAAAGTGCAGTCTGGGGATAACACCTTCCACTTTTAGATTTACTGTTTAGACACACATACCTCAAAATTATTTTGAAAGTTTGCTATAATGGCCCTAAGCTTTCCCACCCCAAAGCTAATTGCATTTCAAAGGTCTATTTCTGTCCTCTTAATCAACTTCTTATCATTCTCTTATAGCAGAGACAAGATTTTCCATTTTGTTTTTGAAAAATAGGACCTACTCCACTACTTTACTTATCTCCAAATCAATCTAGAAAGCCAGAAAATGTTGATATATAAATTTTGATGTTCAAATTTGAGGACTGTTATACCTGATCTGTCATTGTAGCAGGAGAGTTCCATGAAATCTTCATGTGGCTGAAAGTTTATCTCACCACAGAGTTGAAAGATATGATATGTCACTGTAAGAAGAAGGGCATAGTTAATGTTTATTACTTTTTAAATAAGAAAATAAATTTTATTACTTTTGTATTTATAACAAAAGTGCCAACAATTATTATAATATTTTCTTACTATCTACTTTTCCTTCTGCATGGAGAGGCACTGAGATTTACTTAAAGACAGAAGAGGGAATTCATATTTTGTGGTTTTCTCAATTTATGAAGAAGAATGTACTTTATTTCAGGCCCAAAGGCCTAGAAAAAGCAAATGTGTTTATATTCTTTCTTATGCCTAGTCCAATCCTTTCTACCCTTCTTTCCAAAAAGTGACTTATTATGTCTCTGGCTAAGATCTCATAGAAAGGATTTCACTAATGATGGGGGTACCTAGGAGAGGATTCAAAGCCACCAAGGAGTTGAAAATGTCTATAATGAAAAATGTGTCTGAAGTCAATGAAATTTGGTAACAGCTCTACTAGTTGAAGTTTCTGGCTTGAGGAATAACCTGGAGGTAAAAAGAGGGGAAAAGTGGAATAGAAATATCCTTTGTGGGAGGAGAGAACACACAGGCAGCAAGGAAGAATTTACTCCAGATATTCTCTAGGGAGATTAAATTTGACCTTCAGAACTCACCAACACATCTGATGATAAAACAGGCACTGAGTAGTAAGATGGAGATCCCAGCAACTGTCCACAAGAACACTTGGGAAGAGAAGCATTCCCTCTCTGTAGAAAGATACATATATGGTCAATCTTTCTTAAGTAAGCTATAAAAGAAATCTAAATAATTCTCCTTCCTTCTTGCTTATTTCCTTCCACTTGCATTATCTATATTGAGTAATTTTCTAACTTCAGCATGTATCAGAATTATTTGGAGGGCTTATTAAAAAACAGACTACAGAGCCTCACTCCCAGAGTTAGGAATTCACTAATGTAATATTGTATGTCAATTGAAATTGAAAAATAAAAATATATATATAAATTTTTAAAAAAGAATTCAGTTGGAGCTGGTATGGAACCAACACGTTCCTAGTTGCTGTTGATACTGCTGGTCTGGGACCAAACTTTTAGAACCACTGGAGTAAATAATCCATTACTAATTTTAAGGTTGATTCATAAAGTTGAACAGATGTGCAATTTTCCTTTGTAAGACTCAAAACTTTCCCCCTTCCTTGCTTACCTTTCTCCTTTTCTCCCTCCCACTCTGTTTTTCTTGTCTTTCTCCTGCTCTTTTTTTAGTGTCTCATTTTCCAAGCCCTTTGTACATCAGTCAGACAAAATATTGACAATCATCCAGTTGTTCTTCTCCTCCTCCTTCCCAAGACACATTTTATAGACAAAGAACTGAGTTCCAGAGAAATGAAGTGACTTTCCCAACCCGACACACTGAATTATAGAGAGGGTAGAAACAGCAGTCTGGTAGCTCCCCCTGAACATAGTCTTCTAATCACTTTTTTATTATCCTCTTCTTCATTCTCTGTTTTTTCTGTCTATCTCTCGTCTTTTACTTTACTATATATTTTTTATATTGTCCTGTCCTTTAACACATTTATCACCTCTTCCAAAAAAAAATCCATGAAAAAAAAGGAGAATTGCAAATTTTACCTGTGTATGGTGATGCAGATGATTTGGATGAATTCATTGTTTTTCTATTTCACTTTTTCCACTCTCCCTCTTCCTCTCTTTTTTTCTCCTCAATTTCTGAGTGTTTTGTTGGTAAAATTCAAGGAAAACAAACCTTGAAGAATGAACACTTTATCTGTATTTCAGGAAGTTCCACACTGTCATGAGAATATTGACTTCCGTGGCTGTGCGTTCAGGTCAAAATTTCCTTTCTTGCATAAGGGGGACAAGGGAGTTTCCTGGGCAACCAGTTACCTCACTCCAGGCAACAACAAAATGGGGAAACGAAGAAGTGGTAAGTATCAACAAAGGGAGGCTGATCATGGGGAAATATGAGAGACTTCAAAAATATTGTTTTAATTTAGTGGATAAAATTTCTCTGCTTTCTTCCAGGCCTAACTCATCCCTCAATATTTCCTTGACATTTGTGGGGCCCACCTCTGCACTCTGAATTTCACTTTCAGTTTTTATCAGCACAGTTAACAAATTCAATTGTTAACTGAAAAGGAGACAAACTCCAAACCTTCACAACTCTCAGCACAGAGTGGGGCACATAGCATATGTATTTATAATTTTGCAATTTGAATTTCTTTTCATCTTTTATGTTTTCTCTTCCTCCTTCATTTGCAGCTCTTGAACATTTTAGATTTGCGGATTTATATTCCCTTTATCAAAGCTCTGCTTACACCTCACATCCCTCTCTCCCTCTCCCATGCAGTCTCCCTCTCACCTTGATGTAGTTTGACTACTTTGAAACTCAGCCCAATTCCTTACATCCTAACACAGCTCCTGAAGACTAGAGACTCAGTAGATACTTTAATCTTATTGTTATACATATTTGGGTATTTAAGTTTTATATTGTAGTCTACATTAGGAAAAATGAATTTGAATGTCAGAAGAAACAACTTCAGCTAAACATTGGAATATGCTTCTCTGGAAGGTTAATTAGATATGTTTTCTCTTCCCTTAAAAATATTTAAGAATAAGATCAAACTAAACTCAACTGATTTAAAGTCACAAGTGTCAGGAGGCATTGTTATGTATACATATGACCTGGTAACCCCCACACCGATGACTCACAGACTTTCTATGTGTTAGAAAATATCTTTGTTTTAAAAGAGACTTTTTATTGTTTCAATGTATTGGTCAATTTCCTGTCCATTTTCCATTCTACAGTTACAAAGATTTGTTAAAGAATGTTTAAAAATTATACATGTATATATTATAAAATATAAACATATTTAATATTTGTATTATTGGCAAGTGACTTTTGATCAGTAAAAAAAGAAATTATCTAGTGGATGAATTATATGAATTATTAAGCAATGAACCATAATAACTAAAGTCATTTATTTATTATGATCAATCAGCCATAATTAATATTAATAAACAATTGTGTTAATTTTATAAAGATGCAATTAACTAGATATTAATAATTAATAAACAAACAATATTTTACCAGGCAAAATATGTATATGTTTTTATCCTTCATTTTAACACTTTTCCCAAATTATAAAAGTAATATTTTTATGGTTAATAATATGAGAAGCATGTGCCAAAAAAAAAACCTCTCTTCTATTTTTAGTGCCCTTCTCTAAAGTCAACCACACGTAATGATTTCTTACATATACCTTGAGACATTTTCTAAGTTTTTATAAGTGCAGTTTGTATAACATTGTTTATCCATTTTTATGCAAATAAGATCATATCCTGCATGTTTTTTTGTTTTGAAGATTACTTTTATACTCATCAGTGTATTGGACATCTATCTTTTTAATATTATGGTTTAAATTTTTTCATAATTTACAGACCAGGCACTCCTGAAGGACATTTAAATCATTTCTAGCTTTACTCCCCTCTGACAAATGAGACAATGACTACCTTTATATATATTTGCAGGTACACACTTTTTGGCTCCCTAAATCTCCACCTCTGAATTTCTACCTGCTAATCCCCTGATCTCTACCTCCTCTCCTTCGGGATATATAACAGATTGTCTTTTTCTAAGCCTCTTAAACTCTATTTATATTTTTTAATATCTAAAACTCTATTTTATGCTTTTCATCAGTGAGAAAAAATCATGTTATTTATTTATGAGACTCTTGACAAAATTTAATATTTATTCCTAATAAAAACAATAAAATTATTAATTGGCCATTTCTAAAGCCAATATCTAAATAGGGAAACACTGCAATTTCTGCTAAAGCTCAAGGGTGAAGCAAGAATGCTCACTATTTTCATTACTATTTAACACTGAATTAGAAGTAGGGGCCAATGCAATTTTTCAATAAGAAAATAACTAGGAACATTACAATTAGAAAAGTAGACATAGAACTATATGTATATAGTTGGAATGTCAGGAGCCGTTCTTATCAAGGCTCTCATACCTGAGATCTAGGCAACTTTGCCTTGGGACAGGGTCTGCCTTGCCCTGTGCTATTTGATAGGATAGACAGCATAAAAAGTCAGTTGCCCTGACATGCCCTGACATGCCCTGACTTGCCCTGGGCCCCTTGAGTCATTTGCTTAAACTAATCTGACCTTGCAGCCCTCTCCTCTCCCGGGACCCTTCTGCATTTTTGGGTCATATAAGGAAATGGAATGTTCTGTGGTTCGATATCCAAGGCAACCGTGATTATGCAAATCCTCCCCTTTATATACTCTACCCCTACCTACAATAAACGAGGCTTGATCAGAACTTTGTCTTGCCTCCACTCCTTTTTCTCGCCCGTTTTTCTCAGGTTGGATCCTCCTCGCCCCCACGAATAAGTAGGTCCCGCGGGTCGGGACATTGGAAGATATATTAGATGATTCCAAGAAAATCAATGATGCAAACAATAAAACAAGTTTAGCAAGAGAGTAGAATAGACAATTAATATACAAAATTAACGTGTATACAAACAATAACCCGTTTGTATACACATTTATTAGATAACACTCCACACTTTGTCTGTGGAGTGTTATCTAATAAACTTTCCTTTGACTCCAACTTTGGCATGTGTTGAAGTCTTTCTACACTCTCTGCCAAAAGACCCTCTTCTCTCAGAACAAGACTTGGTCTCCTCATCACTTGGGAAAATTTGTCCTGTCCTGCATCAATTTGAAAAACCAGTGAAATCGGATCCCTATGTCATACTCCAGAATAATTCTAAATAAATTGGAAATCTAAATGTAAGGTGAAAACACAGGCAAATTTTTATAAAATCCAAATCTAATAACTTGACTAATTACAACTTAAAATCCAGATACTACTTAACTTAAAATACTGTGTGACCAAAGGTGAATGAGAAATGAGAGAAAAATATTTGCAAAATAAAACCATAGATAAAGAACTAATAGAAACAGCTGTTAAGAGTAAAGATACAAGGTCAGTGATACTCTAATAACAAGGACAGTTAATCCCTAGGTAGTGGCTCTTATGCACCATTTCCCACTAAAATGAACTAGAGGTATTTGGAGAAATGGCTGATCCCAGGTCTGAGACAGCAGAGGTCAAGGTGTTATGGAAAAATCCCCAAAACTCTAAATATCAGACCAGTGAAAATCTAAGCAGTAATCCAGAGAGAAAGAGAACTCAGTTTTATTATGCTGGCAGTTCCAGAAGAGCTAGTGCTCTAAAAATCTGGGCCTAGAGTTTAGGGGCAGTTTCACTTTTATATCAGGGTTGTTACAGGTGGCATGGCCTGATGTACAGACTCCTGAAATTGCTATGGGCTACGGGCAGTTACAGAGCATGGGATTTTTTAACAAGCACTAAAGCAATACATCTTTTCTACCTAGCACCAAAGCAATATGTCTTAAAGGGAGGACATACATCTGTCTAAAATCTCTAAACAATATATCTTAAGGGGAGAGAGAGTTCTCAGTTTGTTATGGAGCAGGTGAGAACAGGGACCCACAAAACCGAATCAGAAAGAATTACGAGCCTTTATTATCTGGCCAGCGACTGACTCTCTGCCACGCAGGGTTAGAGGAGACCAACCCTGAGCTTCCAGAGGAGGCAGTTTATAAAGTTTAAGACCATATCCTGGTGGTCTTTTGAACAAGCAAGCAAGCAGATTGCAGGAAGCAGCAGACTATAGAAAGCAGTTGTTGGCTGCAAACGTCCCACACAAAGGCAAATGTCCCATACAGAGGCAAATGTCCTCAGGGAACTCCTAGATCAAATAGGGTGTAGCAGGCAGTTTCCTCATCTGCATCCCTGCCGACTGGAGATATCACTTCTCTGTGACTGATTTACTGAAAAGTTTTTTTACTTCTACAAGTTGACCCTGAGATCTTTGGCCTATGCAGCAAGCATGTTTACAGAAGAAAAAAAAAAAAGAATTGATTATAAATGGCCAATTAAGTGGAAAATCTTTCTTTAAAAGTGAGCAAGGTCTCTCTTTTTTTTGTGCCAGAGAGCAAGGCAATTGTTCAAAGATTGATGAAGACTTGTTAGAAGGACAAAAAAGCCAACCTGAAAGGAGTAAAACTGGCCAAATTTGGGGAAATTTAAGCATAAAAAAGTCAATAATAAATTAGAAAACATTAAGTAAAAACAGAATCTGAGGGTCCAAAATATTACTCAAAGAGTAAGGGAGGTTGGAGAAAGGGCAGGGGAGCTCTTGTTTAGGGGGAAATGCCAGCTAATAAATATGCAAGAAATGACAGAATTGGGAAATCAAGGTTTTACATCAATAATTTTTAAAAATTTTCCAGGGAGAAATCCCCAATGGATTTTGAAACCATTGGAAGAAAGTTGTTGGAGAATTAGCTGCTTGATTATATTGGAAACAGAATTAATGTAGGGAGAAGGCAAGAAACTGAAAATGTTAATCAAGCTACATTCAGAGACTGCAATATGCTAATCAACGCTGCAACCAGGCCTGGAGGACACCTTCAGAACAAAGGAATATTTCTGCTGGGATTGTTAGCAACCTATTCCCCACATCCTGTAGATGGGGAAACACTCAACAGAGTCTTTAAGTAACTGCCCTACACTCATAAAATCATTAATCTCTTATAAAATCATGGGGAACCTATGGATTAAAGGTTGGGAACTTCCAGGTGGCCTTCTATGCTATATATTGTTTTCTTCACCCCTTCCTCACTGTATGTTTATATCAAAAGAAATAGGAGCTAAAGAATGATATATAAACTGAATTCCCTGAATATTCAGGGTTTCTTTCTACCTCTGAGAGGAGTGGAGTGTTACCTCTTTTCTAATAAACTCCTTTTGACTCTAACTTTGGCATGTGTTGAATTCTTTGCACATTCTCTACCAAAGAATCCTCTTTTTCTCTCAGTGCAGGGCTTGGTCTCTCCCCGACTCAGGGAAATTTGCCCTGTCCAAATCAGTATCACAGGCAGAGGAAATACAAGCAGTTATTTTACGTAACAGTAAATGGGATATGAATGATACCAAGGAGGCTATAGAGTAGAAACAGAGTGAGGAAAGGGGAGAGGAGAAGGACAGAAGAAAATTAACTGGCTAGATTATGTGGAGACTTAGAGGTCATTATGACTGGCTTTTTGTCAGACTAAAATAGGAGCGAGAGGTTATAGGGTTTTTAGCAAAAGAGTAATTGTTTCAAAAACAATGTCAATTTTAGAATAGTCTGGAGGGGGATAGAAAAAAAGAAGAGAGACTGTTATGGCACCTGTAAGAACAGGGACCCACAGAGCCGAATCAAAGAGAATTAAGAGCCTTTATTAGCCGGCTGCAACTGACCTCTACCATGCTGGGTTCGAGGAGATGATACCCCAGCCTTCAGAGGAGGCAGCTTATAAAGCCTTTAACTACGTCCTTGAATAAGCAAGCAAGCAGATTACAGACAGCAGAAGTTAGCAGTTAAAGTCTTGCACAAAGATAAATGTATTGGGCGGACTCTCAGAGCAAACGGGGCTAGCAGACAGCTGCATTATCTGTACTTTGGAATGTTGTGTTTCTCCTTGAGGCTGGCGCCTGGAGATATCACCTCCCTGTGACTGATTTACTGTTTCTCCTGGGGGCCGGCACCTGGGAGATTTCGTTTCCCAGTAACGGGAGAATTTTCACTTTTACAAGACCTGTTAGGATGTTATTGCTGTCATATGCACAGGAAATCTAAGTAGTAATACTGTGTAAATATGAATATAAACAGTGTGATGGTTAATTTTATGTGTCAACTCAACTGATCCATGAGGTAACCAGATATTGGCTAAACTTTATTTCAAGTGTGTCTGTGAATGTGTTCAGAGATGGCATTAACATCTGAACTGGTGGATTCAGTACAGCAGATTGCCCTCTCTAGTTGGGGACATCCCACCTATTGAGGACCCAAATAGAATAAAAGGCAGAGTAAGAGAAAATTTGGCTTTTTCTACCTGATTGACTAAGCTGAGACATCAGTCTTTTTCTGCCCTGGGACTCATACTAATGTCTCCCCTGGTTCTCAGGCATTGGGATTCAGACACCAAGTGCTTTCCTGGGTCTTCAGCTTACAGATGGAAGATCATGAGACTTCTCACCTTCCAAACTTGCATGAACCTTTTCCTTCTAATAAATCTCAGATTTTTCAGGAGAACTCTAACTAATACACAGAGGGACAAATAATGGCAAAGAACAAATTTTCTTTTTATGGTTTCTGAACAGTGCATATGTTGAGAATAAAAAGCAGGGTATAAATTTTGGTCATATAAAGAATGACCAGAAATTAAATCTTCAGGTGTGAACAGAGTTTAATAAGTAAATAAATTTGCTTTTTGGGAGATAAAATTTCCAACTGTTATTCAATTTTATACCAATGACAATCTTAAATCTATCTCAATACTCATGCTATTTCACATATTATACTACTACATTTATCTCAGTATAAAATAAAGTTTTATAGGAATTAAGAGGCATGAGTAAAATGACATTTTACGAGGAAATAAGATGAGAAAAAAGCAAATATCTGAAGCAATCAGAACATGCAAAGTGAAATTTTAGTGAGACATCATTGAAATTACTGCCAATTATTTTGTGATCATTGATTTTTTTTTAATGTTTTCTTTTTCTTTTTTCTTTCTTGGAAGTAAGAATGTACTTTATTTTTAGTTTTTGCATTTCATAAAATAGTAGAATAAAATTTCAACCATAGTGATATTCTTAAATTTTTAACACATCCAACAGCTTTCTTGCAAATAGGTGAAATGGGCTTTGATGCCTTGATGGGTACAGATTGTGTAAAAGGAAAAATGCACAGAGGGTAGATTTCAGCAAAGATAAATAATTAAGAATCATTATACTGGTAGCTAGAGCCCTTATTTAGAATTCTAATCCAATACCAAACATGCTTTTCTCTTGAAACGCTAGGACCTGAATGCTTCAATCTTCGTTCCAACAAACTTCAAGCAACAATTTAACATTTTATGTGGAACGATTTTCTAATCCATTGTGTTGCTGGTTTTGATTGTTTTACCATTTTATTTCTCAACTTCAATTTACAAAAACATTTAAGAAATCCAAAATTATTTATGAAAAATTATCGCAATGGTAAATGTTACCAAACAACATGCTGCAGTTTCTCCCAGATACACAAATTTTATTTGTGACGAGAGCATATAATAAGCCATTAGAGAAGAAAAAAATAACTAGATTGATTAAAATAATGATATAGTGTAGTAGTTTCATCATTATCAGTTCACTGACTTGCATCTGTGACTGTATTTGAATCTGTTACTTATGAAATAGAAGCATCATAGAAAATAAAACATCTGGACCAAAATCATGGGTGAGGTATTCATCACAGACATTATCTATTTCTCACACTTTGTTTTAACTTGACAAGGTTTCATAAAGGGGTATTTTTCTCCCTTAAATATTTCTGAAACAAAATTATTGCCATAAATATCTGTTATTCATTTCCTTTTATAAATGGGGTATAAAAAATACAAATAAATATTTGCAAATTAGTTCTGTTAAATTTTTCTCTGATAATTTAAAAAATTAATATTTTTTATATCTACTTCTGTGGTCAACATTGAGCTTTTTTTCATATTTATAATTCCTTTAATTTGTCTTATAATTTTTTAGGGGATTCTCAGGTCATTTCTTTGGCACTCTTTCGAAACAAATACAGTAAGTCCTTACTTAATGTTGTAATAGGTTCTGCAACTAAGCAGAATGACATAAAACTAAACCAATTTTATTGTAGGCTAATTGATATAAACAAGTTAAGTTCCTACAGAATCTCTCAATATTATAACAAAAATGGCATTGAAGTTATTTGAGGACCTGCTGTTTCTTACAGAATTCTCAAGAGTTTTTAAAATTGTCTTTACTCAGCAATAACAACTTAGAATGTGTTCCTTCTTTTCTTTTTGTAAAGACAACAAGAAAACCAGCTTCATTTTTTTTTTTTGGCTTTATCGAAATATAATTGACAATTCGTTGCTACTATTTACATTGTACAACTCAATGAGGTTTTTTTTTCAATTATAGATGGCATACAATAATATATTAGTTTCAGTTGCACAGCATAGTGATTACAGATCTATATAACTCACAAAGTGACCACCCCACTATATCCAGTACCACCCTTCTCTCTTACATATTTATTATAACATTATTAACCATCTTCCCCATGCTACACTCTACATCCTCAGGTCTATTCTGCAACTATCCATTTGTATCTCTTAATTCCTTTGCCTTTTTATTGTCCCCCCAATCTCTTTCCCATTTAGTATCCCTCTACATATCCTCTGTATCTATGAGTTTATTCCCATTTGTTGTTGTTGTTGTTGTAGATTTGGTTCTTTAGATTCCACATGTAAGTGACATTTTGTAATATTTGTCTTTATCTGAACCAATTCATTCAGCACAATACCCTCTAGGTCCATCGGGGCAATATCTTTTTCTATCCCCTTCCTTTTAGTGTGTCTTTTAATCTGAAGTGAATCTCTTGTAGGCAGCATATGTAGGAGTCTTGTTTTCTTATTCATTCAGCCACTCTATCTTTTGCTTGGAGCACTTAATTCTTTTCCATTTGAGGTTCTTATTGATAGGAATGTAGTTATTACCATTCTTTATTTCTGTTTTAATACATGTTTTTTCTTCTTAAAGAAGTCCCTTAACATTTCCTGTAATACTGGCTTGGTCATGATAAATTCCTTTAGCTTATTTTAGTCTGGGAAGCTCTTTATCTGTTTTTCAACTCTAAATGACAGCTTTTCTGAATAAAGTATTCTTGGTGTAGATCTTGGGTTTTCATCATGTTGAATATTTTGTGCCAAGCTCTTCTGTCCTGCATAGTTTCTTTTGAGAAATCAAGTGACAGTTTCATGGGTGCTTCCTTGTAGGTTATTAACTGCTTTTCTCTTGCTGCTTTTAGAATTCTCTCTTTGTATTTAACCATTGGCATTTTAATTATGATGTGTCTTGGTGTGGACCTCCTTGGATTCTTCTTTCTTGGAATGCTCTGTGTTTCCAGGGGTTATATGTCAATTTTCTTCACCAGGTTAGGGAAGTTTTCCATCATTATTTCTTCAAATAGCTCTTCAACTTTCTGTTTTCCTTCAAGTACTCTATGACATCGATATTTTTACATTTAATAGTGTCCCATAGACTTCTTAAATTATTATTATGGTCTTGGCTTCTTTTCTCTTGCTGTTCTGATTGAGTGTCGTTGGCTTCCCCATCCTCGATATTGGTGGTTTGATTCTCTTTTTTATCCAATTGTTGATTCCTTCTAAAATACTCTTCATCTCTGATAATGTGTTCTTCATTTCCAACTGGTTCTCTTTTATAATTTCCATTTCCATTTTTATGCTTTTTATCTCTTTGTTAAAGTTCTCACTGAATTTATTTACACTTCCCTTAAGTTCTTTGAGCATCTTTATAGCCAGTGTTTTGAACTCCACATCTGTTAGATTTCTTGACTCTATTATTCCTGGATCTCAATCCTGTTCTCTCATATAGTTTCTTCTTCTTTGTTTTCCCATCTTGGCTGCCTTTCTGTGTCTATTTCTATGTACTAAGCAAAGCTCCTAAGTCTCTCACTCTTATTAGTGCAGCTTTGTGTAGTAGGTGTCCAGTGGCACAGTCCTGAGAGGAGTTCATCTGCAGGCCAAGTTTAGTCCCACTCTGTGCCCCTCTGGGGCCACTTGTTAAGATTCTGCAAGCAATCCACAGATGCTATGTTTATAGTTGCCTCAAGAGACTACACCAGAATCTGACACCCAGCTGCCATCAGTGTGAGTCTTGGTGCCAGCAAGGAGCACCAGACTCGCTGAGGATATACTTGGATGAGGCTTGGGTGGAGCCATGAGTTGGAGTAGGCAGAGTTCTAGGGAATCCTCTGGGCAAGCCACATCTGTTATCCAATTTGATAACGTTTCAGCTATTGCAGTGCTGCATCTGCACACTGGGAGGTGGAGAGGGCTCAACAGAAGAAAAATGAATGACACAGGCACTTGTGCCAGGGAAAGAGCCTCACCTCCAGCCTCTACTTTGACAATTCAGTGTCCCCCTGTAAATCCCTGGTGCCCCTGTGCAGCCAACCAAGAGCTGGTTCTCAGAGTGAGCATGTTTGTCACTGTGAAAGTCTGCTCATGGACACAGCCCCTTTAAGAGGCCTGTGCAGCTGCCCGCTGCTGCTGCCACAGCCTCTGTCCCACTCAGCTGCTCGGAACTGAACAGCCTCGTGCCTTCACCTCCTTTTCTACCTTCTACTGCTGTAGGTTGATTAATTATTTTTTTTTCTAGTTGTAGAGCTTCTGTTCATCTAGATCCTATGCAACTTTCCTTGATGTTTGCCCCATGTTTCTGTCACAACTTTTATTTGGTCGCAAGGGAGATGAACAAAGCCTCTATCATCTATGTCATTTTTTCACATCCCGAAAACCAGCTTCATTTACTCAGAGTCATACCTCATTTAACCTAAAATGACATTTTGCATTGGCAATTGATATTTCCTAGACCTATTCACCAAATTGACTTCAAATTACTTTCTAAAAAAGAAAAAAAATCTTTTTAAAAATTATGAAACATTACACATAAATACATACTGTTTAAATTATTAAGAAAAAAATCACATTACCATAACAAAGGTTAAAAAAAGTCCCCAACACTCCAGGAGTTCCTTGAATATATTATCCCAATCATAATATACCTTGCCCTTTAGAGGTAAATGGTAGTCACTTCCATATTTTCCTGTCACTTTTATCACTTAGTCTATATCCCTTAATACTATGATTCCATAATTTGTTTTTTGAATTTTATAGAAATGAAATTATGAAGCACGGCCACACACACTCATTTACATATTATATATGGTGGCCTTTGGATTACAAGGTCAGAATAATGGCAACAGAACAGGTATGGCTCACATAGCCTTCAGTATTTGCCACTTTGCTTTAACAGAAAGTTTGCCAACTCCTGACTTAGGTATATTATTTGATTCAATTTGTTAATATTTTGTTTAAAATTTTTGCATTTATTTTCATGAGAGACGTTGCACTGTAGTTTCTTTTTCTTGTAATATTTTGGTATATTTTTGGTATCAAGATAATCCTACTTTCATAAAATGATCTGGGACGTATTCTCACCTTGTTAATATAGAACTAGTATTACTTCTTCTTTTAAATCTTTTATGAAATTTACCTAGGAGGCCAGTTGAGACTATAGTTTTGTTTGTGGGAAAATTTTTAACTATGAATTTAATTCCTTTAAACAGGTATAGTTCTATTCAATTTGAAAATTCTTCATATGTAAGTTTTGGTAATTTGTGTTTCAAGGGAGTTTTACATTTCATCTAAGTTGTTAAATTTGTTGGCATAAGAATATTTTTCTATGTATTGAATTTTAGATTGACAATTATTTGCTCTTTGCTTATTGTTTTTCAGCTTTTACTGTTTCTTAAGAAAAACTAGCCATTGGTCTAATTGTTGCTTTTTTAAAGTTTGAGCTATCTTTTGTTTTTCTCTTTGCTGTCTTTACAATTTTTATCTTGTCTTTGGTTTTCTGTAATTTTTCTATGATGTATCTACATATAGATTTTTTTTGTACTGCTTGGAGATTGTTTGGCTTCCTGACTTTGTGTGCTGCTGTCTTTTATTAGTTTTGACTATATTATCAATTAATATCTCTTCAAGTATGCCTTCCACCTCATAGAATGTATTTCTTAATTGTAATTTTTAAATGTATTTTGTCTCTCTCAAAGGTCAGGTTTGAAGAGTACAAGAAAGATCTGAAGAAGATAAAGAACAAAGTTCTATTTGATTAGATAACCACTGAGAACTTGAATGTGGTCTACATTAATGCTCAAAAATAGCATACGAAAAAGAAACGGTTCAGTGTGAAAAAAAACATAGTTCCTTACTTTGTACTGCTAGAGGGTTCATAAATGGAGAGGAACTTGAGACATGTCATGGTGAGGAGGGGCACTACAGAATTCCACCCCCTCAGACCAATCATTCAATATGACTGATGAAATGTCAGAGTCCTCTAAAAATGGTCTAGTACTTCCCTTCTCTCCCACATTCATCTAGAGGAGAAACTGTACCCTCAGCTGTCAGTTATCTTCAGCCAAGCTTTTCAAGGTATGGATTTCATTTGCATTATTTTAGCTAACTATCAGATTTTATGTTATTATTGAAAATAATTAGATACCTGAGTCCTAGCATTTTACTGGGTGTATCACTCAATACATGCCTGTCCTACCTAGCTTAATTGTATAAATGACCAACACATCCGGAAGTTTTTCTGCTTTAAACTGAGAGAGTTCAATGGTGAATAAAATAAAGTACTTAAACTTAAGGAGTTCACAATCTAGCTGAGAACAGAGCTAACTAATAAATAAAAAAGTAAAGTAGCAATGTAATCCAATGAGAAAAAGGTATGTTCTTTGTTTTATTTTTCAGAGATTTATGGCTAACATTGAATTTCAATAATATTTACAATCATTTATATTTATATACAATCCCTGATCAAATAAATATTTAGAAAAAATAGGCAGATAATATAATTATGTTCATTACCCTTTGAAATGTTACCTTTGGTTTCCACTAACAGTTTTAAGTATTTTTGTTTTGTTTTGTTACTTCTGGAAATAAAGCATTTTTTCAAGCTTTATTGAACTATGATTGACAAATAAAAATTGCATATATTTAGAATTTTAAAGAGACTTCTTAACTATTGAAGAGATGAGAGATAGCAATCATCCCCATATTTTACAAAGAGGGAGAAATAGCAGGCTGCTTATGAGTCCACTGGGGATATGTGCAGAGGTTGTGACATGGGTTCTTATCTACTTCATTGTATATACACACACACACGCGCACACACACACACTCTCTCTCTCTCTCTTTCTCTCAAGTTGAGAGCTATTATTTTATTCAACAGACATTTATTGATCCAGGTGTTATTATGGCTTCTAAGAATAATGAAGTGACAAAAATCTCTGCCTTTATGGTAGACATTTTCTAGTGGGTGAAGAAACATCACCACAAAAAATTTAAGTAAACTATGTAGTATGTTAGAAAGTGATCATTATTGGAGTGATGTCAGAAGCATGGCAAAGTGAGAGATGTCCTTGAATCTCTCCTCTTGAAATAACAATATGCTGAAAATCTAAAACTCAACAAATAACACCCAACTTGAACACAAGTGTCTGAGAGAGTGAACTGTGCATACAATCTTCCAGAGGTCAGAACGGCAAGAATCTGGAGAGTAGACTGTCAGGCTTATCACAGCCTGAGCTCCTTGGAGGGAAGAGGAGAGAAATTGTGGCTGGTTCCTGGAACAGCCCTGCCTAAGGGATCTGTGAGCTCTATACAGTAGAGTCCAGGGATCAGGACAGAAAGCATAGCGGGAACTAAAGAGGGAGCAGCAACAGCTGGGTCTTGGCAGCCTGTGATTGTGAAGCACAAGGTTAAGACACAGTGGAATTTGAACAAATGCTATCACTAACACTAACAGAGACTGAGACCAAAGATAGTGATCATGATTGAATATTTACGAGGAAAAAAGGCATAAAGTCTCAAAGCAGGGGTCTGAGAACTTGGGCATCACCTACTGGAAATTAAAAGAAAAGCACCTTTTTAGCAAAAGCTAAGGAGAAACATCTATATAATAAATATTTCTGAGAGGGGGGGAAAAAAGCAGAATACATTCTCATTAATGCCCAGGCAGAAGAAAATAGTCCATTAAACACCATGAACAACCATTGTGACAATGGAGAGAGAAAGAGAAAAATATCCAGAAAATAATCTTAAAGACTTAAAAATATATGACTTAAAAAACTAGAAAAGGAAGAATAAATGAAGCCTAAAATAAGCAGAAGGAAAGACATAGTCAAAATTAGAGCAGAATAAAATGAAATAAAGAACAAAAGACAATAAAAAATAAATATAACAAAGACCTGGTGCTTTGAGAAATTTAACAAACCCTTGGCTAGATTCACTAAAGAAAAAAGAGAAAGAACACAAATAAAAAAATAGAGATGCAAGAGAAGTTACAAGAGATACCACAGAAATACAAAGGATCATACAAGAATACTATGAAAAAGAATATAACATCAGAAGTGATGCCAGAAACATGGAGGAGTGAGAGATGTCCCCAGATTGCTCCCCTTGAAATAACAATAAGTTGAATATCTAAAACTCTACAAAAATGCCCAAACTGCACAGCAGCATGTCTGAGCGAGGGATCTCCAAATAAGATCTACCACAGGTCATAACCCTAGGAGTCAGGCAGTAGACTGGGAGAAAAAAAAAAGAAGCTGCCTATTGCAGCCAAGGCTCCCTGTAGGAAGATGGGAAAGGGGAGAGGGTGCAGCGAGTTCCCTGAACAGCCCTGCCCAAAAGAGCTGTGAGCTCTACACAGCCAACAGCAGTGCCCAGGCATCAGGGCAGAAAGCATAGAAGAGGGGATGGCAGTGAAGTGGGGATGGCAGAGAAAGAACAGTTGGTTTTTACCAGCCACAGTAACAAAACTAAGGATGAGCTGCAGCCCTCATCCCCTTACACAGAGGGCCCCTCCCCTCATACCTTCCAAGACTGAACATCACAGAGCCCCAAGGGAATTTGAACAAAAGCTACCAAAACTGTTGCTAACACTGACGAAGACTGAGACTGAGGGTAGCAAGCATGATTTTACAGCTATAAGGGAATAAAAGGCATTTTTAAGGTTTTATATAAAGCAGTGATCCAAGAGGCTTAGATATCAGCTACTAGAAACCAAAAGAAAACATGTTCTTTGCAACAGCTATAGAAATCTTTATATAATTAATCTTTTTTTCTGAAAAAAAAAAAAAAAAACAGAATACACTGCTATTAATGTCCCGGAGGAGAAATAGTCCATTAAACACCATGAACAACCAAGGTGACAAGGCAGCTCAGAAAGAAAGAGAAAAAACTACAGATAATAAGCTTACAGATATAGAAATATGTGACATAAAAAATGAGAATTCAGTACTTCTGAAAAAACTCAAAGAGATCCAAAAACAAATCATATTAACAATTTCAGTAATTAGAAAAAACAAAACTAGATGAGCAGAATGAATTCTTTAGCAAATATTGAAAACCTCAAAAAAAAACAAGTAGAACTTCTGGAGATGAAGAACATACTGCAAAAGTTGAAAAATAAAATAGCTAGCTTGGGAAATAGAGTCAACCAAATGGAGGAAAGGATCAATGATATCGAAGACAAGAATCTAGAAATAAATTAGAAGCAAGAAGAGAGAAACTGAAGAATAAAAAATAATGAAAGAGAAATATAAGAACTAGCTGATAACATCAGGAGAGAAAACATAAGAATAATAGACATTATTAAAGGTGAGGAAAAGGAACAGCAATTAGAATGCATTTTCAGACAAATAGTTGGTGAGAATTTCCCAAATCTAAAGAATGAGCTGGAGCTTGGAATTCAAGAAGTCAACAGAACACCCAATTATCTGAACCCAAAAAGGCCTTCACTAAGAAATATTTTATTAAAATTATCAAAAATTAACAACAAAGACAGAATTCTCAGGTCAGCCAGGGAAAAGAAGATAGTAACCTATAAAGGAAAATCCATTAGATTATTGTCAGACTTCTCAGCACAAATCTTACAAGCCAGAAAGGAGTGGAATCAAATATTCAGACTATTAAGTGAAAAGAACTACCAGCCAAGAATAATGTATCCAGCTAAGCTCTCCTTTAGATATGAAGGAGATGTAAAGACCTTTCCAGACACACAAAAATAGAGGGAATTCTCCACTATGATGCCTGCACTACAGGAAATATTGAAAGAGGTCAGCTCATCTAAAAAAAAAAGACAAAAAAAGTACATAATTAGGAATAAGGTGACTAACAGGCTGATAGAAGCAGAGGAGTGCAACCTTTGCTAAGAACAGGGCATTATAAGCTTAAAAATAAGAAGAGAATTGTTATAGCAAGGTCTTAATGAATGTTCAGCATGCATAGGGACAAACTGAGACACAATGACTGAGAAGGGGAGGATTCAAAGACCCAAATTCACAAAGGGGAATGAAAATAAGGCACGTGCATAAGGAAATGAATGATTATGAATATATAACTATCCTTTACATATTACTAATGGTAACCATATGCTAAAGATTCAGAACTGAAGTATATAGCATAAAACAAGAAGAATAGTAGGGACATTTCATAATGACAACAGAAATCATGCACCAAGAAGACATAACAATTATTAATATCTATGCTCCCAATTAGGGAGCCCAAAATATGTAAAGCAATTACAAACAGAACTAAAGGGAGAAATAAAACAAAACAAAATCACATTAGGATACCTAAACACCTCCAAACAGAAAATCAATAAAGAAATAACATCCTTAAATAACATATTAAATCAACTGGACATAATTGACATTTATAAAGCTTTTCATTCCAAAAGAGATACTTATATCTTCTTCTCTAGTGCACATAGAACATTCTCAAGGATTGAACACACACTGGGACACAGCGATAGTCTCAACAAATATAAGAGGGTTAAAATAATACCAACCATATTCTCTGATCATAATGCTCTGAAACTAGAGATCAACTGCAAAAAGAAATCAGGAAGAACCACAAATACATGGAGCTTAAACAAATACTACTGAAGAATAACTGGTTCAGAGAAGAAATAAAAAGAGATCAAGGGATACATAGAAATGAATGATAATGATAGTATAACATATCAAACTTTTGGGATGCAGTAAAAG